>VXAU01004247.1:173183-328291 GCA_013399695.1 Formicarius rufipectus | reverse complement strand
AAGGGAAGGGAAGGGAAGGGAAGGGAAGGGAAGGCTGTTTTGTTAATTTTAATTACAGAGTAATTTAAAACAAAAAATCTACTTGTGAACTGTCTATTACTGTATTTCACTGTGCATAGGGAAGAAAACTCAGTGTAGGTGGCATACAAAGTACTTCACAACATCTTTCCCTGCAGAGCTGCTTCTGCACTTACTCCTTCTTTTACCTGCATTCTTCCTGACAAAGGAGTGTGTCAGACACCTTTGATTCACGTGTAATAGAAACCTAAATAGCTGTGGTTGTGAGGAAATGGTAAAACTGTGTAAGCACTCAGTGTGGTTCCCATCACACATGAAAGAAAACAAACTGAGCTCTATCTGGAAAATCTCTCTCTCACAGAGCTGGAGAAAGGAACATCATGTCACAATGATTCACTGTTACATGCTGATTCTGAGTGAATACATGGAGAGGACACGAGCAAAGCCCTATTATCCACGTACCACAGCACTGCAAAGGCAAGGGCCAGGCTGTGCTATTAAGGCCCACACACGGTGCCCCAGGACCTGCAAAGGACATCTCGGTCCATGCACTGACTTCATGACTTCCATCACACTGAGTGTGGGGCCCAGCATGTCCCCCAGCTATTTCATCATATCTGCCATCACTAAGCTCTCTGAGCCAACAAAGTCAGTTTTTTTCCTACTCTTTGTGATACAACATGAACTTTCCTTGTTTGGTTTATGTTCCAAGAGACAAATGATGGGGAAAACATTTCTGAGGCTCTTTCATTTGTCAATGACAAATGCAGAGATTTATATGAAACACCAGCAAAATGGAAATATTGACTCTGAGCTTTCAGTTCAGATGAAAAGTGCTACCTAGGTGGAGAGTGTCATTATTGTTATGAATCAACTGCATGCACGTCACAGGCGTAACAAAGTAATGTTTTTTGCTGGTACCTTTGTGATAATCATAGTTTCCAATGAGGACTCTTTAGTTAACAATCAGACTCTAGGGGTGAGATTTCAAGGGGTGAGATTTCAAGAGTTGCCTAAGTAAATTTGATGCCAGCTCAGATGGAAAATTGCTGAGAGATGGGTGCCTGACTCCCACAGGGCCATTGAAAGAAGGCTCATCTTCCATTAATTGGAACTGGGGAGGAAACAGAAATTCAATATACTATCACAGCAAAAGCAGGAGAAAGAAAATGGTCTATTGAGCAACTTTGAGGGAAAAGTTCTGTGTCACTGAAGGACAAATTGCTGCAGAATCTTGTTGTTTACTGGCACTCTACGTTACTTCACCGCCAGGAGACAGCAGAAATTTAAGAAATGGTCTGCAATGTTTCAAATCCTTCCTTTCTGTTCTCCACAGCCCTTAAGTGGTAAACTCCATTCAACCACAGCATTATTCAACATCTGTATAGAGTGAAGAGGAGAGCCAGATGCCACAGGGATGGGGCCAGGAGAACAGGAGCACACGCTGCTGCTGAAGTTTCTCTCTGCCTCACATTTCAATATCACTGTTGGTATTTTGCAGTATATACCTGGAGGGAAAATAGGTAAAACTGTTGACTATGGAGAAGATCAGGATGATGCTGATGAGACACAAGCTAAACAAATACCTTCCACAGCATCACCGAATATTTAAGCATCCATCCCTATTTAGGCTGTTCAGTGTCTCTCCAGCCCTGGAGGTCTACTATGCTCCTTCTGCTTCTGGATGTTCCTTTATTGACAGCATGAACAACATTGATTTGCATCTGAAATGGGATTAAATATTGCATAGGTCCAGACACTGATCCATGTTTGGTGAGGAGAATTTTTTTTACTCCCCCATGAGCTTTTTCTCTCTCATCTCTACCCATGGAACCTGCTGTGCCTGGGTTTTTTCAAGCAGTCTTTGGGAGACCAACAGAGGTCACCACAGAAGCCATGGAAGGCTTTCATCTTCTGCACTTGATTACTGCACTGCACTGAATATACTGAAGGTTGCCTTGATGTTCAAAATCCTCCTGGGGATTCCACTCTAATTTGGAGTTCCCTCCCTCCCCAGTAACAACTACCCAAGGATACCTATTTTCCTGTGAAAACACCAGTGAATGGCAGCACCACTCCTTGGGAAGGGCTGGGAGATATTCAGCAGCCATGGACAGCTGGAAACTTATCCCAACAGAACCTCAGACAGCAATGATCTACAAAAGCCACCATGTTTCCTTGAGCTGATGAAGGGTTGAATGAGAGTCCTGCTCTGTCTAGTTTTGGATACTTAGTGGGTCAGATACCACGGTGAAAGAGGTTGCCCAGTAAGCAGGCACTGGGGCAGAGACTTCCACCTGACTCACTTATGCTTACCTAATAAATGGGAATAAAGAAAAGCTTAAGTCCATGGGTAAAGCGCTGAACTTAGACTGTGCTTGACTCTGGGTCAAAACTTCAGCTGTGACAATGAAATAAAGGATCTTTATTCAACTCCAAAGACCATTTGCACTTCTGAAAAGCATAAAGGGCCTGACATAGAGTAGGTATAAGCCCTGTAGTAGCAATTCAGAGACTGTCATAACACCATAATGACAAGACAAGGGGAATGGCCTTAAACTGAAGGAGAGCAGGTTTCTACCAGATATAAGGAAGAAATTCTTGAGTGTGAGGGTGGTGAAACCCTGGCACAGGTTGCCTAGAGAAGCTGTGGCTTCCCCATCCCTGGAAGTGTTCAAGATCAGGCTAGATGGGGCTTTGAGCAACCTACTGTAGCAGAAGGTGCCAGAACAAGGTGATCATTAAGATCCCTTCCAACCCAAATAATTCTGTGAAAAATAAAAATTTATCATAAAAAATTATGAATATGATGATTTTTTTTTTTCATCTTGCTGAATTGTCTCCTGAGCCTCCAAATCAAATTTGTGGAAGAGCAGTGGGCTAGCAAGGATTGTTCCCAGTTTATGTCAGGAAACAGCTGACTTGCAAGACCAAATATTTCATGGGAGCCTTTGTGAGGGTGCCAACCCTCACAATTATACTTGACCTTTCTCCTGCACACAGCTTCTCAGCATGCTCTAGCAAATGCTGCAGCTTTGCACAAGAAGAGCTGAGAAGACTAATGATGAGCAACAGGGTTTTCTGAGTGTATTTTCAGTACTTCTTTCATTACATTTCATGACCATTTATTTCTTTCTATTTTAAGTTGTTCTTGTTGAACTTCCATTTTTCCCACTTAGAAGGAGCCTGCAGTAGAAGTGGTGTGGTGCCAGGGAGTGGAGAGGGATGATGATGTGCAGCACATTCTCGAGATGGACAGACTGCAATTAAAAGAGAAAATAATTAGTTACTCAACAGAACCCTTAACCTAGCATTTAAATTAGAGTAGAAAGATTCTTCCATTGTTGAGATGTAGTGAACAGATAAATATCAATTGTTTCACAACTTGGCTTCATTTTGCCTTAAGAAACAGTACTCAGTTAAGTTGAAAGCAGCTGCTGCTCAAAGGAAATTCTCCTCCCTTCCGAGGTCAGTGTTAGGTTTTGACCTGGGTTCTGACTTACAAGAAGGTGGCAGATGTGCAGTGTGATTACAGGGTGGCTGCACTGCAACACCAGAGAGCTGGTTTTGCTGTCACAGCCACACGATAGCCTTGTTTTCATCCCTTCAGTGATGCGATGACACCAAGGGGGGAAATGCTGAGCTTGACCTTGCTCAGAGCATATAAAATCCCAGTGCTCATGGGCTGCTGCAGCCACTGAAAAGGGAGTGAAAAGGGCTTTCAAGGAGTACAGCAACCGTGTTGGAAACCCCGGAGGGCCTTGTTTAGATTAGGGCAAGCTTTCAGTTGTAAAACAAATCCTGCAAGTATCAGCTTGCAGCATTTATGAATTTTCCTACACATCGTGAATCTGGGACCATAAAGGGACCCCCAAAAATTTACAGTATGAATGAACTCTTTGGAAAGACCTCTGTTGTAAGATGACAAATTTAGTCTGCAAGAAAGAAGTGGAAAAAAGAAAGCTAAGGGGTTTTTTTCATTAGGAATGTCAGAAGTCTCAGGAAACCTCAAACCACTGTCTGTGTTTTATTTAAGCTGCATCTATTGATACATTTTGACTTCAGGGAATAATTTCTTCTCACTTTCCAAAACTTTAACTGCCTATATATTTGCACAGAATATACCAATATTCTGTAGCAAGGAAGACTGGCAGCTAAGTTTGAGAGAGATCAAGGATCTGAGATCCAACATTTGCAACAATCTGACTGGGGCATTAAAAAAAAAATCCATTTATTTTGCAAATGGTTCTTATTTCTAGAGCCAAAAATAATTGTAAAAGAATTACATTACTAATCAGGAGTCCAAAGAAGCTTATTCAGCTTATTTTACTGCTCGTGTTGATGACACTGTCTTTTGTTTTCATCCAGTAGTGGGAAGTACTTTATCATCTTCTGGTTTGGAAAAAGACCCAAGCAGCTAATGTAAAAAAACCCTATATTCTCCTAGTAGCTGCAGCATGATTAATTTTCCACCCCACAAGACCACTGTGAGTTTGAAAGCACCCTAGAGCTTTATATGCTACATTATAGTCATCAGGGATCATAAAGCATCTTCTTCCTTCCGCACCACTAGCACTTCAGAGAGCTAACATGGTTGAGTGGAATGAAAATCAGGACATTTTTATTATAAACCTAAAACAGCTTGTGTCTTGCCTTTGGCCTTAGTTACATATTGCTGGGCACAGCATTGCAGTCCTAAACTCCAGCTAAATAAATGGAAGACTCCTGCCCGTCTGATGCTCAGACCTTCACATCTGCATTATAAAATGGAGGTAATAATACCAATATTTTTTCATCATGGACTTTAGGGTTTATTGGTGAAGGGCAGTGGGTAAAAGCAAAGTGCTTTAATTAAGGTCTTTAAGTCATTTTTCTAGGAAAAGTAACTCATTATAGTTGTTCCACATCTTTCCCCCTCAGATAAGTACCTGGAGGAAATTCTGCACATTACATTTCCCTGTTGTACAGAGAAAGTTGACCTGGGGACATCTCCCTTTTCCACATCATTAGGACACTCCGATTTCAGAAGTAGTGGGTGAAAATTCTGGGGTTTAGGCTGCCCTCCCAGCCCTAGAAATGTGGTTGTGCCTGGGGGAGCAGTGGTATTTAGAGGTAGCTAAGCCCGCAAAACAACAGCAGACATGAGTACTGTAAACATTTATAAGCTTATCCAAAAGCAGTTCAACTCTTCCGTCAATTCTTGGATCTCTTAGGGGGTAAAGAGAAGTGGCCAAATGGAAACACATCTGGGACAGAGAGGGGCAGGCTGAGGCAGGGCGCAAGTAGGACCATGGACTTCACCTTTACTACCTCCACCATGGAAAGAAGCTGGAGAAAAGGGGTATCCACGTTGCATCCCATTGATGGTACTACTGCCAGGATGATCCTTAGATCCTTACCAGTCCTTACTGGGCAATATGTAGGAGCAGGAACATCAGGATCACAGCTGTATTTAGGGAGCTGCATGACAACAGATTCCCTGCCCTTCTTCCCTGTGGACAGTCATGCAGGAACCACCAGGACTACTGACTGAAGCAAAAATTAGGCAAGACTTATCAATATCAACATACCAATATTGATTTCAGTTGGTTCTACCCACTGTCGTGCTAGAAAGAAACAAATGTATGAATATATTCAGGACATGACCTTCAGCATTACTTTTAAGAAAATGTGTTTCTCCTTAGCATCTTCTGGTTCTGTGTGCATGAGTTAATTATGCTTGAGACATTCTGTCAGGTGGCATTTTAAAAAATTTGTACAAAGAATTAATTCATGTTTTTTAAGGTAGTTTTGCTTAAATAATATATTTTTATTTTCAAAAGAAACATGTCATCTGAAGTTGAGTTTCATCTGCATCTTTTTAAAATGTCATTATACTGAATTTTTCCCCTTTTATTTTTTACTCACATAATTTTTTCCCATCCTACTCTTCCATCCTCCTTCTTCTCCACACGAATATTCTTGATGCCAGTAGAGATCTGTTTGGCTGCGTGACTTCCAGTGAAAATGAAAAACAAAAGCCAGCAGTGTATCCCAGTGTACTTTTATATAAAAAAATATTTAATTGAGTGTAGCATTAATCTTTCTTTCACATATTGGATGAATTTTGCTGAAGGCCTGCAGTTGCATAGCTCCCTGCTATACAAAGTCATCCCTTCCATTTACCCTGTGGCCACTTTGTTCCATCTCTGGGGTGATGAATTTAACACCTGGTACCATTTTCCTCACGCCTCTTGTTCACTGAAGGATATCAACGCAAGCCACAACCCATGAGTGTTTATGTTCAGTGTCACCCCGGCACTTCCAGCTGAAGACAGGATTGCACCACTTAAACAGATTCATTTTCTCGACATGGACCTTGCTACTGGTCTCTTTTCCAGCTGGCCAGAATAATCAGGTTGTCGCACACCAGCCAGCAGAGAGTTTAATCCTCAAACCCTCGATCTTGCATAAATCTGCCTGCAGAGAACCACCGCTTGAAATTCTTTGCCGTTTATGTCATATCTTGTAAAATCTATTGAGCCTACTCTGAGCATGTGTCTGTTTTGACTTTTCCTGAAGAACAGTCTCTGGAGGGAAAGTCTGAACCCTAGCATTTATCTTTCCATGCATTGGGATAGGCAGCTGTGAAAGTCTCTTTCTCATGGGGATATTTTCCAGTGAGTCAGACTTGCTTTCACTGGATTGACAAGCTCTGACAGCAAAGTATTAGTACTGTCTTGCAGTATTAGTCAACTGGACTCCAACTGAGAGCTGAATAAAAAGACAGACCTTCCTCCTGAAGCTGATTCCCAGCAAGGCTCCCATTAAAGAAAAACCTTTTCCTGCGTAATCAAGAAAAGTTCAGAAAATTAGGCAGGGTTTCAGATGTCTCTGACTACATAAGGAACTGATAGTTGGGCCCACAAAGTTTCTCCATTAAATAACCCTAAAACTTGCTTACGTTTAAAATATATTCTAAGAAATAGCACAGACTCACTCTTTTTGATACATCTGAGTAGTCAAAAGTCAATACTTTGTTCTGCTCCCTGGTCAAAGGTATTCACAGTAAGAGTCAACCAAAATAAAAGCTGAAACCTCCTTTTCCTTATTTTTGTCATTGTAATACTGCTCAGACAAATGAAAAAACTAAGCTAAAAGCTTTAAAATCAGCATTGAAAATTGAACAGGAAAAAAAAGAAATTATCTCACTTTCCAATCCCTGTTCATGCTGGATGTTTACCAGATCCATAATGAAGTCTTTTTATTTTAAATCCTTTTTTATTTCCTATCAAAATTCTCTCTTTTTTTGAGAACTTCTACTATCTAGTTGTCCTGCAAACTTTTTAATTTCTGATACAGTTCTGGTATTTAAAGTGGAAAATATAATGTCAAATTATTCAAAGAAGTATTTCTTAGAATTCTGAAATCTCTATTAAATATTAAATACTGTAGCCCTTATTTCTCCCTAGAAGGACTGGAGCTTCATTTAAGAGAATCAAAAAATGAATTCTTCAAATCCAGAAGCAAGGTTATTCTTCTCAAAAGAATGAAAGAGGGGGGAAAAAGAGAAAGAGGGAAAAGGAGGCAATGAGAAAGAAAGAGGAAATGAGCAAACCTCCCTGAGACAATTTAGTCCCACCTGAGCTCATTCATTGACAAATTAAAAGATGCAGGGGGGAAGGCAGGAGGAGATTGTTCGGTACTAAAGCATTGTTATTGGGTGTCCAGAAGTGCCTAGATCCATGAGAAATACAAGGAACTGGATGCAGGGGAGCTTCTGAGTGTTCCCTGCTCTATGAAGTGCTTAACATCTTTCCAAAATATGTCTCTGAATTATTGCTGTGTCATACTGACACTGACCATCAACTAACCTTCTTTCTTTCTCTCTTTCTTTCTTTCTTTCTTTCTCTCTTTCTTTCTTTCTTTCTTTCTTTCTTTCTTTCTTTCTTTCTTTCTTTCTTTCTTTCTTTTTCTTTCTTTTTCTTTCTTTTTCTTTCTTTTTCTTTCTTTTTCTTTCTTTCCCTCTTTCTCTCTCTCTTTCCCTCTGTCTCTCTCTCTTTGTCACTTTCTTTTTCTCCTTCTTTCCCTCTTGCTTCCTTTCTTTCTTCTTTTCTTCCTTTTTCTTCCTTTCCTTCTCCTTTTCTCTTTCTCAATAACCTTACAATAATGTTCCAAGGAAAACAGAACCATTATCTTTTGTTGGAAGAAGAACAAAAGAATGGAAATTGACTCAATATGTTCTGTAACAACTCAGAATTGAAATTCATGAAAGCTGAAATCAGACTAATTTAGACTCAAAATAAAACTATGATTTTTCTTTTTTCTTTTCTTTTTCAATAGTGAAAATTAATCACTGCCACAGCTTAAAATTGTCTGCAAGATTTTCCATCACTAGCAACTTATATATCAGCATTGGATGGCTTTTAAAAAGAAAAATCAAGTTCAAGTATGAATTAATTCAGGGAAGACCTATGACCTCTGCTACATGGGATCAGATGGTCACAGTAGTGTTTTTTACCTTTACAATCTGTTAATTAGATCTTTTAATTCCCTTCTCTGGGATCACCCTTTCAATTCCACTTGAGTTCCTGGAGATTTTTCTTCCCAGGAACCTAGACAGAAGGCAGGTCTATTAAAAACACCATTAACCCCTGCAAAGCTCATTTAGCTGCTACCATTTCTCATGAGCAGACACCTCCTACTCATCAGAGAGCAGGGCAATGTCTGGAAGGAAAGCCCAAATCCTAGGGCAGTGAGGCAAGCCTTGCAAAATCCTTGTGAGTGTTGGGGTACCAACCACACTGTGAAGCACATTTGCAGTGGCAGTGACACCCTGCTGTGGCTGTAGCCCATTCTTGACCTTAAATTCATCTTCCTCCTGTAGCTCTGAGAACTATGTATGGTTTGAACTTCAAAGTGCTTTGGAACTGGGCAGGGATGGTAATTTATTCATAGACCCTACCCAAATCAGGCCAGCCCAACCCACCAGTAGGTAGATGAAGTTTGATGAGCACAGTATGGTTGTTTTCAAGATGTGCTATAAAAACTGAGACTCATATCAGTTAAAACCACTTCATCCCAGTATGCTCAAATGTGAACTCCTGTTCTTCACTGAGGGACAGAACTTTTGCCTAATTCTCACTGACTGTCCCCAGTAACCACAAATCTGTTCACTCTGCACCTTTGCAAGAAACCAACTAAGAGCTGATTGTTATTAGCAAAAAGGTTTTTATTCCAATCAAGTTTTAATGGCTCAAGAATATTTCTCTTCTGGTTTTTGCATTTTTTTTCCTTTTTTCTTTTTTTTTTTTTCAAATACCATCATTCAACTTTTGAGACCACTTTATGAACAGTACAGATTTTGGGACACCTTTGCCATTTGGGCACACCCAGGTAACCCATTCATTCCAAGGTCCCTCCATGTCTCATTGTAACTGAGGGGTAGTAAAGAGGTACCCAAACCAGCTCTAAATTCACTCCTCTACACCCTGTTAGCACCCAGGGCAGCAGCTTGGACTTCAGCACACACGTTTTTTCCTGCAGTGTGACTATAAGGTAAGAACACATTCATCACCAGTCAGAAAACACCAAGATAAGACTAAGCAGCTAATTCTACATTAATTACGTAGTCCTTGAGATGGGCAAACAGTTTCAATTATTTGGGGTTTAGGTAAAATAAGTCTTTCAAAGACACAGCAGCAATTGTGACTTATTTCCATTTGTATCCTTACTTCCATTTGTATTCTTATTTATAGTGTAATTCTAATTTACAAGGATAATTTTTACAAACGATGACTTAAAATGCATTTTTTCTTATAAATTCAGAAATTCAGTTTTTTAAAGGGGAGATTTTATTGATGACTCAAACCCACAGCAGATCATGAGGCCAGAAAATAACTTAAATTTTCTCTCTGTATGAAAAATATTAGGCACAATATTTTATATAGTAATCCTGTGCTACTGTAGGTTGTTCATCAGAGAGAGATGCTAAGTACTGTCAGGTCAACATCATCCTTCCAGCAGGACAAGGTTCATCTCACTTTACCTATCTAGTGTGCACACTTGTATCAAAGCCAGTCATCTTCAGTTTCTTTCATGTCACTACATAGTTTTAAGACTGAGCTAATCTGCCTACTGTAGGGTGAGCTGAATCACGACCTAGAAGTGCCCCTTTCTCCCCACTGGCTATAAAAAAGCCCTTACAGCTGGCTCAGCTGCAGACATCTGTGCTGTGACCCTCTCCTGTTGATCAGCCTTGTGGCTGCTGTCTCCACCAATTGCCATTTTAATGGACCGAGAGGACATGTGCCAAAATATCACTGTGGAACAGCATTAATGAAATTACGGAGGCAGCTCGTGTCAGTCACACAGCAGATGTTCAAGTGCTGCAGAAACACCGTGGTTTTCTGAGGGATGGAGTTGTAGGTGGCCTAGGGGAAAAAAAAAAAAAAAAGGAAGAAGAAGAAAAAAGTAATTTTTTATGCAGATGCCCATTTCCATGCATCAGAGTATGACAAGCAATGGCTTAGGCAGTGAGCTTGGAAGAGAGGTCAATCCTACAGAAAATCTGCAGAGAACTCCCAAATCCAGTTGTTACATTTGCAGAGATGTGGATTGCACACTTGGCGTTTTTATTGAAAATAGGTAATTTTTTACACTTGGATTACGTTGAGATTATGAAAGAGATATCACCCTGCTGATTAGAATAATTGATTTATCTGTTGTTTACAGAGATATCAATTACTATGAGGATGAGGAATATAAAAACCTTCTAAGACTTACCTTTGAATTTTTATGTCATATGAAGAGCTTTGAAAAATTTCCTTTGAGTATTTATTCAGTCACTGAAACTGTTTTGTGGCACAGGTAGGAAAACAAAGAATTATAGTGCCCTTTTTATTGGGCAATTATCTTTTTGCCATGTTTCCTGAACTTGTGTCTACATCAATATAGCAATCCATCATGACAGAACTGTTTTCCCAGCTTATAAAACTCCCATTCTTCAGAGCTGATAGCAGCTGTTTTGTAGCTGTCATACCACATAATATGGCTAAGGTCACTCCCTGTAGAAAAATTTGTAAGCTAAATTAGAGAATTTGATCTGTTGCCAAATTTTAAAAGAAGAGATACGACATTGTGGTGATCTGTGGTGTCCAGAGTTTAATGTATTCCTTACTAAAATCAATGGAAAGTTTCCTTCAGTGAGGATTGGATGGAGTTCTAATTACATGTCGACAAATGCTTCCCGTATGCCAGGGGGTTAGAACTGCTGCTGATTAGATGTCCTTACAATGCACTCCACAGTTCTGTGGCCAGTGGAACAATTAACTTCTATTATCTGCATTAAATTTAATTAAAACTAATTTTTATTTTGAATACCAGATAATTCACCCTGATATTTTCCACACTTTCCACATGTTGCAAGAGTGTAACTGCTGGTACTAACTGCACAACAACCAGCACCTCTCAAATGAGGCACTTCGGCTTTCTAGACACAGCAAAACTATAACAATCCTGATTTCAGCTCTCCTGACTAAGAACAAGGGGCATGGCCTTTTCTGTATCATGTTTCTGCCCTTGTCAATATTAGTAAAGATTCTTAAAAACATAAGGCTGAGCTACAGGTTCAAGTGTGGATTTTCCTGCTGGTTTAGTGTAGGATAGGTGAAGATCTTGCATAAACACAGGAAACATTAAGGAAAATCAAGGATTTTAGAATAATGAATCTCTGATGTTGCTGTGGAAAATGGTCACCTGATAACTGGACTTATGTTGGGTTGAAGCTTTCTAATAATCTATTTTTTATATATATTTCTTGCTCTGCCATGAGGCTGGTCCCATGTACCAATGTGTATGTGTTTCCCAGTCATTTTTCTTACAGCTGTTGTTTGATGGTTGGTCTTTTTTCTCCCCAATGAAACAATGTTCCCTCTTCTTCATTTCTGTCTCTCTGCATTTAATTTGTCTTCTGGGTTGGGGGCCACTGCTGGCTGAGGATCTGTCCTTGTTGTAACTGAGACACAGCTATTTCTGTTTCTCAGCTCCTGCTGTGCCAGAGGATTTATTTGTGTGCTGGTGTTTGTTTCTGGGCACTGGATTAGACCACTAAAGGAGCAGTTTGGGAGGTAAGGAATGCTGGGAACAGCTTTGTGTCAGCTCTGCTGAGCTCCAGCACCTGATTTTCAAAGTCTCCCTTTCACTCTTAGATTTTCCAAAGCTAGCTGTCAATGGAGTGAGATTCCACTATTTTAGGAGATGTCCTTGCTCTGCCCAGTTCATAGTAATGTTTCAGGCACTTCCTTTTGTGTGCCTGTCTCCACTTTACGCTGAGCAACGAGTGAAGGTGGTCTCAGCAAAGTTTCACCCCAGGTTTCAGTGGCACTGCACAGTCAATAGAATTCTGAGTATTTACACCAAACGAGGACTCTGCCTCATGTTCCTTCCAAGGGTATGGCAAAGAATTATGTTTGTTGACAGCACAATATGTTCATATGGAAATGGGCAGGCTTTCATGGGGAAAACAAACAAACAAACAAACAAAAAAGTAAGCCTAAAAATTAAAACTATTTGATTCAAAACAGGGTCAGAATAACTTCAAAAGCAGATGCTCAGAACTTTAGTTATTTCACCTTCCATGTGTCTGGAGGAAATAAGGTGTGAGTTCAACTAGCATAAGGGATCACAATGTGAGACCAGCAAGCATAAAGTTTGTGAGGCTTGTAATTAATAGTAAGATATACAAATTAATCAGCAGTTGTCACTTTGGCTCAATAATCAAACTTCAGATACCCACAGAACCTGAGAGATAGTCCCACTGAAAAAATTATATGAATAACATCTCAATGAACTAACGACCACGACACAGACTCTATTCAGTAGAGAATTTCAATTCTTTGGCATTCTTGGTAAAGTAAACTAGAGTATTGCTCCAAGTGTTTAATAAAACCATCTAGAATGGTCAAGTGTAAAGTTCAACACCTTCTTTTTACAGTTTTAAATCTTCTTCACTTGGAAAACAACAGTATAATTGAACAATCTTTTTTCTTCTTAAGGACAATGATCCCACATCACCAATCTTTTGTCACTGCACTTCACAGTACATACATTTTCTTTTATGAAAAAATAAACATTTTGCTAATTTTTTGATCACATTATCAACAGGATTGCAAATATATCAAGTTAATATAATCAAGTCAGCTGAAGTGAAGAATGAAAGATAAGGCTTGCATATACTAAACGAAATTAAACAAAGCAGAAAAGATTGCATATGGTTCTAAGTGATGTTATTCTTCCCCTTAATCCTCAAATAGAGTCACTAAATTACACTTCCAGATTTAGTTATGATATTTACAAAAGACTTAACTGTGCATTTAAAGAGGGGAAACTGGCTACAAATGGGGCAAGCTCATAATTTAAGCTCACGGTGGTGCCAGCACAGAGCAAATGCCTATTACTGGGGTATTTTTGGGCATGGGGAATTCTCTTTCCCTAAGAATAAATCCCAGAAAAGCATATTTTTATTACATCTCCCAAACCTGGCATTCAGGCTTTATGTAAATACAAGACACAGAGGACCTTTCTTTTTAAAATGCTAGGAGCTAGAGGCACAGTTGAGAGAGAATATTTCTGGAGAATATTTCCTTTTAAATCATTTGTATGAGCAATCCAAAAACTAAAATATAAAAGAAAAAAAATACAAAATATGCAAAGAAGAATGAATAGGAAAGAATTGTATGAAAAACATGGCACCTTGCTGGAGGCTACATAAAATTGCTTCTTCCTTCCTCCTCTAAACATAGCACCTCTAAGTATAAAAACAAAAGAAGTTCAAAAGAACTTTAACGGGTTTGTTTCTTTATAACTGAAAACAGAAGGTGCATTTTTTATTAAGATTGTATCATTCTTGAGTTCAGTTGCCCAGTTGCTCTCCAAAACGCTCTCTCATCTTTTGATATCCATTGTACTTCCAGTACTTCTTTTCTGCAGAATACCTTTCATCTAACATCTGTCTCCTTTTCCTTGATAATGAACCCCAGTGCAGACCTAGAACTTGGAAGAAGTGTAAAGAAATACAGTCCCAGAAGATTCAGAGGTAGTAGTGTGATTTACAGAAAATTAAACACAGTTAATTTTGGCAGGAGCTAAATAAAGGTTGTGTCGTACAGTGGACTGAGGTGGGCAACCCTCAGAGTGACTTTGGAGAGCAGCTGGAGTCCAGAGAGCTCAGGTTAGTTAAGTACAAGTCTTATTTTAGCAAGAATTTGGTGGGTAAAGAAAGAAAAGTGGCAGCAGCAACTGCTGCAAATAGTGCAGGACTCTGCCAATATCAACTGTGATGGCTTGAAGTTGCTCAGTTTTTGGGGATGTCTCCCCACCACATTCCTTTTGCCAAAGAGATACTGGCTGTCCCCCAGCACAACAAAGTATATTTATATTGTTAGAAATACACACCACGACGTTGTGGTGCCTGAAATCAGCCCCAAACAGATCCTTGCACTGTGGTGGGAGATTGCTTAGGCACCAGCAGGAGCAGAAACTCCTGAAGACTTTATTCTCATAAATCATTTTACTGGCATTCATCACTCCCATAGCAGGGGGAGAGGGGGAGAGCATGTGCTTTGTACTTCTGAGATTCATTTCTGACAATTCTTGCCATCAGACAGCTTAAAGATGACAAAAGTTCATCTCAGTGAAGTAAGAGTGAAACAAGTCACACAGAGAGCACCGAATCCAGTCTCCTCCTCTCACTGTCATTTAGGTTTTGCCCCGGCATCCAAATGTGCAAGCTGAGAACAAATGCAGCAAAAGTTCATTTCCTGAGTGTTACTGTTCAGGATCATCCTCCAAAATTGACTTGGTAAATTGAGCCTGTCTTGCCTGTCTCAGAAACTCCACTCCAAACCTTTTCTCTCTTTCTTCTTCAAGACGAAAAAACCACACCTCTCCCTTTCTTAATATTTTTATTCAGAATTTAACATCTTTCTTTTTTTTTCTTTTTTTTTTTCCTGCTCTTTTCATCATTCTAGCAAGTGTCCTTGAGATGATCCCTGGTCTCCCCTCCTGAATTCAGTGGAATGAGTCCAAACCCAAAACTGAGCCATGCCAAGAGCATGCAGGTTTTGGAGGTGATAGTCTGATGTTAGACTTAATCTCTTTAGAATTCAGAGAACCTTCAAATAATTACAACATTTTTTAAAATGTCATAATAAGTTAAAAATCACATAATAGGAGTATTCATCACTGACTTTCACTTGCCTCTGGGTCTCCAGTAGAGACAATGCATGAGAGATTAATCACAAAGATCTGGCTTTCAGGGAGCTTTGTCCTAAAGCTTTTCACACCTCTCCCTCCAGACTGGGTTAGCACTGGCTGCTCACATGTTACCCAGATCTAAATGCTGGCATTTCTTGCCTCCCACAGCTATTTTTGCTGCCAGAGCAAGGAACAGGGTGCCCCAGCTGACATGTCCAGTTTGTGGGTCTCTCAGAGCAGCAGATTTTTCTTTTCAGGCCAAGAGATAAAGTGCAGTAGCCCATAATCAAGCTCTCTGCTTTAATGCCCCAAATCTAATAAGCAGAAGCCTCTTTCTGTTTCATGGAAGACTCCGTCCTTGTTCAGCTGATTACAGCCTGATGAAATCACAAATGCAGAGATGATAAGCTTCCCTTGGTGTTTAGAACCGACCTTAAGATCACCTTCAAGTCCAGATTAAACAACTCCACAGCATGCTGCCCAGCTTCCCCCTCCAGCCATGACAGTAGCCCAGATTAACGTTCTGGAATGCACAGGAGACATCTCCACTCTCTTCCAGCCACCTTTCTGCAATGCATCTGAGTCTGGAGCATCACCTGCCCCCCACAAAATCCCCTGCTCTTCACTTTGAGGTCTTCCTTTCTCTTCTCTGCTGCCCAAAAGAAAGAGGACACACCTTGTGTATGTATCACCACTAGAAGAAATCTGAAAGGCCACTTTTTACAGCTGTGTTCAGTAATTAAGCCTATTCCACGTTAGAGAGAGGAAAGGATGTGTGTGTTTCACACTGCTCACAGATACAAAACTAATATATTTCCAATTCTTTTTGAAAAAATTAGAAAGACAGAAAGTTAAAATATAGTATTCCCCCCAACTACTATTTTTAAGGCAAGATGAAGAGATCTGGGCTTCTCCATCACTTTCATATGTGTTGAAAAAGTGGGTCACTAAATGTTCTATGCCAATCAAATGCTGAGGTGTTTCTGGAATTCCATCCCTTGTATGAAGGACCTTGCAGCCTCCAGGCTGGCCAGTGAATACCAGAAAGGCCAGTCTCCAGGTCTGTGTGCACATTTCATTTTTTGGTGGGCTCCTTCAGGAGGAAATTTCTCAGTGCATGACCTTCTGGCTCCTGAACAGCAGCGACTGGCTGAGCTCATCGTGTTACAGAGCAAAGAGAGCGAGTCAAAACACTTGAAGTCTTTCCCACAGGCACTGCATGATCTTGGGCAATTCACTTCAGGACTTCTTGAAGATCTTGATATTAAACAGCAACATTCACATTTAGGAAAATAAATCTGACGCCTTTATGCTGGCATCTGGCCGGCACCCTCACCTTCCAATGAAAACGTGAGGAGGCTTTTAATGAAGTGTGCTGGAGCAACCAGCCCGACCCTGCTTCCAAAAAGAAACAAGAAAGCACACCTCCTTAGGTGCCAACATAACCTTTCAAGTGCCCAAGTTCTGAATCATGACATCTTTTTCCTTGGTACTTCTTTTACCCTGCAAAATGGTGAGATCTCTTTACCCATCAGACACAACTTTTTGAGGTTAATTTGACTGTTTGGAAACTTCTAAAACTTCCAGTGGAAGATGCCTGCCAAGGCTTCCAGTCCTTCAGTAATTGCAGCTATTAAAACACATATTTTGCTTATGAATTTCAGTGTTTGCTGCTTCTACAAACAACATTCACAAGCCATAAGTAGCCTCAGTCAGTCACAGAGGAAGGAGAAATGGAAATTTTGGAAATGGGCTTTTAGGCAGGGGAGGTTCAGGAAGGGGAATTCTAATCAGTGAAAAACACACCCTGTGCAGACCTGCACATGGAAAATCACCCCACAGAGACCTTATTAATTTAAATTCAGTTATAAAAAACTCAACAGAGCTATCACAGGAGGAAACACAGTGACCTCATATGGTCCTCATATAATTTTCAGGTCTGTATTTCCTCTAATCAGGAAGCCCATCAATACGCAGGCAATGGTTCAGCAGTGTAGTTCCTTGGCTTAGGTAGAGAAGTTACACTGTCCTAAACGTTGTGAGTCACATTTCTATGCCTACATTCCTGCAGTTATCTCTTTTTAAGGATGCTCACTGCTAGGCCAATACAAACTGAAATGAAACTGCGAACTGACAGAATACAAACATGAAATGCAAATGTGTCAATCTTGAGGAAATTCAAGCTTGCAAGACCATGTCATGGACTGTCTAATCCAGAGATAGTTTTGCTGAAAATAATGTAACTACTGGGCTTTAAACTCTTAATGTCTATTCATTCACATCAGAAAAATTTCGTCTCCTTATATTTTGTTGTATGTCTTATTACATTGGTGAGGTTTTTTGCCTCAATTTAAATAAATTTCTCTGAGCAGTTTACTGTGATGTTTCTGCCCAGAAAGAGGACAGGTCTCTGTCTTTTAAGAGCTCCATGTTTATGTGTAGCTCCAGCTACACACGATTACAAAGGAATACAAAATCTGATGGGACAAAGTTCATTTGTCCACCCATCTCGCAGTCTTACAGTCATCAACCTCAACATGAAGTGGTGGATACATTTCTATTATCTCTAGCAGTTGCTCTGCATTCATGATAAAAAACCAGCTCTCCTTAGTTTGTCTTTATCTGTGTTTAATCCCAGTGTTTTGAACAGCCCTGCCAACAAAATACCTCTTTTCCAAATTAAAAAAATCATTAATTTTCATGTGACCAAAACTAATGAGTATTTCCACATACAATTTTTAGAACCTGGTTTGTTATCCTTGATGCAACCTTGAGTCTGAATTTCCACAGTTTATATTATGCAGTTTGGATATAACACCCCTATAATTTCTTTCCTGTTTAGTACTTGTGTTCTCAAAATTAATCCCATCTTAGAAAAGCTTTTTGTCTTAGAATGTCTGCAAATAAATCACTGTGTTCTTAGATAATGGAAATTGTCAGTGATTAAATTCAATTTGATAGGGTATGAGTGAAATTTCTCTGACTAGTTATCAACAGTGCCTTGATTTTAGGTTTGGCTTTATCATTATATCTTCTACACTTACAGCTGCCTGTACTTTCCTTCAGTAGTTCTCCATATTTCTTTTTGCAGATTGCTTTTTTGCAGGCTATTGAATATATGCATATTTGGCAGGGATTTTATAACCTATAATCAGAGATGAAAATTATAGTGATCCCATTTGTGTTATTATAGCTTAAGAATGTGTCAGACTTTCCATTTTAAACTTTTTACTCTAAAGAATCTACAACTGGCCTTTCTTTATGGACAAATATTTCTGCAAAATTTTCAGTAAGAATGATGCTATTTATTAATCTGAAATTTTTCTCAGGACTTCTGACAGTGAGTGTGAGGAGATAGTTTCCCCGAGAATTCAAAGTAAAAAAAAAAAAAAAAACAAAACAAAAAACCAAACTCTAATTTCCTGCCTCCTTATTCAGTGACTCCATTTTAGCCAAAAAAAGTTAGATGGGTTTCTTTTTAAGGACCTGTAGTATTAATGCAGTAGTGCATAAGAGGGATTACTTGAGAATGACTGGAATTATTTCTTTTCACTGGAAACATAATATGTTCCTTCAAGATGGTGCCAAGGTTTTTCTGCCAGAGGAACAAGAAAATGAATAAGAGAATCAGCTCTCTACTCTGATCACACAGATTTATTTATTTTTAAACATATTATCATGCAAAACAAACCGGATCTTCTCACAGCCCGCAGCATCCTCTGAGAGAGAGGACTGTAAATGTAAAGTCAGAAAGTGGTCTGCTGCGGTTGGGATAGGAGAGGAAAACTGAAGAGAAACCAAGGTGAGATTGGCCAAGAGACACTCACACCAGCTGCTTCCTTGACATCCCCCATTGGCCTGAATAAAAGCCAGGATCTTTGCCTCATGGACCCTTACAAATGTTGTATGTGACACCTCCTGCCCTCTCTCCTTGCCTTCTGCAGGAGGAAAAAAAGTGCATAAATGTAGTAAAATTTGGCCTTACAGCTTCTTAAACCTGTTGGTGAAATGACAGACAGTGAACAAAGCTCCATCCTAGAAAACAGCAAGAGTGGGTGACTGCAAGTATCTCTCACCTAATCACTCAAATTTTAGCTGTTCTCAACTTCCAGACCTTCCAGACCCAAGGCAGCATAATTGCCTTTGAGTTTCAGCTGCCTATTCCACAGGGTCTATTTTGGGACCCTGAGCAAACAGGATAGCCCAGATTTCCAGGGAAGCTGGGAAATCACAGCACCCTTGGAGGGCTGTGGGACGCGTCAGCTTGTTCTGGTTTGGTGAGCTCAGCCCTGAGCACTTTGGCCCAGACTAAATTTAGGCTTTGAGGGTATCAGAGGTGGCTCTCAAACACAGAGTAAAAACTGCCTAAAAGCTTTGCCATGTCTTTACTATCTCCATTTATAAACAGGAGTTTGCAAGACCTCAATGCCATGGGAATTGTTCATGTTGTAAGAGTACTGTAGCAAATGTCAGTAGGAGGAGAGACTTCCAGCTTCATTCTGGTGATGTAGCCCTATTGGGTCTGTGAATAAGTCAGAAATCATGAGAACAGACCTGGTTCTGAGGATCTCTTGTTTTCTTTCCAGTAATGTATGGAAATCCTACAAAATGGAATTTATTTCTCCTGGTATTTGGATGCATCCCCTTCTGCTCCTACTTAGTGAGAAAGTTTTCTTGCTGACCTGGGTTTTTTTGCCAGTTAGTTTGCATAAAATACTGAGGATTAGAAGAACTCAGCTCTTGATGTACTTAGCTCATGTATTTTACATAGCTTTTTAAAAGGAAATAATAATTATGAAGATTATGAGATACCACAGGCCAGCTTTTCCACTATGAAATGCCTCCTGCTGTCAGTGTTTCCATTCACTCTCACTGCCTATAATCAAAGGCACAAAACACTGGAAGTCTCGGCTTCAGTGGATTGTCTCCAAGCCTCAATACAGCGTGTCTGACATGACGCATATGGAACATCTACTGCCTTTGAACTAAAACCTACAACAAGAGGTTCTCTGGACTTCCAGACAGTGAAGCTGCCAGCAATGGGAAGGGGAGCTGGAAGTAAAGAATGGGAAAAATTTCTAACCTCTGTCCTCTGCACTCTCAGGTTGCCACGTTAGACCCTCGACATCAAAGGAGAGTGGAAGAGATTAGAAACAACCCTAAACATTCATATAAAGCAACTGGACAAAGCCAAAATGCCTGTCCTAAAGGGCACTGCCCCTGTGAATCTTATTTCACACCTCCAACCCCTCTGATGCCATTGAGTGAGTTTGTATGGCCTCATCCATGCAGCTGAGGGGCAGCTCTGGATCTTCAGCAGCAAGCAGCCCATGCTGTAGACATGGAAGAGGATTCAGAGATTGGCACCACAACACTCTTTGCTGAAAGCTACCTTGCTAAGAAAGCCATGAAGGAACTTGCCTATGGTGGTAAAGAATTTTTTTTAAAAGAAGTTGTACAAACCCATCACTGGCTCACTGGTTTCCCAGTGTATTGCATTGATGGAGCAAAGCAAACGCCATGAATGCAGAGCACAGACCCACAGCTCTACCTCCCTAGGCTATGAGCCCACTCCTGAATAAAGCATTGTAGTTGCAGGGGTCATTTTTAACCTGCAAACTTTACATTGGAAACCCTTGTGTATGTGACCCAAGCTAAACAGAGAGAGCTCATAAGTTTTTGGGGGGAGTATATTCCATATTTTCCCAGAAGTTTATTGGCAAATTAATTCTAATGCATTCAAATTACATCATGAAGTGTAATGTAAAAATACTTCATGAAGGTTACCTTAATAGGGTGTGAAAACCTGATGAAGGCTAATTCAGAGGGAGCTGCTTGGCCCATCTCCTATTTACTTGGAAACATTACTGCCTTAAAAACCCTTAAATATATTACTTGTTTTTATGGCTCAAAAGCCTTTAATTTGAAGATTTTTATGACTCCCTTACAATACACATCGATTTAAATAATGTTTTAAACTAAAACGGATCATTTACTGCCAACTGTGCTTCAGGCATAACATTGATTAGTCCAAGTGTGATAAAACAACCTTGTTTTTATTCATACTTTAAGAGAATAATAAAACCTGCATACTTGGAAATACTGAAGCAATATCTTGGCCCAGAGCTATTTAAGTATGAATTATTCACATCAAGTTTGTTTGATTTTTTTTTCTTTTAAATTCATGAATCCCCAGAATGGTTTTGTAAAGTGTATCAGTGAAATCATGTTTCTAATTATTAAAGGTGGGGGGTATGAAGGAAATCAGAATGCATCATATATGTAAAGGGGTCATTTTTTATTTGTCTTCTTTTGCAAGCCATTGTGAATCTCTTTGGAAATTAGTTATTCAGTATTCCCACTATTTTAATTTGTGGCCCATGGAGAGACAATACAGAGAGAGCTACTTTGCTCAAATAACGTTGGCAGACAAACTCATTCTCACATCCTGTAACACTAGAAGTGCTCAGATATACCCATTTAGGGATTTCACAGAAAACTGCCCAGAACTGGTCTGGAGTAATCAGAGGAAAATACTGAAATACAAAGAATTTTTTTGCACCTTCAGCAGAAAAGGTTCATGTAGCAGTGATGGGGTGTCTATCTGGATATCACACTGCTGCCAGTGGGACTTTTTCCTTGACTGTTGCAAAATGTCACAGACAAAAATACCTTCTGTAAGTGAAAACCCCAAAACATTCATTGGACTTTTGCAATCCCTCCACCCTGTGTAACCAAACGATGCTTTCTGCGTATGTCATGGTCCGAACCGTGACGGCAGAAAGAATGACACAAAGATATTACCTTCTCTTGTTCTGTCACTGAATTTCAGCAGGACCTCAGCAAATCACTTCATCTCACAGTGCCTCCAGTCCCTACACATACACACAAGGATTTGTTTTATTTGGAGCATAAACTCTTCAGTTTAGAAAACACTTTTCTCTGTATAGTACTCAGTTTAACCACGGTGAACAAATTAATAAAGATTTTTCTGTGTAAGTTATACAATCACAGAAAACTGTATGGGTTGGAAGGACAACATTTAGCCCAAGAAAAGGGTTCAGAGTAGGTCCAGCTTGACCAGCCTACACAGGGATTTACTGAGTTTTGTATATCTCCAGATATGGTGTTTCCAAAACTCACTAGGTCTGTGCTCCTGAGCGACACGCCTCATGGTGAAAACCTTTCTTCTTTTATCTTATCAGGATTTCTTCTGTTTCAGCTTAAGTCCATCATAACAGGACTCCAGGAATAGTCTTGGTTTGTTGTCTCTCAAGTCTCCATTAGGTTGCAGGGAAAAGGAGTAGGAACCCCATTTGCCTTCTCTGTTTCTTCTGTACTTCATGTTCTCCAGTCCCTTGAGTGTCCTGGGCACTCCCCACTCCCTCTGGTATGTCTATGCCTTTCTCATACTGGTGATCACAAAACTCCAGATGCAGGTAGGATGATGTTCTCAAGATCACCTGCAGGTTTTCCTCTCCTTTAAATACATTTGTGATCAGCACTTCAGAACTGAGTACATCTACCATGGTTGCACACAAAGAATGATGCTGCCTGTATGTGGCTACCACACCCATAAAGTATACCAAGTCTTTAACGTTAGGACAGAAGAAACAGAATAATTCAGAGTTACTAGAAGAAAGGGAAAGCAGCAGACAGCAAGCAATGGCTTTAGATGCTGATTGCCAGCTTGAAAAGAACATCTGCAGCCAGCCATAGAAGAGAAAATGATCCCATAGAATGGAAATCCAAAACTACAGAGTATTGACAGATACCCTAACACCAAAAATTTTCTATGCCATTAACCACAAAGTGCCACAATATACCATCCAGTCTTACAAATAATAACATTTCAGACAAAAATGTATCATAAAATGGCATTAGCAGACTATGTGGAGCCTCAAAAGGATCTATGCTGAGATTGGCAACATTCACAGTTCTTCCCAGGACCTCCAAATTTATCTGAGTGTTTGTTACTGAAGACACTTAGTATAAGTCTGGAACATGCCAAGCAACTCAGCACAGAGCCTGCAACAGTGAAAAATGAGAAGAAGCCAATCTTCTAACTTGGCTTCAGGGCCACATGTGGTTGCATTCTCCAGATGTGTCTGCCATGCTGAGCTTAGCACAAGATTAGCCTGGAGGAACTGTATCTTTTCTCACTTTTACTTCACAACCAGGTGGGTTAGAGGACTTGTCTGAGATGGAGAAAGCTCATATTTAAGTTGAACTCTTTTCATTTCATGGCTCTCTTTCTAGACTAAGGCAGTTCTTCTGTACATGGCTACAAGCAAATATCTGGAAGTTTGTGAAATTTTTGCAAGACATACAGTTGTTACAGAAGTATCAGCCAACAGAAAAAACCAAAGTCTTCAAGGTGCTAAGAGTAGATTTAATTTGCTTTACATTTTTTTGTGAATCTGGTGCTAGGTGTTAATCTTTGAACAGACATTACCATCCTCACTGCAGAACTGCATCTTTGGAAAAAATCCCAGCTCCTGATTCAACTCACCAAAATCTATGTCCCTCAAATCCTACACAGATGTTGTCCCAACACCACTGTGGGAATCCTCTGCACAGTCTGGGGTAAACCAAGCCATATGTTTGAATACTTGCACCAATGGAGTCAAACAACAGAGGTATTCTCACCTCATTGATATTTTCCTAGTTTTATTTGGCTCATGAAACATTAAAATGCTGCAATTGGAAAGCAAAAACTATTTTGAGCTGCTGTACATGATGAAGTGCAATGCTTTCAAATAGTATGGCAAATCTGTTCGGGAGTGATTAGATATTAATAGCAGGTTTGTATACTTAATAAAGTTTGCACAGCCAATTTGCACTTTATAAAGTGTGGCATTGTTCTGGAGTGTGCCCCTGATGTGGACTTTATGAAGCATGCAGGAGGCAATGCAGACTTTATGAAGTCCACATTGAGGATAAGTATCGAATTAAATAGGAAAAGCACAACAAGCTCTGATATGTGACTTGGAAACTCATGCCTGTCTACCCCCTTAAAGCTCCCATTTCATTGAGGTCATGGGATGTCATTCAAAACACAAATGTTGAGCATATTTTACTGATTTGTGAAATTATTTTAATATTCAGGTGTTCAGAATCTTAACTAAATGCTTGTTTAAACAAAAAGTCAAAGAAACTAGAAAACAGGTATGAAATACACTAGTAGAAAAAATTCACCATGATAATCATGTGTGGTCACTTGTATGGATCTTGCCCTAATTAGATGTGCAATAAAGGGAAAAAGTATGACTGGCAAAACTTATTCTGTGGGTTTCTCTAGGCACTCATTATGGGACAACTGGTAATTTGAAGAAGAGAGAGCACAGCAGAGGAAACCTCTCTCAGGTGTAAGCACTGATCCCTGCAATGAAAGGCCATGGATCTTCCAGGTCTTCCTCTAATTACTCCATTTCTTTCTTCATAACGACATAACCTTAGGAGGACAGGGGAAGAGGAAAAGTGAAAAGGATGTGAAGGCATCTCCTCTAAGATCAGCCAAGATCTTCTGATCCTTTCAGAGGAGGTGAGAGGCAGGACTTTGAACCCCAGAGGGTGCAGGAGGAATTGAACCTGGGTGTCTCCCTTCCCAGAAAATTGTCTTCTGACCTCAAGCTACTCTGTACTATTAGAAAAATAAAATTTCAGCTTCTGACTGGAGGCTTAGAGCCAAATCTTCTGCTCTGATAATCAGGTGCAAATTTATCTTCAGAAATACTGAGTCTATTCTTGAGACAGACATTGTAAAAAGCATCAGCACAGGACTGGTATCAACTGTGAAAGAACTGAAACATCCAAAACTCTTGGGCAGTGTGCCTATTTTCAGGCCCCAGGAAGTGGATGGAGGCATCTCCCTTGCCTGAAGCAAGGCACCTGGGGAGGGGGGATTCAAGGTGTGACCTCTCCCCGAGTTTCTTCTCAGCTCTTGGCTTATCTTGTTGGTTCTTGCTGAGTTCACCCTGGGGCACCCAAATCCCCACAAATTCCCACTGTAAAAGGAACTAAAACATCCAAACATGACTTCTGTCAGTGACACACAATGAGGCTGGATTCCTACTCTTGTGCTTGAATGTTAGACAAGTCCTGATGTCTTCACCCCTCTTGGTCAGCCTCATGTCTTTGCCTTCAGTGAGGGCACACACTGGTTTTGAATGGCTGTTCTCTAAGTTTCTAACTGGGCAAAATTTCCTTTATCCTAAAGGAAACCTTACTTAATGAAGGGCTACAGATTTTGTCTCTTATAGGAGTCATACTAATAAGACAGGTTATTGTCTCCTCCTGCTCCTCACACCCTTATGATCCACTGTGCAAGTCAAAGATTGTGACCTTCCACTGTAAATGCTTTTCTGTCTCATTGTCAATAAAATCTATATTGAGTTTGGTGAGAATGAAATGCTCCTAATAAAGCTTATTTTTTTAATTTTTTTTTCATTTTCTTAATTTATCAATGCATGGATTGCCTGTGAAATACAGAAAGCAGATGGTTTCTAAAAAAGAGACATAAAAAATTAACAGCTCTAAACATTGCATGGATTTTGCCCTACTTAGCAAGCTATCGATTCAATTATCTTAACTCACTTGTGAAGAAAACTGACCATTCAGATTCGTATTTCGATTGATCACTCCATAAAAACTCCTAGTTTACAAACTGGTCATTTCAGAATCATAGTTTTAGTTTTCTCATATACAGCACTTTAGCGGGGTTTGGGTCACCACACTGTGAACACTGGAAAGGCTCTTTTCCTTTTTAATTGAGAAATTATTAAAGTCTGGCATTACAACGCAGATGACTCAATCTTTCCAGCTACCAAATCCATGAGCTAAGATGATTGATTTTATCTAGTTTAAATCAGTATGAAATTGATTAAATGACCTGGCAAATTCTGTCATTCAGCCTGAGAGAGGCCAACCCAGTGCAACGTTCCAACAGCTGCCTCTCTCCTTGTGCATTACTTAACAACTGAAATACAGCAGCGTGTGTGGGACTGGCCAATGCACAGATATTGTTTTACAGCAACATTATGAGCCTGGTAAATAGGTTTAGGCTAAGGATATGAACACAAACTCACTGTAATTTTCTGTTACAGTGTTTGGAGGGCTCATGATTGGCAGCATAACTGATTGCATTGACCAAAAGAGCTGAGGACATCTGCCTTTCCAGCCCTACAGCTGAAAGACCATATGGAATAAAAAATACAGTGTGAAGGGGAAAAGACAGTCGTAGGTTGAGTACAGGAGCAAGGGTCACAGCTAAGAGACCTGCAATCCTGACACCAATGTTGCTCCCGACAAGAGGTGAATGATTTAAGGCTATTGGACAGCACAGAAATGTTATTGACTTCTTGACCAACATACAGTTGAGCTAATGGCTGAATATCTGTGAAAAGCTCAGAGAGCTCTCCACATCACCTGAAGATGAGAAGAACAGTTTACATTACAAATGCCAACACCTTACCTAAACTGTCCCATTCCCATACCTTCTTCCAGCAAGCTTCAAGTGAGTACAGTGTAGCTGTTTCAGATCAAATTCGAGCATATTACAATTTTCAACATCAATCCCAGTTTCCCATACTCGCAGTTCTGGAAACAATGCATCCATTCAAATTCATGGCAAGCGAATTGTGAAGGGACCAAAACCCTCTGCCAACTGGCAATTTACTGCTTGATGCCCTTTTTTCAAATACTGATGTCAAAGTTGAGGTTTTAAGCATTAAAAAAAAAATAAATAAACCCTTTCCTTCTGCTCTTACTTTCCTTTGCTGTTCATAAGAAGATATAGGAATTTTTTGGCCCAGCTTACAATGTGAGCTGTTAAAAAAACAAAACCTCTACTGGATTAGGAAAAAAATAAAAAGTTTTTTCTAACATGCCATAAGAAATTAAGATGTTGTTTTTCATAAGACCAAGTGCTACACAGTAGCATATCATTCATTTTTGTCAGTGGCCAACAGAAAAGAATATGTATTGAAAATTGTTTATGAAAATTATGTTCAAGAAGCAAGGGAAGTAGAGATTTTTGCTCTCTCAAAGTCACAATAATACATTTCAATGACTAAATAAACAAAATTCACACCAAGTTGGCTGGCATTTTGAAATGTGCTAACTCAGCACACTGCTGAGGTTTCTGCTGAATTGAGCACTTTTTATTCTTTGAAACAAACATCTGTGAATCAGTGTGATAGATTTTAGTATAGATAGAGAATACAACAAGATGTTTTTTAGAGAAAAACATCAGTATGAATGAATGGTTCTTGCAAGCTGCACAATATCCACTTTTAAATTATATTGAATAATAGATTTCTCTCCAGATTATTCCTATCACATAAGAATAATCTTTTGTGTTGTTAAGTGAAGTCAACAGAGCAGATAAAACGGTATTTTTTCCCAATACGTGGAACCGACCATTTTAAATTGGAATTTTTACATAGTATACTAAACTACAGCATTAATATATGTCAGTGGTTTAAGGTGACTTAATGCTCTGAATTAAAAGCTGCCAAGGCACAATATGTAGTGCAGCCAAGCACACTGCAAATCACACAGTCTTTAACTACTATTGCTTGTTTTCACAGTCTCCCTAGGTAAGGTCACTCAAAGTAGTTGTAAACAAGAGCAAAGTGGGGGGAAAAAGTAAATTTGTTCTGGAATCCTGAGGAAAAGGATGTTATTTTCCGCCTCCCAAGATAATTAACAAATATGAGCCCAAAGCTTGAATGAGTTTCAGCCTTGGACTCTTAACATTTTCCTAATCAAATTAATCCCAACCACTAGGTATGTGTGGTATTTTACAGTTCTTCCCCCAGCTTTCATAAAGGATTTTACACAATGTGGGTCCCAAGTCAGACAACTGCTTTAATTTTGAGGAGCACAGGCTGTAAGCAGAACATTCAGTCATTACTCCTTGCAATCCCAGACCCAGTATCCTTAAGGAAGCCTGAAAGTTCTCTAGATACTTGCAAAAGAACATTGCATAACATTTAATTTAGTGTTTAGTAATAGCTTTGTCACCCTGTTCAGATGATAAAGTGGATACAGATGTTCATTAGCAACAAGAACGTATGCAAACAACAAAGCATTCCAAGAAGCTGCTAGCAACTGAGAACTCCATCATGTTCTGCAGAGCCACAAACATCTCTCTTTAGACCAAACCAGAAATCTGACCACTGCACCACCTGTAGGAGCCCAGACTAGATTTTCTCTTCCCACCCATATGCCAAAGGCCATTTCATACCGGGCATCTTTAAGTCTCCATGGCCTAAGATGGGTCTGGACTCAAGTCCAGTGAGGAGTGGCTGAGGGAGCTGGGGATGTTTAGCCTGGAGAAGAGGAGGTTCAGGGGTGACTTTATCACTCTGAACTATATTATAACTACCTGAAAGTAGGTTGTAGCCAGGTCATCCTCTTCTCCCAAGTAACAAGCACTAGAACAAGAAGAAATAGCTTCAAGTTGCATCAGGGGATATTATTGAATATAAGGAAAAGTTTCTGCACTGAAAGGATGGTCAGGCTTTGGAAGAGACTGCTCAGGGAAGTGGTGGAACCACCATCCCTGGAAGTGTTCAAAAGGCACATGCATGTGGCACTTGGGGAGATGTTGTAATGGTGAAGATGTCAGTGTTGGTTTAACAGTTGGACACGTCAATCTCAGAGGTCTTTTCCAACCTTAGCAATTCTATTATTCTAAGCATGCAGAAGCATTTGCAACTTTCCAGCTGACCAGGATTTGCTCCTAGTCATCTTTCCATACAAACAGTCTTCACTACCACCCCTTTTTCCAAAAATCTCCAGTGGCTGAGAGACAGAGAATCACAGCCCGGCTTTGCTGATCTTATTTCTGGCGGCAACAATAGGTAATGAGAAAGATTCCTCCTGGGGCCTTTTCCAGAGGTATTTTTCTCTCTCAGCTTCCCAACAGAGGAGGAAAACACAAAAAAGATCATCTGCAGGGAGCGGCAGCTTCTGTTTGTCACGTCAAACATCCCAGTCTCTATCCCCATCCTCTGGAGGAAATCATTCACACGGAGAAGATTAGCTGAAAGGATTAGCACGCAGTTGGATTATCCACACACAGCTCAGCCAACTAAGAAACCAGCACCTTTATGCATTTTCTGCATTTTAACCTCCCGATTTCCAGCCTTCTGATATTCATCCCTCTGAGCATCACCATATTTCAGGGGATGCTGAACACACAATTGATGAAGATGAGTTTGTGGCTAATCTGGCATGTCTGAGCCATTTCTCATCAGCCACAAGATGTCAGTGTTGCTGAATGTTATTATTCTTACCTGCACAGAGGCATCGATAGATGCTGCTGATGGAGGCTGTCGATATCAGCGTGCTATACAGTAAGTCTAACAAAAAAACCACAAGAAATAACACACAACCAAAGGCAATAAAAAATTGCATATCAAAGTGTGACTTGGCATTAACCATAATAAAATTTAAACTACATGGTAATTGCTGTCACCTCCTAATCCTTGTGTCTTTTTACAAGTCTTAATTCATGAACACTTGAACATGGTAGATGGTTCTTGCCCAGCAACATCACCAGGAAAGGAGCAAACAGAGATGACACCAGAGCTATTTCATCATGAAAAAATTTGTCCATCCCTCCAGACATGAGGCTGTGCAGGAACCCTGACTCTATCAACTGCCTCTAAATATGATATTTGGAATTGACGAGCATGACAATTGCTATCACCCTATTTTACTCTTGGTATGTATTTTCACACCCCTCTAGCTCTGGCAGCCAACTCTGCCCACCTGGTTCTTATCATGGAGATCTTTCCATGCCCAGTTTTTTTTCCTCTCTGGATCACCTCCCTAATTGTATGAACACACATTTTTGTAAGGCCAAATCATTTTACTGGACTATCTGGTTTTAAAACACCCTTTCCTCTTCCCACCCCTTCCCAAAAGGTCAAGGTTAGGCAGAAAGGGAACTTTTGAACTGATATTGTTGTGGACTTGCTGTATTGTGAAACTGCACCTCGGATTTCCTCTGCAGACCGACTGACCAATATGTTGATTATTTTTCTGCTTCCTTCTTCATTGCAGGAGATTTTGCTTCACCAAACACTGACTTGACTTCCACTTCTAAGTATAGCAGAGCATGGGTACATTTAGCATGAGAATTCCTGTTTACATTGTTTGCTGCCATTCATGTCCTCTGACGTTGTTTACTTTTGGAATCACAGGAAGCACGACTTTGATGGGAATGGAGACAGGACTGTTCACTGTGCAAAATAATCTTAGATGACTAGAGACAGATCAATTTATATACACTTGAAATTTTAAAAATATGCAATGGCAACAGAGCTCATTTCAGCTCAGAAATTAAGCAGACAATTTAATACACTTGATCCATCTATACTCTTTTTTCAAAAATAGAATCATAGAATCATATAATGGTGTGGGTTGGAAGGGACCTTAAAGATCATGTAGTTCTACCCGTGCTGACATGGGTAGGGACACACATGTGTCTTCCAAAAGCAATATACAAATATATCTCCCAGTATACAAATACATCTCCCAATAGCAAATTCAAATATTTGACTTACAGGGTGGCATATTTTTGGGGCAAAAGATTTTATCTAATTCTTCTAACCTTTTCCTGGCTACTTTCCCTCTCCCTCTTTTTCTCCCAAAAACACAACCTGTTTGCAAAATACCGCCAGCGGTAAAGCGGCTAAAATAAACCTCAGATAAACCCTCCCATATCCAAAGCTTCCCTCTGCTTGTGCTGAGCACTTCACTTAGACAAATCTGTTCCCAGTTCAATAGAAATCATTCTTCATAACGACAACTCCTGACAGCTCCGCCCTGTTCCATTGAACATTCAGGTTGTAGTGACCATAAATCCCTGTGTTTGTCTCCATCCCACCTTTGCACTGTGTTGAAGGCGCTGGTTTCTCTGCCGGAGTCAGAGACCCTGTTTGTTTGGCATGTTCCTGCCTCCCTGTTAGAGACAGCAGGCACAACCGTGCCAATATTCACAGTTTTAGGTCACTGGCATGCCTGGCTGCTGGGCAGAGGCGCCTCTGGCTCCTCACTGTGGCACAGTGACCATTTGTCTGCACTTTCCAGCTGCCTGGAAATCTGGTAGATTCATGCCCAAAGTGGTAGAGTTGGCAGGAGTGCAGCGCTGAGATTCTTAGAAAAACCTGATGGTTTCTGTTGAACTGGCTTGCCTCATTAAAAAGTTGCATTTGCTGGGGTCATCTCAGGATGAGGATGACTGGAATTCTTTTTTTTTTTTGGTGGGGTGCCACTTAGTTAAGAATGTTTTCGTGCAAATTCTAAAATTGCCATGCTATTTGCCAAAACTACCTAGGCTTGTGGAGACCCTGCACTACAATCCCTTGGGGAGATGGACATTAATTTGCAATAGAATTCCTGGAAAAGTTAAAGAGGTGACTAGAGCAGGGTTATTTGATCCAGCTCAAATGTAGGTAGCAGGCCAGCTTAGCTAAACAAGGTATCGTGCTTCAAATAACTAGGGCAGACTAAGAGGTAAATGCTGGGACAGCATGGGAAAGGATTTCATCAGCTCCAAACTAATAAAAACAGGGATGGAAACACAAGACTGAGGAATGAGAGAGTGGAGGAGTAACTAATTTCAGGCACTCTGGTGTAAAGGTGAAACAGCCTCATTAATGTGGGCTCTGGCATTAGCCAGTTCTGCTATCACAGCTCTGCCCTTGGGGTATGCCCTTTTCACCTGCTTTTGTTTTCCCTGCCCCCTAACAAACTAGGAATTTTGCTGATGGAAGACAGGGTGAGGCAAAATAATAGATTTTTTCTTTTTTGAGTGGGGACTTGAAGATAGAAAAATGCAGTCCTTCTTTCAGATTATAAAAGGGCAAACTTCAACTGTATGGCTTCATTCAGTTTCACATGCAATAACCTTTCAAATGGTGCTTGAAAGTCAAGTCAAATTTCAATATAAATGATATTGTCAGGTTAGCATTAACGTATGAGACACTGCCCTTTATGTTTCTCTATCATCCCTTTGGATGTGTTGAACAGTAATTTTAATAGAATCATAAAAATCTTCAATTTCCTCTGTAGATTTAACCAATGCCAAGAGCAGTAAAAGAGTTATGCTTCTGTCTCGTTTGGAAGGTTTGTGATTATTTTAACATCTCCTTTTTTGCAGGTCTTGTGTACTTAGATCCTAAGCCTGTTACCTCTTTGCTTAGAAATACCTTCCCAGGAAAAACTGCTCAAACTCTTTTGTCCTTCCTTGCTTCTTCCAACAAGGATGTTAGAATTGGAAGCTACAAATGAAAAAACAAAACAAAACAAAAGGAGATATGGAAATATCCAGACACCAATGTGTTTCATAATTTGACTTCAGTGAATATTCAGTACTGTGAATTAAACAAGGACACCGGAAAGTTATTTAAATGTGTATCAGATGCAGAGATTTAAGCCCACAAAGTAATTTCTTGAAAAACATTCAAATGGCAAAAAACAGTGGGGAGAGCAAAGATACAACCTCAGCTTAAACTGCCACCTTTCAACGTGAGGCTGTGTCACTGCAGGAGAGAAAAAGTGACACCAGAACATGTGACAACAACCAAGGGGGCAAAGAGGGTGCAGGAAGGCGGCAGGAGAATTGTCACTCCGCACACACTGACTTTGGTGGCCCCAGCACCACATCATCAGCTCAGCCACCTCACTCTGGTCCAAGCAACCATGCAGAGGGATGGGAGCCAGGGATGCAGCCATTGCTGTGCTGGAGGATGCAGCAGCAGTGGTGGATCAGGTGTGGAGGGCCTGATCCATCTTTCCAGCAGTGCAGCAAACTTGGCCATGAGTGAGCTCTCCATGTGCCCAGCCAAACGCAGCCCTTGCCCAGCAGGGATGGGCATCCAGGGCCTGACGTGTCACACCTACAGCCAGGGCTTCTCAGCCTTGCTATCCCACAAAGCATCTGCTCTGAAGGCAGCTGGAGGTTTTCAGCAGCCACCTCATTCATGCTTTCCTTGCCCTATTTCAGAGAAGAATCGCTTGTACCTGCTGAGAGCCTTCAGGAAAAGGAAATGTTGCAGAAAGGAGTATAGATTTCCATTCTTTAATTGTTCTGTGCTTGGGCTGTGAGCAAGATGCTCACAAGTATGCTTGGACAGAATAGCTTGATTAGCATTTCAAAATTCACAAATATATAGAATCACAGTTAAAAATCAAAATCTGGTAGCTTTTGGGGGATTTTTGCCTTTTCATCTCTGGTGAAAATCTTTCATCAAAACCTTCTTTGATGTTTCTTAAGGAAAAACATAGATTTGGTCATCAGAAAAGGCAAAATTAACTATTCCATCTCACCCCAGTGTTTCTTGAGGTATCATTTTGGGGATAGAAGAGGCATTTTGCTGCTGTTATGAATATTTGCCCAGACTTCATTTTACACGGTTTCAGTGAACTTCCAAATTGCTATGGAAGTGTAACTCCACTTCCAGCATGCAGGCATTGAACTGGAGTTACTCAAGCTTCTTCTGCCAGATATTGTGAGCTGCCCTCAAAAATGGGTTATGGCATTAAGCCATAGGTTTCACAGTATTCCAGGGCAAGTCTTCCCTTGGATGAGCACAGGCAGGTCATCTTATTTTTTGGTTGCCTTACTACAGACACCAGCTGTATGAATTTTGTGTATCTTTGCTATGAGCACATAAAGAACAATAAAGTACTAAAGGCTCTGAAAGAGAATGTCATAATCATCTCATCCTGGTGCCTTTTTGACACAAATGTCTGGCTTCATTCACTATCTGTACTATAGATCTAATAATGTCACTTTACAAGGCCATTGTGAACAGAAATGCAGTAGTTTGGGGGAATTGCTGAGATCCTGTAACGATGGGGATGACTCGAGGAAGTCTAGGATGACACCAATAACCCCACAGTAGTTATTAAACAAAGCCAAAGGCAAAAGGTGATAATGGGGAGTAAAATACCTGTGATTAAATGGTCTGAGAGTTCAGCATGATGCAAAAGAATCAGTATAAAGCTGCAATTTAAAGAAAAATAATCTTTAATTATGTTATTTCTTAACCTAAGCACTTGATTCACCCTTACCATTCACAGAGTGTAAGATTCTTGTATTCATGCATTAGCTATGCAATGCATCCTCTCTAAATTCACAGTGTTTTGATCTAAAACAGTCTGAATATAAGGAGATGATTTATTGTGTGTCTAATGATTGACTTCTTTTCTAATTACAGACTACTCTTAAATACAGACTATTATTTTAATTTCTTAAGAATTGCCTTTAATGTTTTGCAAGGTAAGCAGTGATTTTGTAGGATTGCATATCCTTAGGTTAGGATTAGCTACACCCAGCCTTTTCCTACATTTATTTTTAGAAAAGAATGTCCTGAGATTTTACACTTTTAGCACCAGTCAAGCCATGAATCTAACCTACAAGAACAAACTAAAGCATCCATTTTTCAGAAAACAGACGTGGATAATATCAGTAGGACATAAAGCTTTGAGTCCAGAAAATGCTTAATTGTGTTTCTGAATTGGGCCCTGGAAAACACATCAGTTATGGTTATTTGCAAGTTACATTTCAATATCCAGCTTTTCAGGCTGTGTGTTTCTGTAGTTGCAACTTTCTACCTCCCCCGCACCGATTTAAGTGATGTTATTCTTGGCTAATAGTAATTGTGAGAAAATTGAATTCCATCTGTTTCCACCAAAAGCGGAAAATAGAATGTGAGAATCAATAGAAGACTGCACTTGTTATACACATTTGTCACAATCAGTGACTTTGCTAAGGAAACATGTCCGCAAGTATGATTTGCAAAATAAATAGCAAGTCACAGCATCTGATCACCAGCTGGCTTGTTCAGAAGTCAGAGCCTCCTCTGACAGCTATGGATCATGAACTTTCAGGCATTGCACAGCCCCTCCAGACTCCTCGGAGGGGAAAGATGTCTTTCACCATACAAAGGGATGGATGACAATATTAATACTAGTACAGATCTGGATGTGTACTCATCATCCAAGTTTTGGTTTTGCATCTGGTGGCTTCCTCATCACAGATGATCACTTTCTCATATCCATGCTGATTACTCCACATCCCTTGTAATTTCATATGTAGTTACTGTGCATCACCAGAGATTTCTCCATGAGTAATACCAGCATCATTTCAGGTTTTCTCCTTAGTTAATGTCAGAATTGACATCTCTGTGGGTCTCTGTGGCTGAGCTGTCTAACCCAAGCCATTTGATGATTCATGGCCATGACTGAGCTACAGAGGCCAACACACAGCACTTTAATAAGTGCCAGCAAGCCTGTGTTTCATGTGCAGGCACAGCACCACTCTATTTTTTCAAACCCATATTCCAGCTACCCCACAGGACATACCACTGTCTTACATGCCTGTTTTTCTCTCGGCTATTGCCTGGATGGATTATTTCAGGAGTCCTTCAGCATGAACTGCTAGATTCCTTCCCAGAGTATTGGTGTGATTGATGTGTACTTTATCACAGTTTGCAACACCTTTACCTAATTCTGCTAACAGTCCCTGTGTAATACCACGTATTTTTGCAGATGGTGCTGTGACACAGTCAGTCTCCAGGCACGATTTCCTGCTGTGTCTACAAAACCCAGTTTAGCAGCACTAGCAGAGCATCTCCCACCTCCCTCAGGCACCATCTCCCTTCCCAAGCAGGCAGTGTACTCTCTGCAGGCTGCCCCACCTTCCTGCACAGCTCTGGGGTGCAGGAAGGTAGGACCCATCCCTCCCTCAGACGGATTCCTCTGTAGGTTGGGATCTCCTCAGCACTCTGCAAACCTCACCTTCAGGTCAGTGGCACAGGATGAAGCCGGGCTCACCTCACCCCAGTGCCACCAGGAGGAGGACCAAGGTCACCCTTGTCACATTAGCCAAGGGTACCTCCCAAGAATAACAGGCATAGCTCATGAATTTAAAAGATGATTTGGGGATTCCCTGATCCTTACAAGACTTACAGGAACATAATTAGTCTGGTTTGCATAAAACTCGGACGCTCGACCTTAAAGGCTCAAGTGCCTTGAGCTTCAAAGTTCATGCCTGTTGTTTGCCAAAAAAGCACATGGGAAAGGAGTGTTTGACTGCTGCACAGCAACAATAAAAAGAGAAGTAATTAACAAGGAACACTGTTGGGTGAATAATGCCATTCTGTTAGTTAACAGTACGCCTGCTTCTGGAACTCTCTTTGCCATACCTGGGCTTGAATTTTAGCAGAGCACACATGCTGTAAAATGTGGGAAGTCCAAAGTGGTTAATTACAGTGTTCAACAGCCCAAAAAGACTCCCATAGGCAGAGAGATTTAAGGCAGTACAACCTGCAATTTAGAGGGAAGCAAGTAAAAGGTGACAGAACAGACATGTGTAACACAAAGAACCACTTGGGACAAATAGGGTAAAATTAGGTGTTAAGTTTTTCCTAGAGGCTTCCCTATAGGTCAATGCAGTTGTAACATAAAAATTCTTAAATGAGTCAAAGAAATAATTTCTGCAGTGACTAGCAGCTATGAAAATGTTGGAGGGAACAAGAAGTCAACAGCTTTAAAAGAGGACAGATGCTTAAATTTATATCTGTAATTATCCTAACTAAAATAAAACACATGGAGATCGATCTGTAGCAGGGTGCAGAACAAAAGCCAGTTGCTGACTGCTGAGCTCCATATGATATGGGCTTATCATATCAGCTGACAGTGAGGTGAAGCTTTGAAAACACCCTAACAGTAAACCATGGCTCCACAGTACAGTGAGTGCCGTACGCAAACAAGATTTTCCAAGTCTTCATTTTTTAAAATTCAGAGGGTTTACATATGTTAGTAACACATACATTAACATAATAGTCATAGAGGTTATACAGGTATTCATTCTTCCCCAGTCAATGCAGAATCTCTCCCTGTCTTTTCCAGCAGGAAATGACCAGCTTAGGAATAGGGACAGCATGTGGTTCCAGTTGAAGGGAACACAATGGGAAATGGAAAACCCTGAATGGGACAGAAATTTGTGAGTTTGGAGCCAGTAATTGGATACTTCTAAGTTTGTTTGGGTTTTCTTAGGTTTCTTTTTTAAGGGGAAAAAACAAACAAACAAACAAACAAACAAAAAACAGTGAAATAAATCATATCTGGGAGGAAAATTAAACTCTCTGAGGATGAAAGCATGAGTCAACTGAAGAGCCAAGATCTGAAGGTAAAAGTGGCAGATCCATATCCTGCATTAATCAAGCAGATACAGAGAGATGTACTGTACTGACCAGCTGGTTATCTGTTTCCTGTCTTCAGAGGCAAGATGTCCTGACCACATGTGCCCTAGCACAGGCTGAACTCTAAACCAAACCCCACAAAAATGATAACCAACATCTATCTTGAGAACAGCAACCGAAGCCAGGACATCTCAAACTGAAATTGTGAGCCTCTGCAGCTAGGCAGAAAAGTAAACACCATGGCAGGGCTCAAAGAAAGCCACATCCTCTGTATATTAGGCACAGAAGAAGGGAAATCTAACACATATATATATACAGCTATGCACATGCATATAGATGTTGATCAGATAATTACACCCACAACATTATAAGCCCAAGAAGAGAAAGGTTTGAAGGGGTCAGCATCTTCTCAGATGAGATTTCACTGCTTGCCAGTTACCCATCTGTACATGTTTTTCCTTTAAACAACTACTTCAGATTCATATTAATGCAGGTTTCTTAAAATATTGCAAAAGATCCCTACCTTTTGTTACAAATGAGTTGTGAGGGGGTTTTGAAGCATCCCGGTTTTAAAGATTTGCTGTCTATACTTCCTACATGAGGTTCTGAGTTTTGAATCTTTTGGGTGTACTCAAGTCTGATTTCCAGGTCACTTCTCATGACTTGGTTCTTGATTCTTTTTTTTTACTACCATCTGCTTCCAGCTGCCCTGTTTCCCAGTCCAGGTTATAGAGGTATTTAATTTTTCTGACTGCAGGCAGGTAAATTCCCAACATCCACTGCAGCAAAGCTCTGGTTGTGACCTGTGTCATTAGCGTGCTGGGACTGCCCCTTGAGGAGGAAAAATATATATATTGACCCAACAAACATCCAGAGGAGACACTGGATAGATAGATAGATAGATAGATAGATAGATAGATAGATAGATAGATAGATAGATAGATAAGATGATAGATAGATAGAGATAGCAAGAGAGATGATAAAAGATTAAATTATTCCATTTTATACATACAACTTAATTATGTATATATATTGCTATCAATAACACCCTAAAATGTAGGTGTGCTGGTTCACAGGGTTCTCCAAACAAGTACAGATGAGTACTGGCTTGGCACCCATGACAGTCATGCTCCAGTTTCTCAAACTGAACAACAGATAAACCCTGAGATAAACCTGAGTAAAGAATTTTTTCCTAATGTATAATCTAGATCTACCCTCTTCCAGTTTAAGACCATTGTCCCTTCTCCTATCACAGTCTGTATAAACTCTCCATCCTTTTTATAAGCCCCCTGAAGGTACTGAAATATTTCTAAAGCTTCCCACACCAGCTTGCATTGCAAACTGTTGTCAGTGGTGCTGCCCACCAGGCCAGAAGCTGAACAGACCTTGTGAGATGCGAATGTCCCCACACAGAATCCCTGTTTGCTCTGGGCAATCACCTCTCCAGGTTGTTTCTCCCTTCCTCAGCAAATGTAAGGGAACCAACTCACACAGCTCACACTGATACTGATTTTCAGATGTATGTAAACAACATCTCAGCAATGCTCAGCACATCCTCTGAAGGTTCACGCCGGATTGTGTGGGTGAGTGTCCTGAGCAAAGTAGCTCTGTCTCTGGGCAATTTGTGAAGAGCAAAACTGGTTCCAGCTCATTCTTGCAAGAGCATCTCAGCACCAAGCTTAGCCACAAAACATTTCCTGTCCTGTGATATTTATCAGCCGAGCAATCTGCAAAAATCCCTGAATTTCAAGGGGAAAATGTGACAGATTGTTTGCTGAATGCAAGCTACTAGAAGTGGTAAATGACTTTTTTTTACTACCTCTCCCAGTACATGCAGCTGAACACACAAATCACTGAGTTCACTGGAAGTCTGGAAAAACTCACAGTTCCGGAGTTAATCATTAATATTGTGGGGTTCCAAGGAGGTATTTTTAAGATTGCCACAGCATGTGGGAAATTCCCATGTGCATTCCCTGCAGGTTTTCAAGAAATAGCCTTCTCTGTTTGGCTCAGATGCTTTTGTAATTGTTTACATAAATTGAATATGAAGTATCAAGGTCAGATATTTTCCAGAAAGCCAAAGCAAACAATTTACCATTCTGTTGTAGAAGAAAACACCAGAACAATTCCAGCATAGGTCAACTTCCTTTTCTTTCTCTTGCTTTATGTGGCATACTACACTCTATAGAGTAGAAAACACTGAAACTCTGATTACATAAAGCGTGTGCATTCTACTGGATACAGAAATGCCTCACTGAGAGAGGCAGCAACAAGTTTAACCTCACATACTCAAAGCAAGTCTACTTCCCTTCATTTTATTTTCCAGGTACCTGTAGTATCATCTCAGTTCCCAGAAAAAGCTCCATGAACTTAAAAAAATTATATTAATGCAATTATAATTGCTTTTTTTAAAGGGATCTCTATCTCCCAGTTATACATATTCAAGTGTCTTCATCTCCAATTCTTTCTTCAGCAAGCTGAGCACCCAGCATTTGCACTGCTTCAGAAATTTCATCTGACATATACAGCTGGAAACAAGTACTGCTCAGTAAAGCATTTCTAAGAATTGGACATCTTTGAGAATGGTGCCACAGTAGAGTTTTAGCATCTTCCTTTCACCTCCTCTTCTCTCTTAAAATTTAGCTCCCCTTAGGGTACCAGAGTCCAGCAAAGATGTGGAAGCTTCCTTAAGTGCCTACCCAGACACCAGATCCAATACTGGACATTTACCAAAGGCTGCTTTAACAAATGCACCTGAAAATCCTCACTGCAATGGGCAAGAAAGCCCTTGAAAAACAGATATCAGGATGAGAAAATACAGCCCCTGAAATACAGGTTTGGGCCAGTGCTCTCAGGAAAGACCCAGATCAATTAGTCTGAAACCAGGCTAATGAGAGCAGTTCATAAGTTATGAAGAAAGAATAAAGAGATGGGACGTGTTTAGTCTAGAAAGGAGAAAATTAGGAGGAATCATGATAGCAGTCTCCAAACAGAGGGACTTGTAGGTGTAGAAGAATGGAAATTACCATTTCTTGTGACCTCCGGAAGCCTGGAAAGGAACCATGGTGTCACACTGGTCTCAGGGGAAACATGAGCAAGGCAGTAGGAAAGAAGTGTCTAACATTAAGCAGTGAAGAGCCCTGAAAGCATTTCCTAGGAAGGTTGTGGGACCTCTGTCACAGGAGGCTTTTGAAAACATGTGAGACAAACATAAGTCAGGAGTAGTTAGTGTGAAGCCAATCCCACCTGGGTGAAGCAATGGACTGGGTGACCTCCCAAGAGCTCTCCCAGCCCTGTTTTCAATTATTCTGTTCTTCCTTTCTTCAGATCTGTGGAGTGATGTGCAATTGCTTGTCACAACCTGTTTAGAGAAATCAAGTCTCTTACGAAATCACAATAGGACACCCCAAGATAGCACATTGGAAGCAAACACTAAACCTTATCTCATTCCTTTATGTGACTGCTTTGACACCACAGACTTCTTGTCCAGTCCTGTTTTTCATTTAGCTGTCACAGGTTGCCTCCAAGATTTTTAAGAGCACATTCAGAAGTCCTGTTAAAATATAAGTCTCTGTCTCAATGAATAATTAAAAACAAAACTCCAGATGTTTTTAGAAATAGAAAACGTTGTTAACTAATGCTGTAAGTGATAGTAAAACATTGGGAAGGAAGGACACTTGAACTAGGATATATCCTCCAGTCATGTACTTCATTCTAAGATACAAAGATACCAAAATGAATTCAGCACTTTGGTTTTGATTCACCAAAAACACATCTCTGGAAAGAATATGTGTATACTGCTCTTAACTACTTCCCTTCCAGCACTCTCATTAATTCAGGAGTAAAACTACTGAGGTATTTCACTTTTTACTGAGTGAATACTGAGGTATTTCACTCTATTCCACTGGGAATAGAGCTGAGCCAATTCATACCTCAAGTCCAGTGTTATCCTGAAGAATCTTCCCAAGGTTGTCTGGTCATGGCAGGGCCCACCTAAGGACTCCATTCACTGTGTGCCCACAGCTGTGATCATGATGTTCTCTGAGCAGGTTTTACCTGAGAGTAAACAATTTCACCCTACAGCTTGACATTACATGCAGCCCTGGAGTGCTTGGTAAAAGGTCAGAAAAACACAACAAAAACATTTCTGAGTGTTTTTCATTACTTCCTCCCATCTAAAAATGTTCCTCTGCTTTTGAGGTTGAGATCTTTCTTTTCAGAGACATGCAGACACTTAAATCTTTCTTATTTCAGGCCCACATCTCTTTTTTCCCCCTGTTTTTTAAAAAAAGCATCACTTCCCTCATTTTTCAGAAATTCATCTGGAAATGCAAATAGTTTCTTTTTTAGTTAATGAGTGATTGTACAATGTCTACTGAAAACACATGAGCAACCATGCTGATGTTTGGGCTGCCTGAATTATGTCCCTTTTCTTTTCTTTTTTTAAGCATTTGCTCCTTCAAATCCCCATTCAGATTCTTTGTGATTGTTTGGACATGTGTTGCATCCTGCAGACTCTGCTGTCATTTGCAGGTTTTGGAAGATCAAAGAATCATTTATAAATTTTGAAGCTCACCACTTTAAAATCTACCTTTCAAATTACTGGAAGAGCTTTTCTTTAGCATCCTGGCTTCCTGTGCTATCTTTATGAGCTTCTCTCCTGACCCACATGAGCCAAATGCTTGCCTTAATGCCACCATTTATTAAATACAGTTGAAGAGTAATGCCTGTCCCTCTGCTCGGTCACAAGTGGAACCCTGCAATGCAAAAGTAAGGTAGGAAAAGAAGAGTATCTCCAAGTTGTGTCTGGAATGCAGGAAATTTAGTTTGCCGCACTGATTGCCCACTTAGTGTCAACTCCAAGTGGAAGTCTCTTGGAAAGCTCGGCCTCAAAGATCCTGAAATCATAGAATGATCATAGAATCATAAAATGATTTGGGGTGGAAGGAACATTAAAGATCATGCTGTTCCAAACCCCTGCCATGGGCAGGGAACCTTCCCCTAGGCCAGATTGCTCAAAGCCCCATCCAACCTGGCCTTGAACACTTCCAGGGATAGGGAGTCCACTGCCTCTCTGGGCAATTGGTAATCAATGATAATTGTTCTTACAGTGTATTACTTTACCTTTGTCCAGCCCATCACAGTGGGACTCATTCTCAGCCAGAGTGGTGGCACAGGCTCGTGTTTAGCCGTCCATAACTCTTTGTAGACTGTGAATATGTGTGTGTGTTTTGCACTTTTAAGTGAATTGTTATTTGAGCATTTTTTTTTCCTAAATACAATATCATAATAATGATGGAAATATTTTAAACTAATGAAAGGATATGTTCTGATCATAACTCATTAACTCTGGAGTGAAAAGTGCTACTATCCAATAACCCTAATTGCAAGTAATAACTTCTTTCTCCTTGGAATGGAGAATTTCAATTCACTGCAAATTCAAAGCAATTTAACAATAAGATTGACAATGGGAACAAGAGAAGACCCACATCTATTTAGACAACATAAAGCAGTGCTTTCTGTACAACAGTGTTTTGTGACTGATTGAACAACTGGGAAAACTCAGCAGGGCTGCTTTTTGAAGGGAAAGACGAATATATGGAAATTCATTTGGACACAATGAGCTGACAGTGAACGCAACAGCAATGCAATTATCTGCCTTCAAAAACCAATGTGGAAGGCCCATTTCTTTATTCATATGAAGCTATTAAAAATAAATAAAGTTAAAAAGTGATAAAAGGCACGTGGCTGCAGTACTATTCCATCGTGAAACATTTGCTTCTGGAGAGACCTTCTGCAAGGACAGGAGTCCCCTGGGCTGTGCCGTGGAGGACACAGCCCTGCACTGCTGGGAAAAGCTCTTCCACAGAATAATTAGACAACAAACCCAACTGTGAAAAGCTTTGGGAGTCAGAGTCCCCTGCCCTCATCCTTCACAGTAAATAAAGGGTAAGTGATTGGCTTTGTATGAAAACAACCTACCCTCCATGTCAGAGAATGGCAGTGGGAATTACAGAAACCTCCAAGTTTGCTCAGATCTCATGGCACAGTGCTGTGGCAGGCAAGCCTGGAGGATTACAAGAAAGTAATCACTCTCCTCAGTAGCTTCTCTTTGTTTTCCTTTGCTCTCTGGTTGCTATATGGACTGGTCTCCTCTCAGTTCCTCGAGTGAATTACCTCCACCAGCCTGTGAGCCATTGCATCAGATGTTTCTGGGATATCCTGGAACAAAGTGGCTCAAGGCTGAGGTCTGATAGGAACTCAGAGATGTCCAGCCTGGGATATGTGTAAGTCATCACATGCATATTGCAAAACAAATGTCAAAAGTTTTCAGTATTCACAGGCAAACACAGAACAGCCTTAAACATAAAAATAAATTCAAAGAAATGCTTCATTGTTTCCTCTCCATCAGGATGAGTGTCTCTTCATGCCACTGCTGATGCACCAAGGAAGGATCACCCCTCTTCCCTGTTCTCACATTTACACTGAATTCCACCCCCCTCCCCATCGCACTTCGAACCAAGGAGGACCAGCTGATGTGTCCTCCGAGACCACAAATACGATAGCAAGGCCAGCAAGCAGATTTTGCAATCCTTTTTGCTCCACTTCCTCCCTTGAAATTAAAGCCTCATGTGTCAGTGTCACACTACTGCAGTCAGAATCCTTCTCCTCCTCCCTCCAGCCCAGTTTCCTTTGCTCCGAGCTGACATCAAGGACACAGCTCCCAACTGCAGCAGTCTGAACTCTGGAAGGGGAGGATGTTTTTGGTGTTCTTCCCATATCCCCAGTGGTAGACAGAACAAATTCAATCCATAATACAGAGGCTCTTCCCACATCCTTTTGTGGGAATATGGCAGAGTTATTGATTTCCTCTCTTTCCTGTAAGGCTTATTTCCTGTGATGCATTTGAAAGCAAATTTAGAAAATGCAGTTGCCTGTACAAAACATGAAATACTCTTGTGTTGGGGATGGGAGCTGAGGGAATTTTGAGACATTTCAGCTTAAGCAATGTCAGTCTTTGAAAAAATTTAAATTGCACTGTCCACAGCAGTCAGGATTAATTAGCCTTATTTTCTCAAGCATTTCCCTTAGATTAATAGACTGCCAAAAGGAAAGAACACAAAGGTGCTCATACCACCACATTTCATGGCATTTTACATCCTTGATATTTAGTCTTCCTACAGCCCAGTTTGTAGCCGAAGGAGACATCTTAAAAGGGCAGTAAAAAGCCCATTGCTGGGCATGGGCAGCCAGCAATCCCTGGGCAGTGCAGTGAAGGTCACATCACCTTTCTAGATGTTTGACAAGATATCTTGCTTTTGGAAGGCTAATGCTGGCTGAGATGAGAGTAAAGGAATGCTTTTACACAGGACTTAGTCTGAGCTCATACCCAAGTGCTGTTTCTACTCTTCTCCTCTGACATAAAACATCTTGTACCCAGTCCTACTGTGCCTTCAGCCATTCCTGTCTGGTTCACTGGGGTTAGAAGGATCACAGGTTTTGATGGAACCAGAGTTGGAAACAAAACTGTCGCTGGATACAGTGCTCAGAAGTTAACAAGCAGGCAAACAAACAAAGCCCAAACAAACCCCATCTCCACCAAACAGCAAAGACAAACAAACATTGCATGAAGATCAAAATGTTGTAATGTGCAAACCTAAAACATGGAAAACTCAGGCTGGCCAGCCACAGCACTTCATCTCTATGTTTCTGAGAAGTTCAGTGAAATACCAACCTTTTATTGCTTTTTGTTTCCAGAAGGGATGTGGCAATTTCTGAATATCAATTTTTAAATGTCACTGTCTTTCAAACAGACCAATGTGCTGAAGCTTAGCCTTTCCTGCCAGTACTTTTCACTTCAAACAACTGGCAGGTCCTGAGGAAATAATATTTAGGTAAAAAAAAAAAAGAAAAAGCTTTCTGACCAGTTCTGAAAACCCTGCAGAGCACACTACATTAGGAATATAAGGTATACCAGTCAAGTGCAAATGTTTCCTTGAGTCCTTCCCACAGCTTCACAAATGGCACATATCAAATGGCTCTTGGTCCTTCCATCCAGCCAGGAAAGTGAGCAGATGACTTTGGGGCCAATGCACCCCTGCAGTGTTCAAATAAGCCACACAATAAAATAACCAGGGAAGTTATCCTTCAAGTTTCTATTTTTCTACACACTGAGCATATAGAATGCTAGTGCTGAAGATGGTGGATTGAGAGGACAAGTGAATCTAGTTCAATCATGGTTTAGATTATTTTTGAAAGATACAGGCACTGGCAGTTTAGTGTATTTTAACTGTCCTGCATTTTAGATGACAGGATTTTCTTAAAAGAAGAGTTAGCTTCAAAAAATAGGCATGTTCACTCCACTTCACCCTTCCCCTGGCCCCTCTGACAGCTCTGTCCTCCCAGTTACCAGCATGCGGCTGGGCATGTTTCTGCCTTGGAGGGAGACACATCCTTCCTGCCTGCTACAAAACTAAAAGCAGTTCCTGATACTGATTCACATTCTTGGAAGAGTGTGTTATTGCCGTTTGCAGCTAATTGTCAGGTTAGAGATACATAATGGAAACTGATTCCAGAACAACACAAAGGGCACAGAGGCACATCTTCAGCCAAGCTATTCACACAGCAAAATCAAGGAATAGAATCACAGTCTATCCTGGAGTTGGAAGGGAACCACAAGGGTTATCAAAGTCCAACTCCTGGCCCTGCACAGGACCACACCAAAAATCACATCACGTGCCTGAGAGCGTTGTTGAAACACTTGTTGAACTCTGTCCGACTGAGTGCTGAGACCACTGCCCTGGGGAGCCTGTTCAGTGCCCAACCACCTTCTGGGTGAAGAATCTTTTTCTATTCAACCTCAGCTTCCCCTGACATCACTTCAGGCCATTCCCTCAGGTCCTGTCACTGGTCACCACAGAGATCAGTGCCTGCTCCTCCTCTTCCTCTCATGAGAAAGTTGTAACTGCAATGAGGTCTCCCCACAGTCTCCTCTTCTCCAGGTTGAACAGACCAAGTGCCCTCAGCTGCTCCTCATACACCTTCCCCTCCAGGCCCTTCACCATTTCTGTAGCCCTCCTTTGGACACTCTCTAATAGCTCAGTACCTTTCTTACATGGTGACACACAGAACTGCACCCAAGACTTGATGTGAGGCCACACCAGCACAGAGCAGAGCGGGGCAATCCCCTCGCTCAACCGGCTCGTGATGCCGTGCTTGATGCACCCCATCAAAAGCCCCCTCCTGATTCCAGGTTGCCACCAGACAGGAGCTGAACATCCTGAAATCATTCTCACAAACGTTAAGGGTGCAGGGTCAGTCTGGGTGGCAAGAAGTTCAGAGGTTTGTACACCTTGGGATTGTCTCCCAGGAGAGGATGCTCAACTGAGTGTGTGCAGATACGACATGGGGGCTGGGCTGTCTGCTCCCCCACCTTCAGCCTTTGTGTAAGTGTGTGTTTATCTTCAGGCATAAAGTTTTTTTGAAGTGCTTTCATTGGCCTGCACAGGGTGCTGCACAGCAGGATTAATGGCTGTTCTTCAAAGCTATAAACCGCACGGTGTGTTTGCTCAGACTTTGAGCCATGAGTTACCGCCGTAATTAAATCCAGAAGGAGAGACCATAATAACACTCTGACTTGATTTCCAGTGGCAGAGCATTGATTAAGAGAGCTACATAATAAATGAGAGGCATTTCAGAATCACACTGTTGATGTTATCTGTAATTTTTTTATAATTAGAAAAGCCTAAAGAAAATTGTATATTATAATTACATGCATTATTAATCCTACTCTGTTATAATATGAATTATTCTATGATTACAGGTTGTAGCAAGAATTTTGTAAATTTTTGTAAGAGGTCCAGTAAGTGTGTCCAGGTTTACAAAAGCCCTAAGCAACAGATAAATTAGGCTATATTCTTTCAAATTGGTGCAAAAGCAGAGAAATTTTGAGTTCATGACTCAAAAATCTGAAAGGGAACAAATAGTTTAGGGTAAATCATTTTCCTGTTTAAAGTCCATGGCACAATGAAAAGAACATCTATGCAGTCCTTTGCACAGAAGTCTTGAATAATTGAATGTGGAAAGAGGTACAGAGGATGTTCAATGATTAAAACCCAACAATTTATGGTTCAGTCAGCTCCTTTGGAGTAGAGTGACCTAAAAACAGGGGTTTGTTCTTGAATAAAATTGTATTCTACCATCCTCTATGATTATTTCATGTATATCTTTTCAACTCTCTTTGTTTATATAAGAACAGAGCTAGCAGAAGATAAACAGAGGTCTTTAATTCACAGAGAAAATGGACCTCAACATAAAGAATAAAAGAAGACCTGAGGAACTACAGACCAATCCCTTCTGACCTCTGTGCCTGGCAAGGTCACAGAGCAGATGACACCAGGGTGAGTGGTGGGGTCAACACGCTAGAGCGAAGGGATTTCATCCAGAGGGACCTTGACAGGCTGGATTGCTGAGCCCATGGGAACCTTGTGAGGTTCAACAAAGTTCTGCACCTGGGTTGGGGCAATCACAAACACAAGTATAGACAGGGTGGAGAATGGACTGAGAGCAGTCCTGAGGAGAAGGACTTGAGGGTGTGGGTGAACAAGAAGCTCAGTTGTGTGCACTCACAGCCCAGAAAGCAAATCATCCTGGGATGCATCAAAAGAACTACGGCCACCAGGCCACAGAGGAGCCCCTCTACTCTGCTCTGGTGAGACCACACCTGAAGTGCTGCATGCAGGTCTGGGACCCCGAGAATAAGAAGGACATAGACCTCTTGGAGTCAGTCCAGCGGAGGACACGAAGGTGCTCAGAGGGCTGGGAAACCTCTGCTATGGAGACAGACTGGGACAGCTGGATGGTTTCTGCCTGGAGACAAGAGGGCTCTGAGGTGACCTTAGAGCACCTTCCAGTACAAGAAAGCTGGAGAGGGACTTTTGACAAGAGCATGTAGTGATTCAACAAGGGGAAATGGCTTCAAACTGACAGGGCAGTTTTCGATTGGATGGTAGGAAGAACATTTTGACTGTGAGAGTGGTGAGATGCTGGAATAGGTTGCCTAGAAAAGCTGTGGATACCCCNCCAGCGGAGGACACGAAGGTGCTCAGAGGGCTGGGAAACCTCTGCTATGGAGACAGACTGGGACAGCTGGATGGTTTCTGCCTGGAGACAAGAGGGCTCTGAGGTGACCTTAGAGCACCTTCCAGTACAAGAAAGCTGGAGAGGGACTTTTGACAAGAGCATGTAGTGATTCAACAAGGGGAAATGGCTTCAAACTGACAGGGCAGTTTTCGATTGGATGGTAGGAAGAACATTTTGACTGTGAGAGTGGTGAGATGCTGGAATAGGTTGCCTAGAAAAGCTGTGGATACCCCATCGCTGGAAGTGTTCGAGGTCAAGTCGGATGGGGCCTGGAGCAGCCTGGTCTAATGGAAGGTGTCCCTGTCCATAGCAGGGGGGTTGGAACTGGAGGATCTTTAAGGGCCCTTCCAACCCAAACCATTCTATGACTGAATGAACTAAGTTGTGCCCTTCATCACCTGTTTTCTGTTCAGAGATCAACTGCAGGTACAAACCCAACAGGATAAACACTACAGTGCATGAAAGGCCCTTTGAGTGCTTTATGGGTACCACAATGACTACCACAGCATCTCTAAGGCTTCATGCACTCATATCAGACAGCAGACAGATCTCACACAGTATTGGAGCCAAATCATTAGACACATCTGGGACAGCTTCAACCTGTCTGATAATGTCTGGTTCCCAGTGTAAGTACCTTCACAGTCCCCATGTAGACAGAGATAACAGGATCCACTTGTAATGAACCACAGATCTATCCTGAATTAACAACAATGAGAATATGAAGCTGCCAGAGCATGGAAGTGGAAAAGTACAAATAGGCAATTCTCTCATTTCTGACCCCATAACATCAGCAATCACCCAGCCTCAACAAGAACAGCCATCGTGCAGAACGGATCTCGAGATCACTTGTTCCCAGAACTGAAATCCATGTGCCAAGACCACCAACATCACAGGACCACCCAACACCAGCCTCTGCCAGCCAGAACCACACAACTCCCATATGGCTCATGGAAACAAGGCTCCGTTAATGCCTGGTAAAGACCATTTGGAGAATTGTTAAAAAGAGGTTCTGAACACGTTCCAGTCACTGAGTGTTGATTCTGGCAGGCGCAAACTGAGTCGTGCTCGGTCCCACACTGAGTCGCTGCACTGCAGTCTGGGGCTCCCTCCAGATGGTTCCAGATGCCTGGGAATGGGGACCAGCTGGTTAATGTTTCCTTGCCTTGGTTACATGCAGATAAAACCATTTGCGTCATGGTTACTTTTGACGGAAAGTGGTTTTGCTTAATTTGCTTTTGGCCTTTTTTTAGCTGGAGACAAAAGGGTTATTCTGGCAAGTTATGGAAATGTCTTGCAGGTTTGCCTGTGAATTAAATGCTTGATCCAAACTTGACTGAACTTTCTTCAGACAGATTCAGATGTCCCAAGTGGTGCTGTCACATGAAATGCACTGATTGTCTCATTCACCTATTAGTTGTGTTTTGCCATAACATGCCCCAACTGGCAACGAGCTTTGATTCCAAGACTGCTGGAGAGATTCCAGCCTAGAAGAGCATTACTCACCATCTGAGTTTTGTCTTCACTGGCTTCTCAGGGTATTTTAAGATGTTTGCCTTGAAGAACAATTCTTGTAGCCTGAATTTTTGTAGGCAAGAGATTTCCTTCTTTAGTTTTTGAAACGGCTAACAATTAAGATTAATTAGAATTAATAATTAATCCATCTGACAAGGATTGTATCATAATGGAGGTTCACCTAGCTGAAACAACACAGATTAGACTGGAAAGTGGCACTGTGTCTGTTCTTACCTTGTAAGTTTCAGTACCAGATGTCATCCCCAGAATATATCTGACTTTTATCTTTATTATAAAGCAAAAATCCTTTCTATCAAGTAAGATCTTTCTGGTTTTCCATCTCTTGTGGGAAGAATTTGGTTTTTTCTGACTTGTCAGATCCAACCGTATGAAATTTCCCTTTATGTAAGATTCCTTCACCAAAGAATTTTGAAGGACAAGTTTTCTTTATACACTTACTGGGATAATCCAATTCACCTCACTAGATTTAAATGCTAACTGATTAATCAGTTAGATCCTCTTTCTTAATTCATTGATTTTTCTCAATAATACTACTAGAAAACTATTAATTTCTTAACATATTACTTAAAAAGTCAAATATTAATATTTTCCTTGGTAATTCACAGATAAAAATATCTCATGCTCTAAATAACATTTTATTCCCCTTTGACAATGACACAGCACCAGGAGTGCAGATTTCTAATCTTGGCCAGATTAATCCTTGGTGAGTTTGGATGAACCTTGAGAATTATAAAACCAGACCTGCTATGAGCATGAAGAGTGGGTGCCACAATAACAAACAGCTCATTTGAACAGGAAAAAATGATTTCTTGTGATGAGTAATTATTGATCATGATATAAAAACAACCACAGATTACCTTAGCTGTGCTGAGAAGTGTGCTTTGCTGGTACCCCAAACGTGGAAATGCCATATAAATTTTGTACATTTTCTTTTTCTACTAACTGCTTTCTCTGCCATAAAAAGAGTCTCAGACTGCTAAAGCAAATTGATTCCATGTGCCAACTCCCTCCCAAAACTAGTGAATCTAGTAGTGGGTGCACTGTCTCTTTATTGAAGCCCATATTGCTTCCTGCTCTGGGAATAAGTCTGATGGGGTGATTCAGGATGATCTTACGTGGTGCACAAGCAATTATTGCTGGGACAAGAACCCTCTTTATACAGAGCTGTGTTTATCCTTAGTTTGAAATGACACTGCCTCAAATTATCCAAGTGACTCTACAGAGACCACATTCAGCAGTTAACTCATTAACATTGCAGTCTCCAGATAGAAGAAGGCAGATCACATGGATTTATACATTCAATGAATAGCCAAATACTCCTTTAGAATGCTATCTAAATATTTTCTGACAAAGCTAAGAGGTCACTCTGATCTCTTTTAGTGTGTTACAAAATCCATACAGCCTTTGAAAGCAATCTGTGTCCTGGGTTTTCTATAAAGGTGCTGTAATCCTTGCTGAATATAATTAGCTACATTGCTTTCCAAATTATGGCAAAAACTGACATCCCCTGCCTTTGAATAAACTTTGCTTCATGTGTTTAAGCTCCAAATGTGGGTACTACCTATGATTGATCTACATGTGGTTACATTTCAGCTGCTGGCCTGAGTTTTCAGAGCTAAATCAAGTCTGACAGGCTGAGATGTGACACTATATTCCCACTTCAGAGACTGTAGAGCTTCTCACAAGAGAAGCCTGGAAAATATTTACTTCTGCAGTACTCCAAATCACCTAAGGAAAAGCTTAATGTTGAGTTTAACTGAGCTGTTTGCTTTAAAAATTAAAAAAGACAGAAAGAAAAAAAGAAAAAAAAAAAAAGAAAGAAAAGAAAAAATATTTCTAAAGACAGATCAGAATAGAGTATTAGAACACTTAAAAATACTGGAGTTTTCATTCCTTGGAAGATAGATCATGGTACAAACCTACCATCTAGACAGCTTTCCAGTTCCTGCATTGAATTTCTACCCTAACAAAGCACCATTATGCAGGAAGGTCCGTGTCTGTGACTGTTGTGTCTTGCAAGGCCACCACTTGTCCAGCTCTATCCCCAGGGTCTTCATTTAAACCTTTTCTCAAAACTAAGTGCACAGAATTCAGCCCATAGTTTGCTGTAGTGCCCTGAGTTGCTTCAGCAGAGGTATAATCTGGACTAAACCCAGGGCTAAACTCTCTGCTTAGAACTGAAGACAAGGCAAATAAAATAACTAGCAGAGTTATAAACTCACGTCTTTGAATAACTGGAAGAAGCTCCCCAGTGATGGTGAACTCTGCCTCCTCCAGTGACCCAGTGAAAAGAGATACTGGTCAGAAATCAGGCAAAAGTTATGGAGAAAGAATTCACTGGATGAGTGTTCATGGCCAGGGCTGTGATTTTTTATAATTTCATTATATGTCTTGAACCAAATATCCATGAACCTAAATCTATTCAAGGGTCATGATTTTGATTATGTCATCCTTCTCCTCTCCATGATACTGTTAAGCAATGTATGGGACTCTTGCCTGATCCTTTTGTCTCTCCTAAGAGAAGTCTGCTGTTGCACAGGGCAAAATGTGAGGTTATTTACTTCTGTGTTGTTAAAGTCTTTTTGCTCATAGATGGATACATGTTGCCACGTTAACAGGAGTTATATGAAACATGGTTTCATTACTTGTTAGGAGCTCCTGGACTGAAAAGATTCCTTCAGCTGCACAATACTGATTTTTTGTGATCATTGAACATCCTATCCTACATTGCTCCTTGACAACAGCCTTACTGTGAATGTGAAGATCAGAGAGACAGAAAATGGAAACTAGCACCTTGTTTAATTTTTAGCCTGGTGCCAATACTCTTCTTATTACAAGACAAGATAATCAAGGACTCAAAGTAAATTAATTCACGATTCAAACACTCCTATCAGAAATTATGTATGGCAGAGTTCCCTGAAAATCACCAGCATATGGAGAATTTCTTCAGAGATTTACAGCTCCCCAGGCTCTCTCAGATAAAGACAACATATTTAGAGAAGGGAATGGCAAGTAAGAGTGATGAACAGCATCATGTTGCCTTAACAGAACGTCTACCATCCAAATGACAGCATCTTGGATAAGTTGGAGCCAAATCCTCCCATAATAGTGTTTGACAACTGCCCCCTTCCTGCTCACCTCGGGTATTTAATTACACACAAATGAACAGCAACAGACGAACTGAATTAGGCAAAGCACTACCCTCTCAGGACGGAGACAATGTCACAACCATGAGCATTCCTCCCAGTAAGTTACTTACACCTCCAGATTTGGACAAAGTTATTGAGCAATAGCCCTGGAGGGAATGAAAGATGCCTTTGGTTGACGGCAGTATCAGCGTGTGCCATTCCTGACAGATGTTTGTCCAGTCTGTTCCTAATGACCCTACAATCATAGGAACTTCACAACCTCTCCAAGAAACCCATTTCACAGGGTTACTGCCCTTGTCATTCAAGAGCTTTTCCTAAAACTCAATTTAAAATTCAATTATGTTAATTTACAAACACCACTGTTTTTCCTGACCATCGTGAACACAGAAAACCTCCTTGTCCTCTTTGAAATGGCCTTTTATGGATCTGTAGGTGGTCAGCAAGCCTTGCATCAGGTTTTTTTGGTGCCACTACATAACCCCAGGCCTTTCAATATTTACTCACAGATCAGAGGTTATTTAAAAAAAATAAAAATAAAAATAAAAAAGGCAAACCTCCTACAATCTTTCTCAAAAGAGGACATTGAACTCTGTCCTGTGCATCCAAAATTCTCTTAAATATTCACTAACAAAAGCTGGTAATAGGATTCCCACTCTGAGCAGAGCAGAGAGCACTCCTGTGTGAACCCACAGGTGCAATGTTTGTCATTCTCACAACAACACGCCGTTGTCCACGTGCAGGTAATTTTTGATCTGTTATAACAAAAGACAGTTTCCTGAAGGACAGTTTTCTAGCCAGTTCTTTCCCAGCCTATTTGCTTAGCAAAGTGTATCTGGTTAAGAAAACTTTGCACTTTTCCCTTCCTGAATATAACCCTGTTTATTCAGAAATTTCTATAACGTATCACACAAATACAACCCCTTTCTCCAATATGCTTGCAGTCCTCCTTACTTTTTTGTCTGCTGCAAAGTTACCAAGCAAACCTTCATTTTTTTTCTGAGTCAAGCTATGTGACCTTTGTGCCTCCCCAAACCAATCCACAAGGGAATTTTTCACAGTAAAGGAATTCAAAATTATTTAATACAACTTATTTTTGACCAACCCACATTGACTGCTATTTATCTTCCAATTATTTTTGTAAATGTTACAGACAATTTGTGATGGTTGGGGTTTTTTGGGGATTTTTTTTTCTCCTCTAGAACTGTTGTTAATCTGACTGGACTGTAATTCCCAGGCTACATTGGGAAAAAAAATGTTTTTTCTCCTTCTGCAGTATTCTTCAGGCTTATTGTAATTATCTGCAGACAGCTTTCATTCTCCATTGAGTAGCAGACCAATCCTCCCTTTGATCCTCCTCATTCTATTAATGGATCTTACAGAATTATTTCTGGTTATCTTTGAGGTCTCATTTTGTGCCTTGGCCTTTCTGGTTTTATCCCTGAATGTTTGTGCTGTTCTTTCAGATTTATTCTTAGAAATCTGACCTCTTCTTTTTTTTTTTTTTCTGTGTGCTTCTGTCTGGTGTTAAAGTTACAGAAAAACCCTTCGTCATCCACCCAGTTTGGCACCTATTGAATTTCCTGTTCTTGCATTTGCACAGTCTGAACTTAGCCCTTAACTTACTCTGAAAGACTGACACCTTTATCTTCTATTAGCCTTACCTCTTAAGAGTTCTTACTTATCAAATCTGAGTTCATTGCTATCCACCTTCTTGAAATCCACTTCTTTCATCATGATCTCCCCTACCTTCCCCTTCTGACGCAAAAGTCCTTAGGCAAGTAAAATAAAAATTAGAAATCATCCAGCAGTATTACAGTTCCCCACCATTTACCAATAGTAAAGCTGAATATACAGAGGAACAAAATGTAGCACTTCAGCTGCCAAGTAGGAAGAAACAGTAGTTAGGAGCAGAAGCTTTAGGAGAAAGGAGGATCTATCCACATGTGCTCCTGTAGTGTGAGAGCAACCTACAGTTTCAGAGGGCCTTGAGACTGGCTCCACCCAAACCAATGAAGTTTTCTGATCCCTGATTCAGTGAGCCATACTCTCTCAGTCCTAATGTTCTGATCTTCTTATTACCCAAAAACCAAAGTGATAATCTCAATAGTGCAACCAACACAGACAGCAAAGCATGATGCCTCTCCTAGAGCAGTGGCATCACATTTCAGCACACTCAGTACCCTTTTGCATCAACAGCTTTCAATTCCTTCTGTGTGCAAAATATGTCCTAACCATGAATGTCTTACGACTCACAAAATTATTAGCACTTTATTCACAAAAATAAAGCAGTTCTCTGTGCCTCAGCACAGAAAGGGAGCTCAGCTGGGTCTCTTTTGAGGTGCCATTCACCAGTAGGCAGGTTAGATTTCAACCACTTGCTTAAAGACACAGCTTCCCCTAATGGGCCATTCAACTTCAAATGGAACATGTTCAGGAAACATGGCAATTAGTCCAAATCAGCCTTTGACTCCCAAGCTTTTAACCATCACCCCAGAAGCAGATAGTTGAACAACTGTGGGTTTGGAACAGCATCTCCCAGTGCTTAAAATAACTCAGCAAGACCCAGAATCATAGAAATCAACACTGACTCCAACCCTTCTTTCTGCACCACTTACTCCATCCCAGCCTTCCCTTCCCAGACCTTCTGCCACTGCTCCATGGATGGAAAGTGACAGAGCTCCATCATCTGCTCAAGGAACTTTGCAGCTCCTCCAGGAGGTTTCATCCCCAGACAGACAAATCCCAGAGATGTAACAACCCTCTGGCTATTCTACACACTCCCCACGTGGGTTGGACCCTGTTTGTTTACAGGTGGTCATCTCACCTGCTGTTGCTGCTGAGAGAAAGACCCTTTTGGCTGGTGGGGAAGGGACATGGAGGCCTCCAGGGGCTGGGCATGATGTGCATGATGCCCATGGAGATGGTGCCTCCCAGCAGAGCTGACTGCAGCACACAGCACATGCAGGGGACAGTTCTTCAGGTGCCCTCACCAGCACAAGAGTTGGATGCCTTTCATGCCTTCCCCTCCTAACACAAGGCTTATGACACCAAGAAAGAGGGCAAAATAGGGATAGGGGTGTTTCAGATGCCTGTAAAGCAATAAAAATAAGTTGTGAAGAACCAAACGTCATCAGCCTTTCTCTTCAATATATGCAGAATCATAGTAAAACTCTCTTTTTTTTTTTTGTTTGTTTGTTTGTTTGTTTTGGTTGGTTGGTTTTTGTTTTGTTTTTGGGTTTTTTGGGGTTTTTTTGGGGGGGGGGGTTGTTTGTTTTGGTTTTTTGTTGGTTTTTTGTGGTTTTGTTTGTTTGGTTTTTGGGTTTTGTTTGGTTTTTTTGGCTTTTTTCTGCAGTTAGACATTTTAGTCTCTGACCTGTAGCACTATAGGCAACATCTGCCCTTTTGGCTGGACAGATGAGCCCCAAAACACTGTAGGCACACCAATGGCTAGTTATTTCTGGGAAGCTGTCCAGGGGTTGACCTCAGTCCCCAGCCTTCTGCAGGGCTTGGGAGCAGCAAAACACGTGCTTTCCTTTTTTTCCTCTAGCCTTTTGGAGTGATTATCAGCAAAAAACCACTCTCACCATGTATCTCTCTCAACATCTGAAGAGGCAGTAGAACACCCTCCATGGAAAATCCCCACATGTGAAAGATCCTGTGCCTGGAAGCTGTCCAGGGCTTGCTGGCCTGCAGGTCACATTGTGAGATTCATCTCTGCAGCCAAGAATTTTCCCCAGTGGACCAAAGACATTCAGGAGTCCATTTCCAAGCAGCAGCAAGAAGGGAAAAAAAAATAAAAAGGTGCATAGGGTGAGATGAGTCCAGTCAGCGCACAGAAGAAAAATGTAAGCTGATATTTTGCATCCCTAGACCCCACCTGCTGTGTGGTCCAGCAGCAGCCGTGTGTGTATTCATGTTTCCTAGGAAGGGGATGGCAGGAAGCAGCAGATGTTGAGAAGACAACAAACTTGAGCCCTTCCAGGGAGAGCTGCCTGCACTGACCATGGGAGATTGTGAAGGGAAGAACTGGGTTAAACCCCTTTTCCTCCTTCCCACCAAATCCACCAACTCTGGTCCAGAACCTAGACATTAAATGGTCTTCTCTTGAACAACTTCCAGCCAGAGGAGATGGTGTCTCCCTTAGCTCAGTCATCTCTGGGTAAATTACTCACTTGGGACTCAAATATAAATCCTAAATTAACCCAAGACAGCTTAAGTCCTAACTTCCACAAACTGTGGAATATTTGCCTGTGGGATGGGACACTGTCAAATTCCTGAAAAACAGCATAAGAAGTGATTACTTGGAACGAACTTTCCCTATCCCACCCCTTTTTTTAATGTGTTTATCAACAGCACAGTCCTGGGCAATTCAGGGGGATGAGGTCTCATAGGAGTAACTCCTGTTACAGAACTGACATCCAGCCCAGCCTCTGAGGTCAGTCTCGCTGGAGTGAGGGATTTCCCCCTCCCACTCACATTTCATAAAGTTGTTCATCTCAGTACCACTCACTCCCCACAGCAGCTCTTGGTCCAGATGCATAAGGAGAGTGCTGAAAAATTAATGTGGAGATTTAAATATCTGATTAAAAGATGGGTAGATACAGGGAGACAAGGCAGGTGGATATATTTAAAGGGGAGAGAAGACTTAAGGATGCCTCTGGTTCTGGCAGGTGTAGCCTGTCTCTGCAGCAAAGATGGATCCAAACGCCTCTTCTGCTTCAGACCAGATCCCTGTCGGGATCTTGCAATTGCTTCATTTTCACATGAGGTCAAACTGCCCTTCCAGGCAGTCCAGTCTGACCTCTGCTGCGCCAGCTTGCCTTTAAAATGTTCTACTACTTATTTTTGAGACCACTGTACTGGTTAATATTGGGAGAAATTAGGTGCCCTTTACTTTTAATAACAGCATCTCCCTCAGTGTAGTGTGCCAGAGAGATGTAAGTTTCTATTAGTAAACCTGTTTTTTCATTATTAAACCAGTTCCATCACTGCTTTAGGGGAGCAAACTTATTGACCAGGTTGGCAGGTCCAACTCTGGGTGTCACCAGGTGAGGATCAGTCACTGCACTGACTGTGCTCTGGCCAGAACAATTCCCATCCATTAAAGCTGAGCATATCTTTTCCCTTCCTTTGCCAAGAAAAGAATGGGCAATTAAAACAAACAAACAAACAAACAAAGTAGTAGCCTGAAATAAATTAACACTACAATAATGAAATAAAACTGTATTAGAGACAGAGTGTCATGCAGAAGGGCATGAGAACTGAGGGCTCAGAGTGCCACGCTGCTCCCCATGGGCCTCTGCACTGGGCAGACTCTAATCAATGACACATGCCACTCCTGCTAAACACAGCCCAAAGGCACGTCACAGTGAATTAAGAGAGACAATTTCAGCCCTCTGCTGATCCTCCTGCTTTTATGAGTTTAAATCTGATCTTTAAGTTTGTTTGAAAACAGTTTTTGTGGTTTGATTAGCTATAGTGACAATAAATCAATAGCCACTCTAATATCCTCCAGTGTCCTGGCTGGAAACGGTGAGGTACCAAGTCTGTGGCAGAACTAGGAATCTAATTATATATCCTAAAACCCTCCCAAGCCCAGAGCTTGGCTCACTCTTCCACGTGCACCAATCTGCTAAGTGTCCCTATATGTGCTAGTATTTTCAGTTACCACCTTCTAAAGCTTGAAACAACATATTCATGGTTTTGTTCTAAACCCTCATTGAACAGTCTGTGATTTGATAGTTTGAGTCTTCTCCTGGATTTGTCTAAGGCTGCATTAATTTGCAGGGGAGGCACGATTCAATCTGAACCTTATTGATAAAACCAACTAATGGCTGGAATTTACATAGAAATAATACAGGCATCAAAAGCTATCCAGGAGTTTGAAGCATCAGAAATAATCACAGTGCATTGAATGAGATCATATGAATAATTCAAGAGCTTCAGCATAACAGTTTTGGATTCCTATAAGATCACTGTTCTCTTTTCCAGAATTGTAAGCTTTAAAAAAACCCATAAAATCAATTCTAGCACATATATTTAGCTCATCTTAAAAAACATTGCCCTCCTAGTATCTCCCCATGATTGACAAGAGTAGATGTAGGAGTGTCAGGCCAAAATCAGTACTTCTTCACACTGAAGTTTTCTAATGCATCTACTAACCACAAGGCAGCTAAACTTCTGATGAGAAATAAAAAACAGGTATCACCCTTAATTTTTATTTTATTTTAACTTAATTTTTAACAATTTGTCCTAAATATTTCTGTCCTGCTCTACCATTAACATGGGACAAGAGCAGAACTGTGGGCTAGCCTTGGGCACTCTGTGGCTTTTATAAATGCCCTTTTTCAAACAATATCACACAATTCAACTCCTTTTTGAATGCAGCCTGCATGGGAGCTGTGCTGAAATGCTCACTACAGTGACTGCCCAGATCTCTGCACTGCCTCTGCATCCACTGACACAGCCCAAAGTGCTGCTCAGCTGTGTCCTCTCCTTGCCCACTTGGTAAATGTGTCTGGGCAGAGAGAAGTTGAGGGTTCCCCATCCTTGGGAGTGCTCAAGGTCAGGTTGGATGGGGCTTTGAGCAACCTGGTCTAGTGGAAGGTGTCCCTACCCATGGCAGGGGATTGGAACTGGAAAATCTTTAAGGTCCCATCCAACACAAACCATTCTGTGATTCTATGATCTTTCTCACACTTGAATTTTAACATGGCTCTACGAGCCATTTTTATTCTCTACTGCCCATTTTTGTTCCCTACTGCCCTATCCTCAATGCTTCAGCCCCCATTTTCTCAATGTTCAGCAGGTTGCTTTGGCCCTTGCATTATGTGGAAAGGATGGCCCAGACTGCAGGAAAGGGCTGCCCTTGGAGAGGAGCAGAGGCATGCCCAGGTTTCAGCCCTGTCTCTAAATGTATTTATTATAAACAATACAGCAGGATCTTGTTTGAATAGACAATAGACAGGAAATTAACAGTTAAGGCTGAAACTCTAGTCCTTCATCCCTGTGATTAAATGAAAACAGATATCATGCTGAAAGAGAAATACAATTTCAGCTTTCATGTAGCAGTGTCCCTCAAACGGCGTTTCCCATCAGGCATTATTTCTCTGCAGAATTTAGCCATTAATGTCCTTCATTTAAAGTAAAAAAATCCACACATTATAAAACACTCTGTATTCCCAAATAGACAGATCATAATGGCTCATCCTGAATATGCCATTCTGTCCCTCCACACAGATATTAAATGGCTGAGATAAATTGTGGCTTGGGGGTTTACAGAGGCATCATGTCAGCGATAGCAGTGGATTACAAACTTCCTCCTTCAGACAGCAAACACCCAATTACCAACATCATCTTCCTTCATGCTCTGAATAGTGAAGGAGGGGCTGTCATCCATAATTTTTCATTTCTCAATAGATGGAGGCTGATGTGGTAATGCATGTTACAAACAAATGCATTGATATCCAAAGTCATTTATAAACAAAATGCCACACTGCATAGCCTGTGGGGTGAGAGCAAGGAGCCTGCTCCATCCTTGCATCCCTGTAGAGGGTGGGCATGCACCACCACTGCCTCCCCAGTGCCCAATGTCCTGGACATGTTTGCACTATGGGCAAATACAACACCTGTGACAAAAACATGTTCTTCAACACAGCACATACAATAACCTGGTCTGATTTCACAACCGTGGTATTTGAGCAGGAGGTTGGACTAGAGACCTCCTGAGGTCTCTCCCAACCTGAATTATCCTATATAATGAAAGGGGATGGCTTATATGTGGCAGCTGAAATCAGTCTTTTCTGTTTGTTCTCTCCATAGTAAACAGACAGTTTAGAAAAGTTAATTATTCTGAGCAATAATAATTAAACACCAATCAGTTAATGAGAAATTAGACGTTTATTAGGAAATGATGGTGTTGCCATAAAGCTGTGTGAGTCCATGGCATTTCTTTTTGGCCACATACAATACCAGGGGGTCTTTGAACAGTGACTTTGGTGAACACTCCTCTTCCACGACAATAGAAAGGCAACACACAACTCAGTACCAGATTGGTGTGCCACTCTGAGCCTCCTGCACAGCAGAGCTCAGCAGCTCTTGACTCCTTTTGTTTCAGGGAATGGTGCTGGGGCACTCAAGTCTTTACGTGTCTTTTAAGTCAGACCCATTACATTAAGCAGCTACAGTCTGCACCCTGCCATCAGTTCTGCTTGGCCAGCTCTCTGTACCCTCTCACCAAGTGTGCACCACCACCAGCCTGGATCAGTGGTTGCCACACTGGAGACAGGGCTTAATTCAGAAGGACCTGGACAGGCTGGAGAAACAGGTTGATGGGAACCTCGTGAAGTTCAACACAGCAAATGCCAAGTCCTGCCCCTGGGATGGGATAACCCTGCATAACAGTGTTATCCACAAGAGCATGGGGACAAACTGGTGCTGGAACCAGGGTTCTGAAATCTTCTTCTTTGGAAGTAACCAAAATTTGAATGGACAAGGTTTGAGCAACCTCTATCTTTTGAGGATGGTCCAACTGTAAGCAGAGTCAGACACTGTATTTTCCAACCAAAATATTTCAGTGAATTCAACCCCTGACCTTCTCAAGAGCTCCAAGCAAGGGAGAAGTCTCCTAACTGAAGTTCCTTCTTGCTGGATGATGTGAGGCTTTTCAATTCCAGCTTTAAAAAATGTTCTTCAGAAACTTGCTAGCAGTAAAACACAAGAGAGCTATCTGGAAACAATAATTAAACATAAATGATTAAAAAAAGATTGATCCCAATTGCAAGCATTGAAATATGCCAGCTGCTAAATTGCAGCATTGGCACAGACCTGGATGGCTGTGCCCATTTTAAACAGCGCTCGATGAGAGCTGTGCAGAGAGCAGGCTGCCCGTGCTGGCCCTTGTCTTGTGAGCAAACCACCATGTTTGAACCCTCAGTGACCACAGGAACATGCAAAAGAAATCCCCTTGACTTCATGGGAACACAAGGATAGGACAAGTGGGCTGGACAACCACAGGATCATGACTTAAAACAGCCTGGTGTGGTTAGAAGGGTCTGGACATTCTTCTCAAAGTTCCTGCTCAGGGAAAGGTACCAAAACTTAGGAAGAAGGAAATGCAGAGCAGGTGGCATCTGGAAGAGAATGGCTAGCATGTGGGCACTTCTCTAATCACAGAATCACAGAATGGTTTGGGTTGGAAGGAAACTTAGAGATCATGGAGTTCCAAACTCCCCACCAAGCAGGGACAACTTCCACCAGACCAGGTTGCTCAAAGCTCCATCTAACCTGGCCTTGAACATTTCCAGGGATAGGGTATCCTCAACTTCTCTAGGCAACCTGTGCCACTGCCTACATGCTGCAGTTGTAACCTGTCTATTGGAAGTGAAGCCCACACTCAACTCCAGCAGCATCCAAACCAGCAGTTACCCTGAGGCCAATTTTGCTGTCCAGCAGATCTCTCCATTTGTTTAAATGTTAAGACGCAGCACTGGCACACATTCCCAGGAACAAACATAAGATCAAGCTGCAGATAGGAAGGAAGGAGTTACATACATACATTAGCCCCTGTGAATAGGGACCAAGCACAGAGGTTGACTGGATCTCTTACTCCACCTGCTTCATTTGCTGGTTGAGACATTCCAGCATGAAGAAGAGCACAGGGCCTCATACAAAGGGGCTCCACTTTCACATAGGGCTCACAGGCACTCTGTCTAATTGCTGGGAATACAGCGTGAGACTTCTGAACATCCATGCTGCCAGCTGGAAACAAAGGAACAACAGGCATGTACAGCCCATCCTCAGGAATCATCTCAAGTCCCTTTCACCATCACTGCTGCTCCCAGGAGCGTGTCAGGCTGCACGTCATGCGTGCCTCCTGCTTTCGTTAGTCATTTCATTTTTAGGCAAGGGGCGGCGTCTGCTGCTCCCTTAATTATGGAAAAGTTGTCTGTGCACAATTCAGACAAGCCTCCGTTCTGCTCCTCGGCAGTACTGAGCACGCTTCCTGTCTCCCCAGTGCTCCAGCTTGCAGCCACACAACATTTGTTCATAGCTGCAGGCTATGGCAGCGAGACTTTACGAGAGCAACACAAAGTGTTCCCCGCTCAAACAAACAGCACGGGGAGAGGCGCCAACAGCCGGCTGGGGCAACACCTGCAGGGAATTCTGCTACAGCACCTGCAGCTCCCACGGGAGGTATTGCCACTGCTCCAGTCCAACCCGGGCTTTGGGACTAAGCACAATCACCTCTCAGCGGTGAGTGAGGATCCAGGTACCCATTGCAGCTCTTCAGGAGGCCGGGGTGCTCCTCTGTGAGGTGTCATGTGGGTGTGCAGCAGAGGAAAATCTCCCTTGCAATGCAGGGACACACGCCAAGTCCCTTGAAGGACTTGAACATCCTTCCCACTGTCCACAGGGAAATCAAGCTTTCATCTTAGGGCTCTAATTTAGGCATGCAGAGCTCAATGCTGTCAACACTTCCAGGCAGCATTCACAGCCCTTCAGGACAGGGCACCAGCCCATGTGTTTGACAGAGGTTCCTTCTGACCTTCCCATCCCTGGAGGTTTTTAAGGACAGGTTGGATGAGCCTCTGAGCAACCTGGTGTAGTGGAAGGTGTCCCTGCCCGTGGCAGAGGGATTGGAAGTAGATTAACTTTAAGGTCCATTTCAACCCAAACCATTCTGTGATTCTGTGACTCTCCAGATCCAGACTTGGGGATACAACCAAGAGCAACCAGAAAGAACAAACCCCAAGGACACCAAGCCAGCAGGTTACTGAATGGTGACAGATGACATCTAGGGGTAATTTTTGATCACAAGTGGTGTATGCTGCTCTAAATTGTTGCAGTATGGCAGCAGGGAGGAAGGTTGTCTGCTGACCTTGCTCTTGCAGGTTGGTGTGGGAAATGTAGGAATCCTGGGACGGCTGGGAAAGCTGTGACTGACCCAAGAATAGGCAAACATGTTTAAGAGGGTCTCCTACAAAGGCAATGGGCAGTTTGCAAATCTTTGCCTCCTGCCCCCCCATACCCAGGAAATCTGAGCTCTCTAGCTCTGGTTCATATCTAGAGCAGATATTGCTTTAGAGATTTGGGATGTAGGTGCAGGTCAGACTCTGTCCCACAGAGGTGGGTACAAGGCACAAAGGAGCCCAGGGGAGGCCTGCTGACCAGGGTCAGGCAGTGCCAGCAGCTGCAGGTGGCATTGTGAGCAGGTGGGAGGATTGCAAATGAGGGAGAGATTGTGGTTAGTCCCAAAGGCCCTGACACATATCTCACCTTCCACCTCTCCACATCACATGCAGGGTCTCAGTGCCCAACCCAGAGAGCTACAGCTCCAAATGCTGTCATGCATGAAAATGCTACTAGAGAAGAACCCAAACTCCACCCATATTTTGACATAGGCAGATAGGGATTGGACAGGGGGAAACGGGCTTAAACTAAGAGAGGAGAGTTTAGATTAGATGTTAGGAAGAAATTAGTCCCTCAGGGCTGGTGAGGCACTGGCACAACGAAGCTGAGAATGCCTGGTCCCTGGAAGTGTTTAAGACTCAATGTGGCTTGGAGAAACCTGGTCTGGTGGAAGCTGTCCCTGCCCATGGCAGAGGGGTTAGAATGAGATTACCTTTAAGGTCCTTTCCAACCCAAACCATTACATGATTCTATGATCTTCAGCAACAAAGGTGTGAAGTTTGATAGGCTTTCTTATTTTGCATCTCTCCAGTTAGAAGAACACTTGCAAACATGAACAATGCACCAGCAGCATTACACACACCAAGAAACACTGTACTTATGCCTTGAGTTGTTTCATCACAGAGGCAAAATCAGGCCTTTGCTGATTGCTAAATGCCAGGAAACATTAATGAATCTGCTTTGTTATAGAGGGTAAATGCCAACAAATCTATCACATCATGAGTGAGGGCTTCCCTTTCATTTGCATAATGATGAAAACAAACACGTGAATCACATTCTTATGAAGGTAATAATTACCTGCAGTTTTTATGTGAGGGTCGATTTATTTCTGGTGGTATTAGCACCAGTTTTCAAGTGATTGGTGGTTTTGGACTCTTCTGTTCTGAGCTGTCCAGACTGACCTAATCTTAGAAAGGTTTGGAAGGTCAGTACTTTCCAAAATTGAAACTTTGCTGAAGTTCTCCTCTTGCACATACAGAAAAATCACAATTTTCTTTTTTAATCCCCAGCTGTCACTGCTCAGTCTCATGACCATGAGTGAGCAAGAAGAAAGGAAATAGAAGATTCATAGCCCACAAAAATGCTAGCAGGGTGTGACTGGTTTACTGCAGAAACAATATGAGGGTGTATAACACTACTTACAGAAGAAAAATTACACTAACCAGGACAATCCAAACACATGTCACATCCCTGACAAGTGCTGGCACTTCAGTTTTAACTTACGTGGTTGGGACTTGCTGCCAGGTAAACTCCAAGTGTTAGAGCCTGAACATTAGTCACAGCAAAGGTCCATCCGCAGCCCAAGGCCTTGTGACTTGCACGAGAATGTATCTCCTGGCCAAACCCCCAAGCTTCTGACAAACCAGGAGTTTAGCAACAGCTCGAGCAGGATGTGGCATCTGGACCCCTGTTTTATTTTAGTTGCCATTGTGTGCTGACCTCATGACAGTCTGTCAAAGCCCTTTCTGAGTCCACCTTTGCATTTGTAAGAACCTGTGCCAAAAGGGTCAAGCGACCTCAGTTATATTCTGGGTTAAAACTACTTCTCTGAAATAACTTTGTTGCTACTAGTTCTTGCTTTGTGTAAAAGAGCAATGAGTCAAAACCATCTCTTTGCTGACCAAATCCTAACCTCAGAGAGGACCTTCTCTGAAGGCTCTTATTCTTCTACAGCCGTTACCAATTCCTGGACCTTTTCCTGTTCTACTTGGTTCTCTTCAGAGAGTGTGGCCGGCTCTGCAGGAAACACTGAAGCTGAGAGCCTAAAATGCCTTCACACAAGAGCAAAAGGAGGCTCATTTTACCTTGCCTGGAGGTGTTCAGATGCACTTGCAGACACCTTTGTATCAAGTACTTGAGGCCACAGATGAGACTGCAGATGTAAAAGCTACAGATTTACTTACAGCAGCTCTGATTCCAGTTCTCCACTGCACCTCGATGTACAGTGCCAGGGGCCAAGAGAGACACAGTCCTAAAATTTAGAAAGCACACTCAGCATGTCAGGGCCCATGTGACTCCCAGTGCTGGCTGTTACTCAGTCTAACACATCCAGCACTGCACTCTGGGGAAAACAAGCTGGAATTATCTGTTGATGGAAGGTCTGTGGTGCACTGATGTGTCCAGAGCACATGAATGAAACCTCTGGTCCAGCAAAGACAGACCAACAATCAAATGATGCTGTCTCCTGCTTCCCTTTGGAGCTGGAACTGAGGTCACCTTCTGGCTTAGGTTTGAGGTTTCACAAGATGACTGACCAAGTGCTTAACTCAGAGCTGCCTCCCCATGGTCCGCCTGGCTTTGGTACAAGCTCAAGCCAGAATGTGCAGTTTAATACCATTAGAACAACATGCTCAGTTGTTCCATCTATGTAGAAACACACATCTCAAGAATGTCTTTTGCCAAAGTCTCCCCTTTTTGTTGCCATTAGCCTGTTGGTCAGTCTCTCAGCCAGGAGGGCCCTTCATCACTGTGTTACAGCCCCACAGCTCCCCTCTGGCAATGCAGCTCCAGCAGAAAAGGCCTGAGAGGGTCACTGAGGCACATCAGGCAGCACAGCTGCCCTCTCCTACTTCCCACCAGGCACACATCCTCCCTCCAACACAGGAGAGGGAAGAAAGGGGGAGATTTCTTCATCTCCAGAACCTTGTAGGCAGCTTTATCTTTCAGGATGGCTGGGATTGCTAAATAAAAATGACCATATGAGAAATGAGTCACCAGAGCCATTTTCAACCACACTAGGTAAGCAAGAAACCTGGGCACACTAGTGCCAGCAGCTCAGCCACAACTTCAGGTCCCTGCACCCCTGGAGCTGGGGCAGGCACTACTGATGTTCCCATGGGGAAAAGACTGCAGCAAGCTCTCTGCCAAGGGCTGGTGCAAGCACAGCTTGTGTGTACACTGCCCCAGCTCTGCAAGCACAAAATCACAGATAGAAAAATGAAACTGTTTGAGGGGGTGTCAGTAACCACATGAATATGCAGGAAGCCTGTAAATTATTTTCAAGTTGCTTGCAGGTTTCTCAGGGAGGAAAGGTGAGGCAGGAAAAGTGCTCCATAGGCTACAGATAAGGACTAGGAGGTTTATTGATGGGACTGAATGGCAAGAATGAATGGCAACACTGAAAAGGTGGTCCCAATTCCAAAGAGTGAGCAGAAAAGAATGTTTAGCTGCCTTTTTAATCATGTGGCTTTTACTTCTAGCTGCAGTTGGGTATCCCCTGGTGTTATGCAGAAAGAAGAGGTCCTTTCCCATGTGCAACTTCCAAGTGCCTGTAGGATGTTTTACTGCTCAGAAGATAGCTTACACTTCTGAAGGCATGTAAGTCAGGTAGAAATTCTTTCCTTTCAGATATGACTTGGATCTCAGTCTGCAGGGTATTCAGGCAGTTAACATCTGGTAAGGCATTCAGCTTTCACCAACACTCATGAAAATCAAAGTGGGGTGAATAAAAAAAGAAAAAAGATAAACAGAATCTTTCTGTACCAGGGTCTCAGGAGTCTGGTCTCAATGATCTTTAGATTTGGCTCTAATGACCCAAAACTGATTTCCAAAAACAGAGCCCCAGACCATCACCATGGGCTCTGCAGACTCACTTTCCCACTTGTACCAGAGCAGCCAGGACCTTTTAACAGCCTCTCAGGACTGGCATCTCAGTGCCCTGAAACTCTATGATGGTGCTTCCATCAGGGCTACAGGGAAACAGGACTTTTTGTCCCTTGGTTTATTCAGCAGTACTGGGACCTTCAGCTGTGGCTTCATTATCCTGCCTTTGCAACCAAATGCTTTTAAAAGACATGGCTCGGAATCAAGTAGTACTGAACAACCCCTGATGTTTAAACACCTTTGTTTTACATTATCTACATTGTTTACATTATGCAGAAAAGTGCTTGAGAAGTGGTTTTCTCTTTTCCTGGGATATCTTGAGAATTTTTTTTATTATTTTTTAGCAGGAGTGCAGCTCGTCTCTCAGACCACTTGGAAGACGACCTTTTGGCACAAAAGTGTGCGTGGGAACATATGGCCAATCTTTATCTTGGCATGCTGGAGGGGTTAGCAGAGGTTGCTCCCAAACCAGGTCACTGCTGCTGCACACCTGCTACCCAGCTGGAGCTTCATGCTCTGGATCCAGCACAGTTCTGCAACAAGGAACAGGCCATCCCACGCACAGAGGACCACTGTGGATGACTTACAAGACCCCAGGCAACTATTCCCTCCCACTCCCTACCCGCTCATCTCAGTGCCTGTTCAATTTAACCAGCCACTCTGAAATTTAGGTTTGGAGTTTAGTGGGATGGGAACTTGCACTGAAATGCCAACAGCACAAAGGGTGTATTTTAGCATTTAGAATTCCTGCTTTGGCCTGGAAGTCTATGGAAACTCCAGAGCATTGCAGTGTTCCTATAAATCTCAGTCAGCAGAGAGGGCTGCAGCTGTATGAAATACTGACACCACTCTGAAATGATCTATCCTGGGTATCCCTGCTCTGCAAACTGCAGCATCAGCCCCAAAGCTGAGTCTTTCTAAAATGGTCATCAGATGACTCACGCAACGTTCTTCTTCAGGAAAATAACAAATGGGGTGGGTGAAGGCAAAGAAGGCCAAAAAAGCCACAGAAGACACATCTTCTATAAAGTCTTGCAAGTGGAACTGAGCTCTGATAGATTATGGCAACACACCTGCCAGTATAAGGCTCCTGCACCACCTCTTGAGCCCTAATACAGATTATGGCTTAAAGTGTTACATACATTGCATGAGATCAAGCACTTCGAGGTCCTGGTGATACTGATGGTTTGAGAAAGCAGAGTTCACCTCTCTAGAGGACCCTGCAGAAAGTCATTTATAGGCATTCAAGGAGCAGCAATTCCCTGACTCATGAAGGTGCAGTAGGATGAGCAGTTTTTGTTCAGTCCAGCCACCTTGGCTTCACTTCTACAATGCAGCTGCATCTAAGACCACAAAGAGGCTACATGAAGCACAGTGTGCTCAGCATCCCTGTGACACCAGTAGCCCTAGAGATGTCCCACATCTTCTCTGCCCACTGTGTTGAAGCTTTTAGGAAGGCTTTGTTCACAGGATACCATGGGATATAAAGCAGACAACTCAATTCAGGGCCTTGCTCCTGGTTTATCCCGTGAGTAGGAGCACACTTGAGTGACACCAAGAGATAGTCTGGACCCAAGTTTCTGGCCCTGCTCTCATGTACTTAAAACAGCAATTAGATATGGTCGCCAGTGTTAATGGTAATATAAGCACTTGAGATTAGACAGACATCACAGTTTTCCCACTTAAAGGCAGCTCATTTTACCAGCAATCTGCATATTGGTGTTACCTCTATTAAAGGCTCTAAGAAAACCAAATCCCAACATCTTGAAACACCACTATCAATACCAGTAAAACAGGAAACATTTAAAATATAGGTTAAGAATAAGGCAACACAAGTATCAGCTCTTAATACTTGTCTAACCCAAGATGTGGCATTGTACAACTCTGCACAAACTCAGCTGATGGCTCAAGGCTAGACTTGGACTGCAGGTAGAAGAACCAGACTTGAGAACAGGCTGCCAAGGCTCTACTACCTTCATGAATATTTCTGATGTGGTGGCTTGGAGGACAGAAAGTGGAAGAGTTGTTTCCTCACCAGCTGGTCTTTCTGCCCCAGAAGAGGGGCCAAGAATGGGTCCTTCCTGCTGGTGCTGCTCAGTGAACCACCTGCAGGACTCTGCTCTGAGCTGTGCTTCTGGTCTCCTGAGCAGCCAACAAAGCCCTGAGCAGATCCAGCCTGGTGGAGATTGACAAAAGAAAAGGTCCCCATTTGTTTTGTACTGGATTCTTCCCAACCACCCTGGATCCACTCCTAACACATCTGTCCTTCACAGCTAGTTGGTCAACCCTGAAAACAAGACAGAGCTCTGCAAGACATCCTTGGAGTCTTGTTCCATCACTGGCAATCACAACCATCCACACAGCAGAACACTGATGTAATTCACTATTTGGTTTCCAGCACTAGTGGCAAGTTACTGTCTACTGCTATACTGAATTAATCACATTTGAGTTGCACCTGGAGACTGGTAGAATAAGTCCTCTATGCATAACAAATATTATGCAAAACTTAAGTGGAGACTTAAGTCTCCACTTAAGTGTTCCTAAAAGAAAAACAAAACAAACAAAAAACCCCAAAAGACAAACAAACGAAAACCAAACCAAAAGGGAAAAAAAAAAAAAACACCAAAAAACCACACACTCAAAAAGAGGGATTTTGAAACTGTGATCAACTACAACTTATCTCTTAGGCAGATTTTTTTCCAAATTCGGAGAGTGAATTCCATAATACTTTCTTAGGCCAAGTTAACTATCCCCCAAACACTGGTGTGTGATTCCAGACGGAAACAACTGAGCAGGATAAGTGTGCAACTGTGCTTTTCAATGCCATGAAAAATCTAGAGAAAAGCCAAAGTGAATGGATTCCAAAATATTTTAAACAGGCAAACTCTTCAGTCCAGATGTCTGAGAAAGTCATTGATGTTTAGAGCATGAATGACAACCTGAAAAACAGTTATTGACACACCTTGGGGTCTGTGACAACTTAACTAAGAGGGGATAACTGCTTTACAAGAAAAAAAAAAGTACAAAATGGTTATGAAATTCATAACTTTCCTCAGCAATTTTTGGGTAGATAATTTAAAAGAGCCATTCACTCCCCTGTAATAAGCTATATGTGAGGTAAAAAGACAGCCATGGAGTAGAGGTTCTTCATCTCACCAGACATCAGCATTTGCAGTGTAAGGTCTCTGGCCAAACAGGACACTCAGAGAGGGATGATGTGCTCTGACATGACTTGCTGCCATCTCCACTGATCATAAAAGGAGTTTACATGGCTGGGAGATACATCCATCACAAGTATGAGCAACTTCAGACTGTGGCAGAGAAGCTTAGGTAGTAGTTAAGTGGATTCAAAGATGTTACAATTGCAGCCTTTGGAATATTCTTTTCAGGTATTAAAATGCTTCAATAGTGCATGAAGAAAGCAAGGAAGATGAGCTTGTTTCATGATCTGCAGGATTCGTTCATTTGAGTCATTCCTTCTTTAAAAATTACCCTCTCCATGCTGCAGGAGTGTTTTGTACCTATGTCATCTGACCTATGAGACAGGATGTTCCAATAGCAGGGAGAAGCAAGGAAGGGCTGCTTCACATCTCCAGCTGGGTCTGCTGGCCACAGCCTTTGTGTGGCCTCTGCAGCACTGACCGATTCCTCCCAGCTGGAGGAATAACTTCAGGATATCCCAAGAGTTCTGTAACAATCTTGCTCCAGGAAAGATGTCTTTCATCCAGGGAGGTGAGCCCACCAGACAAGGAACAGTTAAACAGCCAGACAATTCAAAGGGACACAAATGGATGTTGAATCAGGGGGAAAGATCTCAACATTTCCAAGACAGATGTTCTGAGCAATACAAAAATGCAACATTCCCATTACTGGGGATTTGGCACAGCCATATCTGGGTTCAGGTTTGAAAACCTGCTATGAAATACCAGGTCTTACCAGTGCATAAGCTGTTTGTTGTACTTGGAGAACATCATCTCTTCCTATTTTCTCCCTTCCAATGGGAAGTCTTAGGATTGCAGCTTTTCCTCCAAAATTCCTGCCATGGTGAAAAGGACAAGCACCAGCTGCTCAGGTGTTTCCATCAGCCTGGCTGATCAATAGAAAATTCCCTCCCCACATCTACCACAGGAGAGTTTTCAGGTCTTTCCACGTCTTGTTGGCACACCCCATTTACAGGTGGCATTGATCTACAGTTAATGGGAGACAACTGAAGCATAAAATCTCCAACTACAGCCAACCACTCCTGGAAGAGTTTGGATTAATTTGTAAACAGAGATCTGTTCTTTTATTGTGGTAGGTCCAAACCACAGTGAAAGATTTTGTTTCAATTTCACCAATCAAAGCTGGAATATAATTTGTTGCAGAAACTGCTTTTTCCATCCAAGAAATTTTCAGTTGAACTTTCTGATTGATTATTAAATTGCTTTTAGCATCCCTTGTGAGTATTAGGATAGGTTTCTGGATATACTCGGTTTATTTTACTTTCTTAGAGAATATAAAATCTGATGCAGTTTGAAACTTCAGTAGTATTTTGATTGAATGCTGAGATTATAGCATTCAATAAATGCTACAAATCAAAAAATTATAGCTTCCAGAGACTGAATTGTTTAAACAAACTTTTCAAGGCCCTGGTGAATGCATCTCCAGCAGTGGATTGAGATGTCAGAGGAGGAAAAACTAGCTGATTTTGTAATTCAAGAAAGACTTTTCACTCATATAAACATCATGTAGCCCAGACAAACTTACAAAGCATTTAAACCATGCCAGAGTTTAAATATTCTATTTAATAATCTAGTTGGTCTTAACTGCAATGCCTGGAAATGCAGTATTATATCTGGAAAGCATCTAACCAGGAATGTGGCACACCAAAGCACCATGCTCTTCTCATGCTCTCTTGGGACACTCTTCAGACAGGGAGCTTTGAAAAAGATCACAGCCTGTAAAAACACTCATTCTTTCTTCTGATGTTGCTCCTACTGTTCCACGTGGTTTCAAATATGAAAAGAAGTTGGAATAAATGCTTATTTAATATCTTAGATTTGATTCTTCTAGTTTTAAAGTTGGATCCTGCCGTTGGATAAAAACTTGAATATTTTCAAGCAAGCCTAATAACAACCCACCAGGTATATTTGTAGGTCAGATAGTGCTTTCACATCATGAGACACTGCTTAGACCTTGTCTTCTTGCACATGACCAAAGCTTGAGCAAGGTCTTTCTGTCCTGGGAGAATCTGTCTCAAAGGAGGGATTCCTGTGGAGGAATTTGGTGGCAGCCTTTGACACTGAAGCAATACCTGCCAAAAATAAATCCCCAAAATTACTCCTTTGAAGAATTTTAACCCCAAGGTGTTTCAGCAATCTGGTTATAGGACAGCACCATCACCAGCTGTCTTGGCATGAATGAAGGGTCAGGAAAAAGTGGCTGGAGGGAGGAAGGCATTTCCTAAACCAAGTTTCCATCACAGCCAGGGCACTGAGGACAGACGCTGGTCTTCACTGTCCCAAAGGTTTGAAACACACCCCGAGCTCACCCTGGGTACCCGATTTCCAGACAAAACTGTGGTGAGGGGTTCACCAGCGACTCACAGTGCAGCTGGCAGGGAGCACAGCAGGACATGGACTCCACCCAAGCCACTGGCAGGCCAGGTGGGTTTGATCAGTGTGAGTGTGATGAGGCACTGACCCCTGTGTGCCTTCCTCGGCCACCACTGTCCCACATCTGCCCTGGCACCAGTGTGCCTCCTGTTTCTGCTGCTGCACCCAGAGCCACGGGGCACCACAACATCAAGTCCAGCATGGTGAGAAATCACTTGCTTTCTCCACTGCCCATCCAAGATATTTGGGATTTTCCAAAGGGATGGTGTGGCATCTTTATATTTACCTTTCCCCTTCAAGGTTTGCATGCCTTGCAGTGTCACCAGTAAATGAACACTACACCACTCTTTTCATGCTTTTTTGTTTGATACTTTTACTAGCAAGTTCAAACAGCACCCTGTGACAGGGCTTGGGCTGTGTAATCCCACGAGGCTACTGCTTGGCATGTCCGTTCTGCCCATGTGCTGCTGGAGGTTGCTCTCCCCAAGGCCTTGAGGACACATTCTGTCCTTCTGTCATGTACACTTGTTGTCTTTTGCTGCACAAGATGAGCAAGCCTGAAACCCTGCTGCTCCAAATTCAGGTTCAGCCTTGAAGAGTGAGAATTTCTCACCTGAAACTCTGCTGGATGCCTCACTCATGCTGGCTTGAGTCTCCTTGAACAGCCCTTCTGATAGTGCCATCATGTCTACAGGTCAGTCAGAGTTTAATAATTATTTTATATTTATAGATATATAAACAAGAAAATGGTTAAATGATTGACTGCAGCAATCTCAACCAGCTCACACTCCAAGCAAATGATCTGCTGTCACATATCAGGCCCTTTTAACAGTGAGAGAAGCAGGAGCTGGGCCAGGAAAGTTACCTCAGCTGTGTCCCAAGAGAGAAAGCATTTGGGGCTTGCAGCAAAAGCTCTTGGTTGTAGGTGAATGCAGGGAAGAGTTTCTCAGTGCAAAGCACTTCTCTTAAAAGCAGAGCTTTGAGCACATGACATAAATCAGAGCTCTGAATGCTTCTCAGCTTTTGTTTTACTCAAATGCTGCTGGAGAGGTACAGAAAGCTCAAGTTACAGAGTACCAGAGCTGCTGATCCACCACAGAAATGAGCAACAACAACTGCCTGACCCCCTCAGCCACAGCCTCCTCTCTGTCACCGCTCGCTCTGACCCTCTGCAGAGGACCAGGACTGGAGAAACCACAGCTTTGATGGGGTGATGAAAAGATCAACCCAGCTGATGTCTTTTTATAGTGTGAAGGTGGAAGAAAGCTCTTCGCATTGCACCATGCCTCAGCATCTCAGAAATTCACAGTGGCTGCTGGGGAATGTGCAGGGAATGAGACACGAAGCTGCTGCTGGAGCAAAGTGGCAGCATTTTACCCTGGTGATGAACTTTTTCTCTCATTACCATTTTCATTGAAATATCAATTTGCATTTATTAAAAAGCCCTAACCCTCCTCTCCAGGAAAAAAAAAAAAAAAATCAACAAAAAAACCCCAACCACCCTGATCTAAAGAAAGAGATTGGTTTACATAAAATCCTATTAGTTTAGCTGATTGCTTCCAAAACATTTCTGAGAAAGCCTTCCATTACCATACAAATGGTGCTGGGCCTTTTGCAGGCTAACTGCGAGAAAGCAAAATGATTTGGGCAAATATTCATCAAGGCAGCAGCTCCTGCGAGCTGCACACCACCCAGGAAAGAGCAAGAAATAGCTGAGCTCCTCCACAACAGCTACACCAGCCTCAGCCACCTCCCCACAGCCCTGAGGCAGCACCCCAAACACACCCAGAGCACACAAGCAGTGGAGCCTGTGGGCCCATGGAAAAGGAGGAGGAGAAGAAGGAGGAGTAGAAGGAGGACAAAGATGTCAGGGAGGGGAGAAGGTGGCTGGCAGCGTGTGGGGTTCACGTGCTGGAGAAGAGCAGCAAGGAGCATGCCCACCACCCTGGCTGAGAGCTGCATTCCTCCTCTGTGTCATCATTTTCCTCTCCTTGCTGGAATAACCATGAAATCCCACAAACCCTTCCTGGCCCGTGAAGCCAAGAGAGACAACAATGCTGGAGGTTTACAGAGCCCTGTGCAAACAGCTTTGGGAGGTGTCTGCATCGAGTCAATCCTGGTGGGCTGAGCAACCTCACCGAGCTGAAGATGTCACTGCTCACTGCAGGGGAATTGGATTAGAGGACCCTTAAAAGTCCCTTCCAACCCAATCCATGCTCTGATTCTATGGTCCCTGATGCACAGCTCGCTGTGCAGGGCATACCCTCGATGATGCATAAACAGCCAGGAGTGAGGAGAACACCCTGGTGACTGGATATGGTGTTGGGCAGGAGTTCTCTGGGTTTGGAAAAGGGATACTCACCACTGAAGGTCTTGCAAAGTCTGCAAAGATTTTGCCAAACTGAGGCTTTTGAGTGACTGATATGGTCCCCTGATGTTACGTGGATGATGCTCGACCCTTCTCTGTAAAGATAAAGCATTTCTTAAGTGCTTCCCAGAGAAGTTTTTGTGAATCAGACAGCCATGTGAATGAGGCAAGGATCCAGACCCAAAAACACCATCATAAATTTGGTGAAGATCCCAAATCTGGGAAGTGTCTGAACAGAGGTTGTTTATGGACTTCAGCAACAATCATTGCAATCACCTTCAAGAGGACAAATTGCAGTCATGGGATGCAGCAACAACCTCGGGAACTGCTGTAATGCAGAAAGCCACAAATAGCCTCATTGGCCTTTAAGAAAAAATGTTTGTGGGGAAAAATATCAGTGAGGACTAAAGATGCAGCATGAGAGAGCAGTAAAAATTTAAACATTCAGCAGCTATTCCACATAACATTTATAGGCAATTTCCTGTTCTAATAAGCCAAAATGAAAAAAAAAAAAAAAAAAAAAAAANAAAAAAAAAAAAAAAGAGCAGCTATGGTACCAAGGAGATATCATCAACCACTGATGAAAAGAAAAGAAAAGAAAACATCAGATCCCTGGTACTTTTGATCAAGGGGGTGATGAAGGGAACATGCCAGTCCTAAGGCTGTGTCTTGACTTCCCTGAGAGCACCTGCCAATCTCACACCACTGACTCTAGGGGACTGAGCTCTGATTGTCCTGTCTGGGTCTGACCAGCACTGGTCACCAGAGGGTCCTCCCTCCCTGCCTGTTTTAGGAGCTCTGTGTGGAAAAGAAAAGCACAGAGGGATTGTGAGGTGCTCCTCCATTTCGAGCATCTCAGCAACCAGTGACATGACACAGGCTGGGCTGGTAAGGAAAGCCCCCCAACAGGCAGTGGGGGTCTGTGTTTTAAAACATGCACCCAGTCAATTCAGCATCTTTGTCCCCATTCTGGGAAAACTTTCCCAAAGACATATTTTTCATCAGTTTATAATTTTCTGAAGACTTAACACATCGTTTGGGTGTTAAAATGGCACCAGAGCTGAGCAGGCACCCTCCTGCATTTTTGTCTGAGGTGACAAAGCACAGAGGGACCATACAACAAAAGAGACAATCACATCTGGCCTTAATCCCGACTTGCAGAGGAAGCTGGAGGGATGGATCTGTTGAGTGAGCAGTGCTTTGGTGAGCTCAGACTGTGTCTGCACCCGTGTTTATGCTGTGCAGGGTGGTTCATCAGTTCAGCGTGGCATTGTCAGCACCAGCAGCCACCTCCAGGAGTTCTCAGGGCCATGGTGGGACAGAACAACACCCGTGGCCCGTCAATGGCTGTTCTTCTGGAGCAGGGAGGTTGGACCTGATGACGCCCTGTGGTCCCTTCCAACCCGACCCCCACTGGGATTTTGTGCCCTGAGATTTCTGGGAACACAGCACTTGGAATAACCAACCAGGCTGGGCACAGGGGCAGATCTCAGACCTGACACTGAATACCAGCAGAGGCAGAGGGACTACCAAAAACCCAGTTCCTTTGCCTGCCTGCTCCCAGCCTGGGGGTGCGAACAAGGAGCAGCAGGCAGACAGCAAGCAAAATAACTTTCTCTCCCTCCCTGCACTTCCAACCCTGTCCATGATTTTCCAGCTGCAGCCTGTCCCTGATGCCATGAGAGAACTCGAGGGGAGCCAAAGGGAAAAACAAAAAAGCCCTTTCTGAAGACATTGGGCCAGTTGTACACCGGGAGGGGAAACCCTTGCTGATTCGAGCCCCCTTCCCATCTGCTCCATGGAGGTGACTGGCCGAGGCAGCGGAGCATGAGATTTGATTATAATTATTGTCTTAATGCAGAGCTGAAATTGTTCCGAGCACATGGAGCTTCTGGGAATAGGCAAGCATCCAAAATAATCTTTGGGCTGCAAACTCAGTGATGAAGAAATGGCATAAACCGACAGACATCACAAAACCCTTTGGAGTCTCCTTCCCATCGAGCAGGGCTGTCCCTGTCAGTCTGTAATTTCACCTCCAGACAGCTCCCACTTTCCTGCTGGCCTTGGCAGACACATTGTTTTTCAACAAGGAAAAAAATACGTACATCCAGGGACCATAAACCAGCCCAACCCAATTAAATCAAGCCCAGTGGCTGCCGGGCTGTGCTTCTCTCCACAGTCAATTCTGATCTGGTGCCTGCCGTGCAAAACCAGTGACATTATGGACTGCAGCAACACAATTAGGACCAAAGCCCAAATCTATAAAGGTATTTAGATGCTTAAGTGGCAGTTGGACATGTAAATATCTTCGTGGAGTGACACACAGTTCTTGGGGCAGAAGTAGGGGTTATTTTGCAGAGAAATCAGCTCTATTCCCATGTATGTTCCTGGGAACTCCTCTATGACTCTCTGCTGAGCAACACCTGTAGCTCAGGTTGTGAGGAGACAGATGCGGGGGGGGCGGGGGGGCACAGCTCCTTCCCAGGCCACTCCTTTTTCTCTTACACTCCAGAAGTTGGAAGCATTTACTACTCCCCTGCTCCTCATTAAATAAACCTGACTTCCTGGAGGCCATGCAAAGCTTTCAGCAATCACCAGCACATGGCAAATTAGAACTAACACGGCCAGAATGGATCACGTTGTACATCCTTGGGAAAGAGGTTTGCAGCAGCCCACGTCGTGAGTGGATGCTTTCTGCCTGCTGGGTGGGTCCTCGTGGTACAGCAGAGCCTGGTGGGCACCAAGAGGGGATTTTACACAATAATTGGCCAGTAAGCACAAGGCTTAGGAGTTTGGCTGCTGGCAGCAGTGAAGCAGGATTTGGCCGCTCCCCTGAGTCTTGCTAATACCCAGATACTGCAAGGGAATCTAAACAGCTTATGATATTCCAGGTGGGCAAAGCACTGTGTAGGGTAGGAGCTCACATAAAGTCGATCCAGGAGAATTAGCATTTCTTCTGGCTGTTACATCCTGCCTAATTCTAACTCCTCGAGGAGTTATTTCACTGCAGCATCTGTAAAATGAGCTATGAAGTTCTCATTGTGCTGACTTGGCTATGGGTACCCCTGCGAAGGAAATTCACTTAAAACACCCTTCAGAGCAATTCAAAGTTGGAAAGGACAAGGATAATCTGCAAGCAGGTTGTGTGGGTACCACTCTGAGTTCTGAATGAAAGTGCCCCTCAATGCCTCAGTGTTAAAGGTTTCTTTCTGTGACTCTCCACTAATGCATGGCTGTATTTCCCCTCTTCCAGCTTGCTCCTTCTGAATCACATTTCCTCCTGGTATTTGGAAGAGCAAGCAGCAATAACAAGTGTGAAACCTCTGTGGCCTCGCCAAGTGTGAACCAGCCTCCCTGCTGGGAAAGGTTCTAGGAAAGGACATTTTGGACAATAGGAGCAGGCGCTGCCAATATTCTGTTCTAATCTTTTTGTCAAGTGCAGCGTGTTTTTGTTAATGTTGCTGCTGTGGCAGACCTGTGAGCCCTGCCTGCTGTGCCCAGGCTGCTCTCCCAGCCAGCCCACGCCGTGCTGATTCACTTAACCCCTGGGTTCTTGCACGTCTTTATTACTTGGAGTGGCCAGAGAAAGCCCTGTCTGCTGATTATAAATGCTGAATAGCTTAAAGGTATTTCATATATGATTAAGCACTTTATAAGTCTGTTCATGCAAGCATCAGGCCAAATTTCCCCATTCTGTAGGCATAAGAATATATTTTTTGCTTAGTTCAATAAAACCATTCGCATTCATCTCTACTGATTCCACTATTGTTTTCCCTTGCTCAGCAAGATGTATATTACAGTCTGTTTAATTGTGTGTTTGATCTTTACTACTTAACCAGCTCTATTTATCATTACAATGCATCAGTACATTATAAAGCTTTCAGGCACATTTATCAACATAACAAAGCTACCACAGCCCAAGAGTCCTCCAGGGAAATAAAGCAACAACAACAACAAGTACTTCAATGCAATTCACTTAACAGTACAAATATTTGTAATTACAAAAATCTTTAAGAGTGCTTCTTCCATAAATGGTGTGTTTTACTTAAAATTGCTTTCATAATGTGATAGTGCCTCCAATTTATGCAACTGATGGGTTCTTCAAATTAAAGAAAGCAAGGTCAAATTAGCTGCTTTCTTATATATTGCCTTTTTCTATTGTGAAGGCAGAACTCAAGTTCACTGATGTGCTATTGAAATTTTGGTTACCCCTAATAAAATGCAAACATTTAAAAAACACTAGTGCGTGATTAATAACTGCTATAAATACATTACAGCATGAATGCAATGTTACAGATAGCTGCAAGCCATGGGGGAACTAAGTCTACAACAATCAATTAACTATTGATTGGAATGCCTGCTAATCATTGATTAACCCTTTATAAAACAACAAATACATTACCCTTGCTGTAAACTGGGACCACCAGGTTATGTCACATGGTTATTCATGTTTCTCATGTCCATCAAAGACAAATACATGTCAATCTATTGTAATTCCAGCACCATTTTTATATATTTAACATTCTTGGATAATCTGTTGTTACTTCATTATCAGGATTTTGGGTTCCATTTTTTATGCTTTTGCCTTGTAGGAAATTATTGCAAACTGAAGGACATCCCATGAAGTCGAGTGACATAAACTGTCATCTCACGGGAAAGACCTTGGGGATATTTGCTTTCTCGTATCATGCAGTGAGTTATACTCTGATTGTCTATGGAGAGGACCTGCCTGGGCACTGCAGCTCAGTCCCTGCTGGGGCACAGGGAACCAGGACCTGGTAACACTGGGCCTGACCTGAACAGGCAGCCAGGAGACTGTGGTGGCAGCCTCAGCTGAGCTCTGGCCACTCTGTACTTTCTGTCCAGCAATCAGAGCAGTGCCCAGCAGAGCTCTCTGAACCTCCAGCTCTCCTTCCACCTACAATGAAGTCTCCTGCCTCCCAAATAGTGGCAACGGGAGACTCACTTTCAGCTGATCTACTACATTGTTAAAATAACCACAACTCTTTGAAGCCACTAGAAATAAAGGTGAATTTAGGAATGCAAATCTTCAAGAACCAGCACTAAAGTTCTGAAGGCAAGTACTCAAAAATTAGCAAAATCCAAATTTGAGATATTTTGTGAAAGCACACTGTGTCCACATGAGCATCATGATGTTGCAGTGACAAGCACCATGCTGCATTTTCCATTGCACCACATACAGCCTTCCATTCAGAAGGCCAAAGCTCCATTAATAAATGATTGGTCAAAATTCTGTTTCACATCTACTGTTTTTCCTTAGACCTAATCGATTGGCATTATTACCCTGCTTAATTTGAACATGTTTACTTAAATGTCCAGTCCACCAGAGACACAGAGAAGCAGAAGAAATCAAATACTCCCCATGTTTCTCACATTCCAAAACACAGTGTTTCAGATCATTGTTTCGGGGCAAAACAAATTCTCTGCTTTTCCCAGTGAAGCTTTTGCCAAAGGAGATGGAATGAATATGCTACTAAAGCCAACCCAGGAGCTTGGTGTGCAGCAGATGAGTTTCACATCCCAGGGTCCGTGAAGAAGAAGTGCCATTACCCAAACCCAGGCAGGATCACCAGAGCAGAGAGGGGCACAGCTGCAAACAGTATTATCAGGGAATAGGACAACAAGGGCAGGACAGGCCTGGATGTGTGAGAGATGACTGAAAGGAGCCAGCCAAGAGCGCTGCTGTCATCACACAGAGGGAACTGGAAACAACCCTGCAAGGGCCCCCAAAAGCTATTGAGAAAACAAACAAACAACAACAAAAAAAACCCAAAAAACCATGATGGAAATCTGTAACTTGAGACATCTCCAGTGGGCAAAAGCACAAAGATGTATTCCACAGAGAACAAAATCTCATAGAGTCAAGATAACAAACAGCATAATCTATGCTCAGGATTCAGAAAATGCCAAGGGTGTCTGTTTCCCCTCTGTTTTGGGTTTTTTTTGTTTTCTTGGGGGTTTTTTTTTTGGTTTTTTTTTTTTTTTTCCTCCATATATATGCTTCTAAAATATTTGGAGAAGAAATTATCTTCAAATATCTATCTGTTTATAAATAAAAGGCAGCAGTTACAGAACCTCTGTCCAGAGCAGGTCCCATCTGTACTTTAGGGGAAATGATACCTGAACTGTGACCAACAGGTGAGCCAGTATGGACACAACTTTACAACAGCCTCACCAGGTTGTTTCATGTGCTGTTCTCTTCAAACGCTGGGATATGATGGCAAAATCCTTCCCAAATGCTCTGTGAAGGCTTAAACCTTGAATGACCGACACATAAATAAGAACGGGAGAATTTACATACTCTTGAAGGGAAGACGCTCCACGCGTGGTATCTAAATACGCCAAAACAGCTTACAAAAGCAATATTCGTAGAGGCAGCGGCAGGGAGAGCCCAGCGAGCTGTTTCCCCGGGGGTTTCTCGTGTGGTTTCGATGCACAAAGTGCGTTTTGCCATCTAGTGGCTATCGCAGAGGGACCTCCGGGGTCCTTTGTCACCCACAGCGCCCATCAGCTCCCGGGGCTGGGGGGGAAACAGCAGGAGGGGATGGGAGAAATTAATAAAATAAACCACATAACCCAGTCACAAGCCGAGTCAGCTGGAGCTCTGGAGTTTAGCAAAGCTCGTGCATCGCAGCCCCGGTGCTGCAGAGCCAGGGTACAACCCAGGCGGGAGACTGAGCACAAAGGAGTTCTGAGAAGGGAATTTGAGGAGACAACAGCTCAGCGTCTGACTCCGTTCCTACTGCAAAATGCAGGGGTTGGCACGGAACAGGCTTAGGTCATCTGTCCTGCCAAAGCCAAAGGTTTGGGTTGGTACCACAGCAGCTGCACCTCGAAGAGCTCAGGGCTGTCGTGGGGGGGGAAAGCACATCATTACATCTCATCCTTCTGTCAATTTCCTACATATTTAACTTGCAGTGAAGGTCAGACTTCAATTTCTACCCCAGGTGAAGGCTACAGCAGGATGATCAGACATTTCAATTCTGGAAGTCCAGGCCCCTGGAAGGAACAATCTAAAAGAGCATTAAAACCCCTTCAACAGAGCACAAGCAATGAAAGTTGCCCCTTCTACCCAGGAATCTACAACCCAAAGGGATTTCAGAGCCTGATGGAGCTGAGTCTAAGTATCTGTTTAATAGTGCTAGCAACACTGAGTTCTAAACCACCAAGTAAGAGATATTGGGTGGGGGGAATTACCAGATGTGGATTATCAAAGCAGTTTTTCAAAAACAGCACCGCAGGTTGGAGAAGTTTCATCCTCCTGTGTCTTCTGGGAAGGGATTGTCAGTGGGCTGCACGAATCTGGAGGGAGAGGGCATCAGGAGGAGTACACAGAGGTAGCTCTTCTGGATGGCATTTCAGTTCTGCTGAGTGCATCTCTTAAGCAGTGAAGCCACTTTGAAACTAGAAAATTGGAGTAATTGCCATGAGAAGTTCACAGCAGACACACACAGATCTGCAGACTCTTCTCGTTTTGCTCCACTGTAATCTCAGGCACTTAATTTGAAAGACTCCATATATTAGGAGCTATTCCTCTTGAGATTTCACTTAAGTCACCCAAAACAAGCAGAAGAGAGAGCCCAGACAGATGAATCTAGATTTAAGAACAACCACCATCGAATGGTTCATCAACAGCCTTTTCAAAGGAAAACTGTGGTGTCTCCTTAGTTCTGAACTGAGAGCTGTGCCACAGAAACACCACAAGCTGCTGGGAGTCACTGGCAGCTCTAATGACAATTAATTGCAGATAAAAACTCAAGTGCTTTGGGGAACAATGCTTTATCAGAAGCCTTATCCTACGTCAGCAAAGTTGGACCTAATATGTGAAGAGAGTTCTCCAAATGGTGAGATTCAGTCCCAGATCCAGGGTTGTTGGAAAAGACAATCACTGGAATGACACATTTTGCTCCAGGACACGCAGAAATCCAAGTGGGATGTGTGCCACAATCCAAGGGGTCACAATTTAATAGTGCTCTTTCAGCAGACTTAAGACTTCTATTTTCCTGTAAAATAGGATCAGATCTCAGCTACTAGTTACAAATGATGCAAACCCATGCCTTCACCCTCTGAATTTAGGGAGGTTGAAAGCCTCTAAAATGAGCTTTGAGCCACAGTGGAGGTTTTTTCCCCTCTTCCCTGTGCTTCTTGCAGTACAAGGGCTGTATCCTGAGCTTGAAATGGCTGCTCTGCAGGAGGAAAAGAAAAAACTACAACTGTTCAGAAAATTACTTCTTGAAAACCTTTTTTCAGCCATGCATTTCAAAGGAAGGCACTCCACTTCATGTTTGGAATGGAAAGTAATGACCTTGGAGTAATTACAAAGGGCTGCAAGTTAAGAGACAAAAATCTATCACCATAAATTCATAATATGATAAACCCATTTCACATATATTAGGCCTTGAAAAAACATGAGCAAGCAAACAGCAAAATGACCAAAAACTCATATCAAAAAGAAGCTGGAAATCCCCTGATTCCATTTTCACATGGAAACTAGAGGTGCTGATGACAGCCAATGTGTTACTGGAAAACACCAGCAGCAGATTTTCTTTCTGTTGTGGTTTAAGAACAGTAAAATACAGCACAGACTTAACTTTACACGAGGGCTTAGCCCAAATCCTACAGAACAGCAACAGAGACTTAAATGGGATTTATCCTGGTGCTTTTAGGTGTGCTGAGGACCAGGCCCTTCCCAGGGAAGGGAATACACTTTGGAGCCAACAGCTGTGTTGGAGGCAACTGGCTTGAGAATTCAATCCATCGCATGGGGTGGGATGTTTTGAAAATGGCTGGAGGGGTTTGGAAACACAAGTCTGAGATGTCGAGTCCTCAGATTTATTTTTAGATGTTGAGTTGCTGCCCTAACTCTTCGGGTTTATCCAGGAAGCTGGCTCCATAAGCTTTTCCCAAAGTCTACAAGGACTCTGCCTTCACAGCACAGACAAATAAATGGCACTGTCACAGTGGCACGTAATTGTCTGCTTCTAATACGTCAAATTTGACATGTAACAAAAGGGGTTTGTGGCAATTTAAGCTATAACCTTGCTCTTTTTTATCACTTTAAATCTTCACAACTCAGAACATATTCAAGTAGTTAATTTTATTTTTTTAATAACTTCCTCACATTATTTTTTGAGTAAATCTTTAACACTTCCAACCAGCAACTGCTTATCCTTTTTAGGCAGCACATGAAAGAAGGGGGGGATAGATAAGTAGTTCAACACTGTGCAAGCAACAAATGTCTTCAAGGGATTGGCATGCTCAGAGAATGACCTACATCATCTTGGGCATGTCCCAAATGCCTGTAATCATCCCAAGGGCATACTTTAGTCTGTTTATGGTGGCCTTGACACTGCCACAACCCTCCTCCCCTCCCCAAAACAAACAGTGCTCCTTTGAGAAAACACTCTGTTACAGATCTGAAAGTCTAAGGGCAAAGAAGAGTGCTGAGACCAGATTTGTTGAGCCCCAATTGGTTTTGTGGTACAGAAAATGTAGGATGAAAACTCCAGATGGGGAACTGCATTAAAACAAAACAAAATTCCAATGAGGTGATCCCAGGCCCCAAATAGGATATTAAAAAAAAAATATCTAATATAGGACAGGGAGGTGGTGTGCAAGGTCAGCCAAGGAGAGCTGAAAAGCTGTCTGTGCCAACAGGAAGCAGAACTGACCAAAGGACATTTCTCTTAAAACAGGGAAGAATTCTAGAAGGAACATTCCAGGTGTCCTGAACCCTAGAAAGAAACAAGGACAGGAGACAGACACTGAGGGATGAAGACACTGATATGAGGGATGAGATCCAGATAAGGCCCATTCTCCAAGAGGCAGACACACAAAGGATGCAGATGGTGGGATGAAAGAGGCCTCAAACTATGAGAGCAGGATCATTGCACTGACCATCTACTCAACATGGAGCTTTTGCTGCTAATGAGGTGCTACCCAGGCAAATGCAATTTGAGGACCAAGAAGAGGATTTATCAATTTCTTCAAGCACTTTGCAGGAAAATAGTTTACCAAGGAAACTGGAAAGTCAATGGAGGCAAGAAGACAAGAGCTGAACATCTGAGATCAGAAACCCTGTAACTGCATCTGCAGAAGATAACCATACTGGACTATGTCATTCCACAGGGCAAAAATACAGAGCCACAAAGGAAAGGATGTACAGTGCAATGAAAGAAACTGGCAAAGAAAACAGATGAATAACACAGCTCAGTCTTCCTGGAAGATGTGTCACTGACCTCAGGACAGAGGCAAATTGGCTAAAATGTGACATGCCCACTAAATTCAAGTTAACCTACACGACCTCATGTTCAACATGAAACAATAACTGGAATTTAGAAGCAGGGAAAGCCAAATTAAATAAAGCAGTTTAAAAACTACAGTGACTGATAGCCCCCATTTAAACAAACTATTCAAGGAAATAGCAAAAAATCCCCATCACTTGACATTTTAATATAAACACTAAAAATCTTTCTGAAAGATTTACTCTAGTCAAAACATGGTATCAGGTTTAATGAAGACGTGTATCACATTTAACAGCTTCACTAAGTGGTCAGACAAAATGATCTAATATTACTTTCTGCCCTTAAAACCAATGACACTTTTCCATCTCCCCTTCCTCCCACTCCTTTCCCACTCCTTTTCTTCCCCCCCAGTTTACAAAAGGTAGAAAGGTTGGAGTGAACTGAATAAATACTGGCAGTGCTGCCTTCTCTTTCAAGCACAACCAACACTACTGAAGCATTCACTAAAATTAAAGGAGAAAACCCTTTGGTCTGAGGCATGGAGCAAGCTGGGAACAGCCAGACTGCAGCAGTCATGGTCATTTGGAAAGCAAGCCTTAATCATTTGAGGTGGAAATTGGACAAGAAAATACGGCATTTTCTCAAAAAAAACCCCATACTGAAGGAAAAAGACTTGAGACTTGTTAAAAAGGAAGCTGAAGTGTTTTATCCTGAATGAGAAAAGCCTCTAGTTGTCTATTTGGTAGCAATCTTGTATGACCTTCAAACTCTGTTCTCACATTTTGGATNAAAAAAAAAAAAAAAGATCCCAACACAAAATAAAGACCCAAACGAAAAACCAAAACCCCAACCCAGGCTGCAGAGACTTCAGGACTGAGTGCCAGTAACTCCAACTGCAAACCTGTCCCAGGACTCTCTGCTGACAGAGAACTTTGCCTAATCCTAACTTAAGCCTGCCCATATACCAACATTTAACTTTTCTCCTTCCTCCACAGCATTTGCTATTTAATCATTTCCCCACTCTGCCTTCAAGCTGGAAAATCCAAGTGACTGATCTCCTCTCCTGTAAGCCCTGCACCTCTTTGGAGAGCCCATCTGTGCTGTGACTTCAGCTCGAGCTCACCCTCTGCAAAATGCCTGACCAAAATGACACAGCAAACGCTCCAGGTCCAATGTAGCATCTCCAATCCATTCCCAGACCTACCAGAGACCAAGCCGGATGTATCTGCCACTGTGCTGGTCCTTCCCACAGCAGCAGCCCATCAGTCCTACCACAGAAACACATCACCGCTCCTTTTCCTCACAAGTCTATGTTTTCATGCAACCACTTGACTTTGCATTTGCACAACTGGCATCTTTGGTACCACCAAATTCTCCTGTAGGCTCCAGAGCTGCCTGCCACCCCACAGCCTTTGAGCCAGCAGCAGTTTTGGCATGCTTGGCCTCCTCCTTGGCCAAGACGCATAATTCAAATAATGCCACCAAAGGAAAATAATTTTTCAAGGCAGGCACTTCAACCTCTTTCACCTTTCCACACTGCCTCAGGACACCTGTGGTCTCTCCTGCCACAGCCTTCATCACTTTGTGTTTTCCCACTTTCCTATCTTCTCCTGTCTAAACTTTATTTAGAACATCCTTTAACAGACAGAGGAAATCTAATCACATTTCCACCACCCAACAAAAGCAGCCATAGAAGATAGGTTAGTCCAGCAAAACAGCCTTTGTTTATTATGGGATGCTTTCCCAATCAGTTATTTACTCCCAAGTTTTGGATTTTTTATTAGAGTTTTAATTGAGCTTCTCAGACCACAACCCATCAGTTTTGTCACTGCTTAGATGACTTTTCCTTTCTAAAGCAGGGAACTGGATTACACTCCACCAGTCAGACCAACAGATATATGTCTCAAACAGGAAAATAAAGATATTGAACACATTCCCATTGCAGTGGTAATGCCCTTGCCAAACCCATAAACACGGGATTTTGGGCTCAAATCCTGAAAATGTTTGCACCAATAGCTCAAAAGTTTAGAAATTGAACCCAAGAACAGCACACAACAAATACCAGTGCCTTAATTTCTAGTTCATCAATGTATCAATCCACTAGAAACAAAGCTTACTTACAAAAGCCACATTCAAACTGGTGCAAGACAAAAACAAACCTTCTGGGTTTTCCTTGGGAGATCTGGCTGCAAATGTGACTGCCAGCAATGCTTTGCAGCCAGATGTTAAAACATTTGGTTTATATATGTTAAACAAGCAGCTTCAGCCTGACAGCAGCATCTTAAAACATGAACTGCCCATGAAATATGAAATCCCACTTCAACAGCAGGAGACTGCATTTGGTCTTTGCAAGTTTTTGGCAACAAAGCTCTCAGGAGTGCCTTTGCTGGGAAAACTTGCAGCTTTGGGGCCGATTTCTCTTTTGTTTCATGAACAGAAATGTTTGACCATCAAGTGAGTTGTCATGGATGACAGTTTTAGCTCTAAATGTTCATGGCAAAACCTTCCACTCCTCCATGGAGACATTTCTCTGTGGTGCTCCTTGCTTACAGACCCACACATTTCAAGTCCTCCTTGATTCACAGCCTCCTACCATTCCCCCAGGAGAGGTGGAGGCTGCTCTGTAGACCTGCAGGAATGGGGGACAGTGACTTTCCACAGAACCCAAAAACCAGCTCAACTAACCTTAGGTGCACTGTTACTAGTTGAGATTAACACTGGACAGACCAGAAGCCACTGAGGAGGTTTATGTCCATATTCACTTTTGCCCACCATGGATTTCCTTCTTGAAGCAGCTAAACTTGTCTTGCTTTCTTAAACCCTGCAGGCATGAAGGAATCTTATCCAGAAACAGCATCCAGCTGGAATACAACCTGCCTTCACCACACCCCTGCCTCTGCTCAAACAAACAAACTCCTGCAACACAGCAAATACAACTACACTGGGCTGCACACTTCCACCCTCACAAAAGCAAATAAAACAATGGACACTTCTCATGTTGGACTTCGGCAAAAGACATTTATTATTATTATTACTGTTGTTGTGTTGCTGTTGTACCTCCTCTGCTCTGCCCACAGTGGTGGCATAAATGCTGTTACCGTACTGTAGCTGATGATGCCGGTGTACAAATCAAAATCCATCTTAATTTCAAACTCCATTAGAAACACAGGAAAAAAGATCAACATTTACGAAATGTAAAGGGAAAAGTGGTATGGAAAGAGGGTTTTTTTTATTTTTCAAGCTTCCAAGACAGTATTACAAACAACAGAGAGCAAAGTAAAGCTAGAAATGAAATACTTGACAGCATCTGTTTAAAAATTACAGCTAAGAAACCTAATAAAAGTTGAATAAACAGTTACTAGAAATAAAAATTTTTACACATATGATATTTGTCTGGGATTTTTATTTCTTCAAAATAATTCATACAAATGGTTACAGTCACAAACATGATTTTAACCAAAAATATTGCTAGCCTACCACATTACCAGGAAGGAATCAATGTAGGCAATGAAATGCTGCTACTTTTCAGTAGTCTAGTGCCTTTTCCAGATACCACCAATAATATATACTTTGACTGGTGACAAAAAGCACAACGCTCGTTTATACAAAACCTGTTTTTTTTTTTCCTCAAAATCTCTTTGCAAGGTTGTCATCATTTTGAAATAAGGGAATTCATGCCAAAATTAGGAGCGAAACTGTTTTTCTTTTGTTTACTAAATTATTCTAAAAAATAAGACAAGCAGGTAGAAAAAACAATGCACTGTGTGGCGTAGAAAGAAAAATGGGAAAAATTCATTGTCCTGAGAAGTTTGCCAACTGCCTCATTTTTGGGCATGTCTTAAAATATAAAAGAAAGGATTTTTAATCTCAAAATTGGTTTGTTGAATGCCTCCCTTATGTTTTTCCTTGTTGACAGCTAAGCAAACAAACCCTTTTTTATGTTCTAAAAACTGTACACAGACAAGTACATTCATGATATAATTAACTACTAACTTCTCTTGCTTAACAAAGAACCCATAGGACACAGAAACAGTGAATCAGTCCACTGGACAGGGACAAACTACGATTTATACGGAGGAAAAAAAAACTGTTTCCAAATCTTCTTTTTCTTTTTTTTATTTTGTCTCCCACCTTTTCCTTTTATACTGTATATTGGACCAGTTTCTAAAACAATAATCGTCTTCCTCCTGTAAAGTTCATGGTTCTGCCTTTAATCAAAATCCAGGGGGGGTTGGGTTGTGTTTGTCTTCCAGGCGCCGCGGCCGCGACCTCCGGTGCTGGGAATGCTGTTCTCGTAGGCTACAACTGGTCGCTGGGGTGGTCTCTATCAGCTTCTGGTTTGACAGTTTGGCCAGGGGAAGGAGCGTGGGGCGGGTGGGCGACAGCGGGGAGGCCGTGTGATAAAGACATGGGGTTGGGGACTATTCCTTCTACTGCCGCAGGTATGCCAGTGGAAGCCACGCTGACGACGCCTGGGGGATACCTGCTGGGAGGAGAACACAGGAGTAGACATTAAAGCCAACAGCTGGCTGAGCAGGAAGCCCATCCTGCTCTCCTTTCTAGAGGTCCTGAGACGCTTCTTTGGTTTTCGGGCCAGGTAGAACAACAGGGAGTTCAAGCTCTGGGTAAGACACCATATGCAGATGCTGCTAAATAAAGTAAGAGATGCTGTATTTTACCCAAGTGAGAAATAAGAGATTGTTTCTTCAGATTTAATAGCGTCAGTGACAGCACAGCAAAGGAAACAATGCTCCTCTCAAAGTAGAATCTCACCCAGAAGTAATTCTGGTTGGGTCTGTGCAGTATCTGCTCTCTCTGACTTTTCATCAAATTGACCTTTGGGGGATTTTTTTTAATCTCCTCATTCATTCTCGTATAGAAATTTTAAATTTTTCACTGTTGTGGTTTGAAAAAGCATTTCTTTATACTACTCTTCAAGTTCCAGCTTTCCAATAGCTCTCCAAAAGAGCAACCACACCACGACACTCTTTAAGGTGATAAATTCAAACCTCTTGCATCTGAGTTACTTTTTCAGCATAAAACTTGCCACTGCACTTGACTGAAAGAGAGCCAGTACTAGATGTACAAAGGACAAGTGCTTTAGCAGACTGCAAGAAAGAGAGATGCAAACACAAAAACTATAGGATGGTTTTAAAGATTTCTTACCCTATCTGGACAAACACCAAGGCCTAAATATTTTATGAATTCAACAACATCATCAAAATCACACTCTGATTTAGCCTGATGTCATGATGGCTCTGATGCTATCAGGCTGAAAAAAAAAAATCTTGCAAATCTACTGCTTCAGTCCCAGGATTCAGATATAATTGATGAACTCTGGTAATTCACAGTGCTGCATACAAACAACAGCTACACAAGACTTTAATAAAAATATGTGGGTTTTTTTAGTCAAATACCCAATACCTATTTGCAAGTTATGCCACACTGGCCACTTATCACTGACCCTTTGCCTCCCCTCCTCATCACAGAGCTGCACACTCTTCTCTCTTGATGTATCCTGCTCACCCAAGCATCCCAAAGAAGGTGTTTTCCATTCAAAAATCTGAACACACAAACCTACCACTTACTGTGGCTTTTGCTACCCAAGTATTTACTCAGGACTGCATGGGAGAAAAGGCACTTGTAGGCTTGTCAAGCTTTTTCCAATATCACATTATTCTGTTGTTGATTTTCTCCTCACCAGAGTTCAGTGCTGAATTCCACCCCATTTCTGCAGCAACTTCTCTAAGGTAATACATGTTGGTGCTGCTCATCCTGAACTCCCTCAAACTGACAGAAAATTAGTGCAGAAGTTACACAAAACTCAGAGGAGAAAAAAGCTGCATACAAACACATTTGCTTGTCCTTTTTATTTCCACCACAGAAACATGGGAGCTGCCTTTTGCAAACACTGTGCCAGAGGGGCCCAGCTTGGCTGTCCAACGGGGCACAGGGACAACAACGACACCACACACTGACCCGGTCATGATGGGAAAGATTCCTACAGACCATAAGGCTGACTGCAACGTGGGATGGATGATCAGGGTGTGACAGATCACACCATCTGTAGGCCAGATAACTTTGTTCCCAATTGTACACATATTTACAGGGCTCCCTATGCTAATTCCTTCTCCAGAGAGGTTCCTTAGAATTAATTTGCAGTTGCTAATGGAATTAGTTGCTTGTTTCAGTAACTCCATTTGAATCTTATTAATCAAATTTGCTTCAATTCCTATGAAAACTGTCAGGCAGGGTATTGTTTTACTTATCCTAATTTAATTTTGAGACAGCTTATCTGTTACTCTAGGTGCTTTGCAAAACACAACATGAAAAAAACTTTCATTTAAAAGTCCTATACAGCAGCTGTTCCAAACACAACCTTTACTTTCTAACAACATCCTCCCTGAGCATCAATACACTGGAGCTGGGAGAAATCAAGGAGAGAGCAAACTCTGCGACTGCGTTTTCCTTGGAAAGAAAAGCCAGAGCCTCCTCTTCTGAAAATGGACAGCACTCAATCAGGAGTACTAACAGGTACCTTATGAGCACATTAAGCAGATCAAACTACACATTCTGCATATTAAAAAATCCCCCCTGGACACCAAGTTATGATAAGAAGGGATTCCACTTGCCAGTACCTCTCCTTGGGTACCGGTTTCCTCCAAATTTTTAGTAGCATCCAGAAGCCATACAATTGTTTGTGGCAGCAGCCAAAATGCAGATAATGCACTGCTCTACAGAAACTGTATTTTACTTTACAGCTCCTAGCCCTACTTTGCCATTCTCTCTTTGTAATTTTTGCCCTCTTTCAATTTAATCAGTGCTGTTCAAATCTCTACCCACAAGCATTTCTGTTCTGTATAACCTTCCATTTTGTGGCTATTTAATTCTTTTTCTTCTTTACCAGAAATATTCCCTCCCACAGTTCATGAAGTTTCTCCCTATCTTCTTCCTCAGACAGCAACAAGACATTTTCCAGGTAAAACATCCACTGAATTCAATTTTTCTAAAAGCAGAAGCAAGAGCTCGATTATACCTCCTCTGTTACTTCATGGTCTTCCTTCCCCGCCAGGTACTCTTAATTTAGGAAGAAAAATACAGTAGCCCTCCTAATTACAACTGAAAGGCAACTTTAATTTTGGCTAATCTATTGTATTTTTTAAACTGCAGAAGCACCTTAAACTATGTTAAAGTCTGTTTGAGAAACTGAGTCTGTCCCAGAAGAGGTTAAAAATTTAAGTGCATGCTGTTATCATGCTTTACACAGGCTGAAAATCACCAGTGAAGAATCTCACATTCTGAAATTACCAAAATGCACCCACTCTCAGCCAAGTACCTCTCCAGTACCTAGATAATCACAGAATGGCTTGGGTTGGAAGGGACCTTAAAGATCACCTTGTTCCAACCCACTGCCAAGGGCAGGGACACCTTCCACCAGCCAAGGCTGCTCAGAGCTCCATCCAGCCCTCTCATTTATCCCTCAGATGGCAGGAAGGTGTGTCAACATGTCTATGAATGGCACAATCACTGTTTCCTGGTTGTTAAATTTCACTTTGCCTAAGACCTGCCTGCTCTGTGACACAGGAAACGGCAAGGGGTTATTTAACAGGCAGCTCGGTAACAAATACACAGTAATAACAAAAAGCTGGGGTAGATTATGCTGCTTCACTGAGACCACTACAAATAATCCCTTCTCAGGAATATTTTGAATCTTTACTCGTGGGATAGGTCCTGTTTGCATGACCTTTGGTGTTGGTAGGGCATCTTGCATTTTGCACAGTAAATGGTTTTGCTTCCCACAGAACACGGTGATATTCACATCTAGATTATGTTCTGCTGATGAATGCTCAATGTTCTTGGCTTGCGATAATATCTGATAATTTAAGAGTTCTATCCCACACCAAAATACAAGTAAATGATATATCCAGAATAAAACTGCTTCGTTAGTTTTATTTCACCAAAAGAGCTATTTGCATTTTTTAACATATAAATTATTATCCCAGGTCTTATCTTCTAATGCAATTACATGACTATGATACAGTTATTAGCACATCTGAAACGTCATACTGCCTGTGCAAGACTTCAGAACTCACTTAGCTGAACATGATTGCAAAGAAAAATTTGGTTTAAACAATCAGTTCAAAGGCTGTTCTTAATCCAGGTAGGAATTAAGCATGATCAAACACTGCTATTGAAACCAATTTCTTCATAAAACTTTAGCTTCAAGTGTTGCATATTCTGTACTGCACATTGTAACTGCCTTCACCCACATTAACTGCTATTCTCTCATACCTCCAAAAAGCAGCTTTTAATATTTATAACTATTAACTGCTGCCTCAAAATTCCCCAAAAGAGTTTTATTTTGCATTTGAAAGCAACTGTGAAGTCGGAATTTTGCAATTAATTTTCTTCATTGAAAAAATTGACTGAAACAATGTCTTAAAAGTCATTCAGTTCTGTGTTTATCTTGCTTAAATTGAATACATATGGTCTTTACCTTGTAAATCATTAACTTCCAAAACATTCCTAAGTTAAAATTAATTTCTGGCTGTGAGGCCTGCTTCTGGCTGGACTTGTGACTCCCAAAATGAGAACAAAACCCTGTATTTTATTTGGGCATGGAATCCTGTTCTTAACTGCCATGACAGGGGTGGAATTATTACCCCCCTGTCCAGCACACTTGTCTTTAAGCCCCAGTTACATTCAGCCATACCCTCACTGCTCCAGACTGATGTCAGTGAAACCAATGTGGAGGAGAACGTAAGTGCTTGAACTTCTTCTCATTTAATCAAATAAAAATACCCTTCTTCAGATATTTAGGGCTATGGGTACCATTTCCAAAAATAAAAATCTTCATGTTACATGAGATAAACACATGTTTACCAAACCCAAGTTATTCTTTTCCTTTAGTGCACTCATGGCTACTGATTAAGGGGTTATGGCAGAGGGTGATGACACTTCCCCACCACCTTCCATCACTTTCTGGAGACTGTTGGAAGTCACTGGGACACAAGAGCTTTTCCTTCCCTTCCCAGCGGTGCACAGCTGGGTTCCCACATGGAGGAACACAACACCAGGAATCCCCTCTCCATTGAAAGCATGTCCAAAGAAGGACAAAGATAAGGCAGATGTATGGATAAGGACAGGGGAAAGATTAGGATAGAGGTACGACAAAATAATGGAAGGGCTGCACTGTCCCTCTCCTCAAGGCACCAAGGGAAGTAGATGTTTGTAGCTTTCTCAGCCACCTTCATCCTACTTATGTGTAAACAACATACTGGATGATAAAAAAATTACAGATGTTTTCATAAATAAGTTGTCTGAAGCTGGCTACTAGGAAAAATCTGCTGTAAGAACAGCTGTTAGGAATAAAGGATAGAAAGACTCTCAAGCAAACAAAGTAACTAAAGAATGTGCATATTAGATGTAAAAAATTGCCCCTTTCTATTAATTATTAAGACCTGCTTTCACAGTTGATTGAGAATACACAGATCAAGTCCCCCAAATGCTTCTGCTTAAAAATTAAACATGTAATTTAGAAAACTCTATTTTAAACATATTTTCATAATCACCACAGGCTGTTTCACTGTTTTCAATACTGAGTTACTTGTTCTCTCTCCTTTGTCTGGAGGCCACAAGCCAACATCAGGATAGTTTATTACTGAAAGTCTTTCTGTAACCTACTGCTGCATCATTACCTTCAGCAAAAGGAATACAAATTTCCACGGCACTCACCAGAGATGACCAGAACTGCTTTACTCAAATATACAAACAAACGTGTATTGTTCATATAGTAACCAAACAAAAGAGATTGTAAGAGGACTCACACTTACACACAGCATGACTGACTTCAACTAGCAAAACAAGATTACTCTCCTAAATGCAGAAATTATGAAAACAATATAGCTGCTATCTAATCTAAACCCACTTCATTTATTAATAAGGTCTTCTACCTATTCTCAAGCACCTACATCTGAATCAAGGAGCTATTTCTCCTGCATCTGCAGCACTCTTACCTGTATGCAGCACCATTAAGCTCTGGATGAACCACTCCAGGATCCATGCTGGCCCAATGTGTAGCTGCAGTCAAATGATCTTTGTTCACACAGTTTTTCAGACTGTCTGGAATACGACCTAGGATGGAGCGAGGGAGAGGAAGTAAAAATACACAAAACCTGCAGGCTTTATGCTCTTAATGTGTCTGTTAAAAATAGTCATAAATACTTGTATATTTAAATCAATACATAAGATTACACCGCAAGCTTGTTTTTGATCCTCACTGTCCCCCTTTTGCCTGGGACTTACTAAAGACCAAAATGCGCTGCATAATTTTGATTTCTCTGTCTCTTTTCGTGTCTTGCAAATAGAGTCTCAGTAAAACCCAAGTCAACAAGATTCATGCACTCCACAAAGCTGTAACTTGAATACAGAGCACGGCTACCACTCAAATTCAATAGTGTAGACTCCTATTCATTGTCTTTAACATTATTTTCCTCCTTTTCCTTCCACTTGCAACAGCAATAAAAACACTTCTTGAAGAATGTAGGACTCTGAATAGAACTTTGCCATTAAATCTGGATATGACCAACACCTTCTCCCTGTCCTCCTGATCTTCGCCTTATTTAGCTCAATTCCTCTTCACATTAATTTACTACCGTATATTAATCCTTTGCCATCCCTTTCATTCCTACAAAAAGTGAAAATACATAAGAATTTCCCTTCTTAATTTCTTCAAAACCTTTGCTCAACCTCTGAAGTATAACTGAAGTTTTAAGACTAATTCAGCACATACTGGACAAGCCTCTATCTTCTGCAGAACTATCTCCACCCCTGCAACAAATGACATGAACAGACATAACACGTGTTTTCTTCATGGCAATAGGAGTATTTCCACCTATTTCAATTTAAGCCAGTGTTTCTTCTGACATCTGTTTTAATGTATCTTTTCTGAAGTTTAACCTTACTGTGCATTTGCACAAACAGGGGTAGGAAGACATAAGTTTGGGTCCACCCCTGCTACTGGTGGCAATGGTACTCCAGAAACACTCAAAAAACGACCATGCTCCATCATTAAAGGATTCAGGCTTTTGTCTCCAACCCCCTACTGGAAATTTGATTAAGGACTTCACTACTCTTTGCCTGCTCATTCTACCCATCAGCCTGGCCACAACAGGGCTGTAAAAAAGCCTTTTCACAAAACTGCTTTTCGTGTAGTGGATACCATCAAATACCTGTTACTCCGTGACTTGCACTGACATCACTAAACTTGTCGCATCTCCCATACACAAGCTGAAAAGGTTTCTTTTTTCAGTATTGCACAAGTTGAGATACATGCCACATTATGGGTGAATTCCTGCCATTCTCTTCATTAGAAATCATATTCTAAATGTCACTGAAATACACATCCATCTCAATTTCTGACAAAACTGTCCACAAATTAATCAGTATCCTCCTTCTTCTCATGTTTATCCTTCTTAATAATGTTTTCCTCTTTGCCCCTCTCATTCTTCATTTTGCTGACTTCTGTAGGCATGTTCAAAAACCCCAGTGTTTATTTTAAACTTCTGATGATTTTTTCACTTGCCATGATTGCCCTCCCCTTACTTTCATGACTGCTTTCAGCAGTCCTCTTTATTTCAGACTTGGAATGCTTTCAAGTTTAAAAATGTATTTAAAAGTATTTAATCTCTACTTATTATTTTTATTTGGAACATCACACCACCACTGACTTTTTGGCAACAGCATAACTACTTAACATCTTTATCGTCACAGGGTGGCTGCAGCCTACATTCCTACACCACACACCTTTTTCCAATTATTTTCCCTCTCTACACTTTCTCTGCTGTGTTCCCCTATGGCTTCCATACATCCATCTTTATCCCACATTTCCTGCATCTTTCCTACATTTGTTTCACTGCAATTCAATGTCATTCTCACCTCCCTAATGCTGGTCTTGGTTTGATCTTACTACAAACCACATGCAAACACTGGAGTGCTGACAGCTCTGATACTAATCAGTGATGCTGAGAGCACAATCACACACTTGGAGGAACTGCAGGTCTGCCTTGCCAGGCACCTAAGTTAGGGCTACTGCACAAATTTAACATCAAATAGCTCTGGACAGCTCTTATTTAGTTTTCAGAATGCAGCTTATTAATGCTTATTTGCACATTAATCCTCCTCCAAGCAGCTATCGGATGATGGTTTGTGCAATGACTCCCAGAGGTATTTGGGAGAAGGGAACAGTTATACAAAATCCTAACAAACAAAAGTACTACTGGAGTTCTTCTGGAGTGCTGGCACAGGTACCAATTCCAGCAAAGGGATGGTCAAGCTCTTTAGGTCACCTCTAAAATGGAAATAGCCCAGTAAAGGACAATTCAGATCAGGAGTTTAAGAGGGGCCTTTAATTAGCATCCAGGAGAATCTTCTTTCTGCACAAGCTATAAATGAAACTAAATTGCCCAGCCTCTCTGGGCACAAGCTGGAGAGAAGGCTATTGCCAGTGCTTTTTGTATAGCAGAGCAATGTGTTGGCACTGAACTGCTCTCAAGGTGACACAGATGGCCCTGCATGTCTGCAGAGCATTCAGACTGTATCGCCAAGGGGGAAACAGCAAAGTCCAACTAAAGAGAAAACATTAGTGCTTAATGAATCATTTTCCAGTATGAAAATCCTTCCTTTTATTTTAGGCTACATGGGATTCAAACCAATGCCAAATGGCTCAGTCTTCTCATTTTATTTATTAGCAGAGCATGTTCGAGACGTAACTGTTTTCTCTTATGTGAGCAGTTTACAATTACATGGTAGTTATATAACAAAGACACTTTGCCCTTTAAAATGCCAGGCTTCTTCAGCAGTGCCTTTAGAAGAGAAACATCTAAAATAGAGTAACATCCCGACAAAATACTTTGATGTAGAAAATGAGAACTGCTCCTGAGAAGTGTAAGGGGGAATACAGGAAAAGCTGAGACAGATACCACCAATACCAGGATGACTTGCAGTCAATACTTAATACAACAACAACAAAAAAAAGTAGCAGATTTTTCACATGGAAGTACATTTCTCATATGAAAAAGTATTTATTCTGCAGTGTCTGCAGAATTCTCTTTGTAATTCAAAGAATCTCAAAAATGACCTGTTCCAGTTCTAAGAACAGACTTAGTTGGCATTTGCTCATTTCTATGTTCCAAATACTAAAAATGGTGAGCAAAACCTAAGACTGGTTCTTTTCAGCGTCTCTCAAGACTGAAGAAAAAAGTTTGTTAGGAAGACCTAGGCAGGAAAGGAGCCAACAAGGTGAGTCAGTACCTGTGATTGCCCTTCGGATCTCTCGCGCTGCTTCCTCCCGCATCTCAATCGAGGCTTGTTCACTATACCAGGCTGCATGTGGGGTACAGATCAGGTTTGGTGCATCCTTCAAGGGGCCCTGACTAAAGCTAAATGAAGATTTAAAACAAGATCAAATGACAAAAAGTACTGGGGGAGTGTGGGGGGAAAGAAGGGGGAGAATCCAGATGGATTTATACATACATAGATTAATTTTTACAACACAAAGGAACTGTGTTTCTATTCCATGTTGGGTTTGTTTATAATTCTGTCAGTTAATTTAATACACTACTCATGGTATAAATAAGCAACAATCACCTTTTATAGACTCAAAAGGGTAGAACCTAAGCATAGCAGCAACATTAGCTTCTGTCCAATGCACTTATTGTAACTACAGCCACTGCCACTCCAGTTCTGGAGCAGAAATGCATAAAGCAAAACCCAAATTAAATCAGGATGACATTCCACTTGTCCAATTTATCACAATTTTAATTTTACTGCATTAGCCAACAAAGCTCTGTTCTGTCAGTGTGACATTTAATAGTTTAAATAAAAAACTCTTACAATTCTTTCCAAATCAGAAGTGTGACCATCAGCACACATCAGTTTTTTTGATAATTCAGTTGCTATTTTTCTATTATTTCTAGCTATTTTTTATTTTCCCGTTCCTTTATAGAAACACCACAGAAAGAAGGAAATTTGCTTTACAGATTGATTTTCAGGGAAGGCAATGAATCTGTGTAAAAGTGTTATCACAGTTACAGGCTAAAGAAACTGAAAATAATGGAAACTCGCTCCTCCTATTTATTTCCAGTTTTAATAATCTCGCAGTCACCTGTAACTACAGGAGAACAAATACTTTAAGACAAAAAAGTGCTTTCAGAGTTGGTCATAATTCAAAAAAAAAGAGAGAGATTTCATCTGTGATTCAATAAACATCAAAATATCTGGCGAAACTCTCAAAGAGTTGCACGCTGCGATCAGATAGACATGCAGCACTGAAGCCAAAGGAAACTGTGGCTGTAATCCTGCAACTGAATCTCTGCAGATGGCATCTCCATGCAGTAAATGGGGCTTCCTAGAGGTGCAAGGGGCTGCTCCTGCAGATCCGAGATCGGAATTGGGAAGAATGTATGGAGCTGGAAGTCCCTTGAGCTGTTGAGACTCTGGCTTTGCACAGCACTACTGCATTGTAATGACTACATTAAGGAGCAAATGAATGCAGAGTATGCATAAATAAAATTAAATATTTGTGATGTGGCATTGTGCCTCAGTAGATATAAAAATTCTGACTAAAAGGGTACTATTCTAATTTTTCAAAGCTACTATTCCCCCAGCCCTAAACTAGTAGGAGAGATACTGTCCTCTCTCCAGTCTTTACAACCTGCCCTTCAAAAACTTATGTGGATTGTTCCAGTTAAAATTAACATTTCTCCCTGTCCGGACTGAAAAAGGCTTGTCACATTCAAGGACTAAGCTCCAGCAGCCTATTCTCAAGGACATATGAAATAGGCTCATTTCTAATTAGGAGTGCTGGTATCGCAGTGCCAATGTCACTGAGGGGAGTGGTACATTTCTGCCTTAAAATGCTGGACTTCTCAGTCACTCAGAAACTCAGGCTTGTGCTACCAGCCCTGCTACTGACAGCAGTTACTCCTCCCCTGATAAAGGGTAAAGCAAAACCAAACCTGCACTCTGACAGCTTTCCAATAACTTTTTTTGCAACCTATTCCATTTATGGTTTTCCTGCAGAGGCAATCTAGACAGAAATAGGTCTTTTCATTCAGAAAGGTGGCATAAAGCAGTTATTTCTCACACCACATCTCAACTCTTTGCCTTTGAAAGACTCTGTTCAGACATCAGCATTAGCTGCCTCCAGAGTTGCATCAATGACAAAGGTGCACTCCCCCCAAAGCCACAGCCAGAGCCATGCACAGGATTTGAACCAAAGCCCCTGCTATTTCTACTAAATAAAACCACTGGATTTTTTATTTTTAAAGGAATTAAATCTTGGATATAATTTTTTTTCACTTCTGACCACATCCACAAGCTCCATCTACATTTGCATTAGTCCAGTGCTGCACAGATTCATGTTGCTTTGCTAAAGTCTTTTGCTACTAAATGAACGGAAAACTCAGTTTACTTGTTACTGTTGATTGTATCATGCACTAAGACTTAAAAATAAGAACGTGAACAAAATAAAAAGAAAAGAAAAGGAAAAGCACCTGAATGGTTCTGACTCATGTACATCTAAGGCTGCCCCTCGTATCCTTCCTTCCTTCAGGGCCTGTGCAAGTGCTTTTTCGTCTACTAACCCACCTCGAGCTGTGTTGACCAGGAAAGCCCCTTGTCTCATCTAGGGAAAGTTAAAAACAAGAATGATGAAATAAAAATAAATGAAATAAAATCGTTGTGGCATTATTTTTTTACTCAAAAGAAGCATCCATTACAACAAAGGCTATTCAGCTGGTTTAAACCGTAACAGTTGTCTTCCCTTTTCACTGGAAAGTACCACAAAATGTGATGCTTCTAACATAAAATGCTATTTCACAGCACTTAATAACCTTTTGTTTCTTGTAAGTAGTGTCTTTTAATAGAAGTGTTGTTTCAGATATTGTGCAGTAACATGATCAAAAGATACAACTGTGCATATGAAAGTGACAGATCATTTTATGCCTTTTTATTTCACTGTGAAATTGCATGAGACAGAAACTACAGCACATTCTTAAACAAATTCATATTTTGTGGCTTTCAACTTTCACACAAATAAAAGCCTACATGATTTTTTCAGAAAAATCAATGCTTTTGGATTTTCAAACACTTTCCCCTTTAGTCGCCAAAACACGGTAGATGTATGTATTATTTATTTTTGTTACTTCAGCTTCCTCCTCCCCTGTGAGACTTTTCAAATAAAAGCCTAAAGAATTCTTCTATTATTCAATTAAAAGGCATGAAAATGAATTTGGTTGAGAACGCTGTGTGCCCAGGAGAGAAGCTGTGCTGTGCATTGTGCAGATTAGCATTGTAGATGACACTGTGTGGGGAGAACTGCAAGAATTTACACCACAATATATCCAAAACTTGAAAACGAAGTGGCAGTTTAAATAAGAGAGACGGTACAGAAAAAAATATAAATTACTACATCCTCCTTCCAGCCACCCTAATACTTCATCTTTTAGCAGATGTCTCAAACACTTCTGTGCATGAAGGTAAAGCCTATGAAAAACAGGAACCATGAGGAAGATAAATTATAAAAATCTCAGTTTGTACTGACTCTGTCTCTCACCATAACAAAAAGAAAACCCCAAAATTCTGACACCAACTCAACTACTTGAAACCCACACATCAAACTAAACCTTATGTAAATGGTTCCTTACACTGAAAGACTACTTCAAAAGGCCAAATTCATGAACAACCAGGAGGTCTGAGCGAAAGTCAGCTATGAGTATTTTTTATTAATGAGATCATAGGGAGTATGAACATACATATGCTTGCAGTATTTAATAAGTAAAAATCCAGCAGATTTTACTGGCCACCTCTCTGTGTTTAGTGTGGTCCTGCCTCTCTCCACGTGCAAATTCCTCAGCCTACAGAGACCCATCCATTGGTCTGTACAGCAAAACCAAACTCTTTTACAGGAGCAGAACTAAAGCATCCTTCTCTCAGTTTTCCACAATTAACTCGGGACTCAAAACAGTAAAGAAATGCAGGCAGGATCTTCAGTTGGTCTGGTAAAAACATTCCTTACGGGAACTATCACTGCATCTCTACTGCTTGGGTCAGCTGTGAGAGTGTATCCAAACCAGCACAGGTGGGCTCACCAAAGGGACAACCACACCTGCGTGCCATATAGGCTTGTAGGAGCTCATACACCCTTTCCTATCTCTGTGCAAAGTGGTAACTTCAGTTTAAAGTATAGTTTGGTGTATTTATGTACCTTCTGAAGGATTTGAAAATTTACATTGAAGTGAACCCTGCTAAAATCTTCTGTCCAACAATCTTGCTTCGGTTTTCGTTTCAGGACTATTTCCAAAACTAAAACAAGCACTAAGACAAGTTCAAATCAAACAGAATATGGCTGCATAAATGCATTCTAGTGAGAATGAATTAAGTGACTCATGATAAACTGGATGCAGCTGGAGATGATCCTTAACAACGGGTGGAAGCTTGAAAGAGCTTCATAGCTAGAACTGCTGACAGCTGTTAAATTCACCTACACTAAACCTGCACAGCTGCTTTAAAAATGTATTGTGTTTAAACTGCAGTGCCTTTTTCTCAAATCTGGAAAACTAAGAATGATCTCAACGTCTCTTAAGAGCACCTGATTACCAGAGGTTCAATGAAACACTTCTGTGAGGTGCTCTGGGACTACAAGGACAAGCAGGATGGCTAGGCAGAATGCTACACTAATTCAATAGAAAAGCTACAGAGAGACAAGACTGACACCAAATAAAGACATTTTGAGGTATGTCATTTCAGTTTCTCAAGAGAATCTGGGTGAGACTTCAGTGAAATGAGATGCACATTTCTCTGTATGTTGTTTAAAAACTGGTTATTACATGAGCATGCAATATGGGACAGAAGTGGCATGCAACGTTCTTTAGAAATTTTAGGCCAATTCTAACATCTGTCCACCTAAATCACGATCAGAAGACACAAACTAAGCACTCAGAGGTGCTGCAATTTTATGGTTTTCACATCAGCTTTTACTATACAGATTGCTTCACCCAAACTCTAAATCAAAGCAAAAACTATCTTCTAACATTTTAATCCTTGCTTTGATCACGAAGGGTAACAAATGGCAAGATAGATGCTTACAATATACTTTCCAGTAAGAGTTTATTATAGCATTTCACTTCAGATGGTGTTACTCAGTTTTAACATGTTTTGATTTGTTTGTTTCTCTGATTAATGCACTAAGGCTTCTCCAAAGCAGGGCACATTTATCCACCTCCACTCAAAAAATTCCTGGGATAACCTGGCCCCAGTTTCACAGCTGCTGTATAAGTGACCACTGCTCAGGGGTCCCCCTGAACTCAGTGTGATTCTGTTTGGGTCTAGATGTCTGCTTGCAGAGATATCTAACCATGGAAAGTACCCAGGCACACAACCAAAGGCACTGCTCAGGGCAGGGTGACAGAGCTCTGTTCTCTGACAGGTTTCATTTTAAGCTTCTTAATTTTTTCGAGTTTTAAATCCCAAATCCTGATTTTGTGTTGGGATGGATTTGCAAAATCCCTAAAGTCTCAAATCAAGAAGTGTGATACATTGTTAGTTTTCTGCCATGATCCTACATGACTATGGGACACTCAGTAAGTATCAGTCCTAGAGTTCAAGAGTAGTGGGTACAAACTACTTCTCAGAAGACAAGCGATGATTTTACTGCAAAAAAAGGTGTTACTGTCATTGCTACCAACACAAACAAACACTGTATCTATAAAGAACAGCAAAATCAAGTATTTCGTCTTAGGGTTTCTTTCCTGTACAGTTTCCATTCTTACACCTCAGTGTTTTATTTCTCACTGTCACCAACACTGAGGCCAGAGTCAGAAGCCAAACATTTAATGAACAAGTTTACTACCAAAATAGTCAATAACAGAGCAGTTACAAAACAAAACCTAGATTTTGAACTTATTTTAGTATTACTTAAAACTTCTGGGAGAGGACAGTACAGATTCCAAGAAACGTTATTTCCCCTGTAACACAATGCTGTATATGAGCTCCATCCACGAAGAGCTCTGTGAGCATCGGGACTGAGCACAGGGGGGAGCCATTTAGTCACAATCCTTAAATTGCAGTGAGAGAACTCAAACTGAGGAACAGTGAAAGGCAGAACTGCTACCTGAAAATACACATGTAAAGGAAGTAGCTACTACATGTAAAAGTACTTTTACGTCAATGCCACTTTATTAAATCTAAGTGACATTAAGAAGAGGAAATTATTTCCACAAATGCACTATTACTGAGACAAAAAGACAGTAAAAGCAACAATACATAAACCACCAGCTATTTCCTCATCAACGATAAACCTGTACGATCTCAAAAGCAGCAAAAGGGAAAGAAGTGTCTTTCAAATGACAATCTGCCTATTTACATAAAAAAGTGCAACACAGAGTTGGCAACCAGTACCAGTGTGGAGGGTGCCCACAAAGATCATTACCTGCTTTATGGTGAAGTCATTAATAAGATGATGATTGTGTTCATTCAAGTTGCAGTGCAGGGTAACACAGTCACTGTGGAACAGCAGGTCCTGCAAAGTGCTCACCCGCTGCAGTCCCAGAGCACGCTCCATGCCATCCGAGAGGTATGGGTCATAGAAAATCACACTGAAGCCAAAGGCTTTGGCACGTAGTGCTACTGCTTGCCCGACACGCCCTAGAACAAGACAAGCAGGCAATGAAGACAGATGTGAGGCAGCTGGTGGGAGGTGGTCTCCTCCTTCCTGACGGGAACGCCTGTATCGAACTATATATACCGCTTTGTGCAGCAATTGGAAGAGCATAAACCAGAGGCAGCTCCCACCCCATTCCAAATCATCACTGAGATCCGAAATGGTACATCTGGACTGTTTCACACTGCCCTGTTTGAAACAAAGCAGGAGGTTTGCACCTTTTGTAACCAGATACCTCAAATACCAGAAGATGTCATGTAATCTGTAATATTAATCTGTGTAATACAAGGCTTGCCTGCTGGGCCTGTTTATGGCAAAACACCACTGCCTCTGAACACATCCTGCCAAGGACATACTCTTACCCATGTTGAACCAGCTGGCTTTAATAAAAAGCTATAAATTTAATCCTCAAAAATAGAAGCAATGAAAGGTAATTTGTTTAATCTGAATGCACAGAATCTCCTCTCTGAACTAGTATTTCATTTCATTTTGAATAGCACTCTTCCAGTATTAAAATTCCTACAAGGATCCTGTCATCAAAGGCTTTCAAGTAAATTTTATTCCGCTACCTAAATGATAAGTAAACACAATACATCATATGGCAATGAGTTAAGAAGCGCACGGTCCCACTTGGTATTCACCTTGACCTCTGTCTTTCTGTTCCACTTTCCTTGCTGTCACATTGCAGAGCTGTGCCCAAAACTGCTCTATGGGCATGACTCAATGCCACATGCGCCTGGAAACGTGTATTTCCCTTTGACACACTAACAGCAGAACACAGAGAAAAAAAACTGAGTACATCTAATGAGTTACAAGTATTTTGAAGAACAAGAACTAACACACTTTTCAACTTTGAAGCCCACACTCTAAATACGTTGGAGGATTACAAATGTTGGATAGAGATGTTTCAAAAGCATCACTTGACACACTGTAATAATAAAGTCTGATTTGTAAAAAGAAAAAAAAAGTCAACAAGTTTTCTTTTGTAACATCTGAGTTTGCTCAAAAAAGCATCAAATTAACCCAGGGAAATCCCATCTCTTCCCAATTGTGCTTGAGGGGATTTCCCTCTGCTTTTCAGTTCCTCTTTGAATAAACTTGAGAAGCCACAGGAAGAAAGGTTTTTTGTTGATCATTTAACCTGAACACAGCAATTCTGCACTGCTTAGCGACAGATGTGCTTGGAATACTAAAGAGTATGTCAATCTGACAGGGGCTGTCTGCGTTTCTTTGGGGACACTAAGCTAAAATACTCCTCAAAATCTTGTATTTCAATACTTGCATGCCTGTTATTTGTTTGCTTTCCAAGCTGTTTTTGTAGATTTGAATTAGAAAATTCTCAGCCCAAACACTGTATTATTTTCAAATTTTGGCATGTTCACAGCTCTTAAGAATCCATCACACAACTGTAAATGTTTTTTATTTATTTTTTTAAACAAAGCAAATAGCTGTTACTCCAGTTCCATTCATTTTCACATGCAACACTGTCATCTGTTCTTTTTTTACACTCTTTACAACACTAATACCTGAGGGGATTCAGGACAGTGAAATCTCTCACAACAGACTCTCCAGCTAAAGCCACACTCCCCATTCACTGCAACCAGGGCAATAAACCAGAGCCCTCTTCAATGGGCACAAGTCTCTTTCAGAAACACTTGGGAATCATGCTTGTACTTCTAACCAGAATTGTCCAATTACAATTTTATGGCATAAAACTCTTCTCCAATTGACAATTCATATTTAGTCTCAGTTGTTACACACGTAATTTGCCAATTCTTTTCTTAACTGCTATCTGAAAATGTAGTACAACCACAAACCTATGATGCTTTCTAACCTTTCCAAAAACAACTTGTATAATAGAAGACTCTCCTGGGCATGAAAGGTGGCTCAAAACCTACTTCAGCACATCACAGGTAATGCAGCACAAAAATCATCCCACCTTTAAGACAACTCTATGTTAAGAGCATATAGAATTATTATGGTTGTTTCCAGGGAAAGCAAACTCTTATGCTCAAAACACTAAGTGAACTTCTTGGTCTGTAGTGTGAGAAGAATGAAGAAAATGCGTGTTACATACAATTGCAAAACAAGCAGAAAGCAACAAACCTATTTTAGAAATGAGAGATTTGTAAGTAGTTCTAGCAGGGTCCACGCATCATTTCAAAAGAGATGCTCGAAACCCCGAGTCTCCTGTTACAGTCCCACTCATTCACTCTCTCACAAGACTCCCAACTCCCCCGAAGTGACTCAATTTGTAGGTGCCTCTGCTCTCTACCGTGCCAATGACCTGATTTGAGTGTGACAGTACAGCAGCTGCAGTTGTCCAAGACCCTGCTCAGCCCCTGGGCAGTGCACACTCCCTCTATGCTGGTATTACACAGTTTTATACAGTGACCTCAATACCGTGGAAACCGTGATGACCTGCCTAAAGACTTCTATGGAAAGGAAAAGTGCTTTCACTCAGCAGCTCTTCCCTGCCTATGCAACAGCAATGAAAAATACAGGTAATTTTTCTTCCCCCTTGGAGTACTCTGCAATGTGGACAGTGCTGTTTTGTTACATTTCCTGCTGAGCACATGAAGAGAGCCAGCAGGACTGCTAGGAGTACGTAATTTATTGCATGGTAATACCACCCAACTCTTATGCCTTATTGTCTTATAATGCAGGTTAGTAACTTGGCCAACATCTAGGTAGGACCGTGGGACTGTTGAGGGAATAGAGCAGGTGAGGACAGACAAGCTGAGTGATGACATTCCCTATGAGGCAGAGACAAACTCATTTAGAAGAATTTCACCTTTCTCGAGTGAGGAAATGCATTAGCTATTAGTCATCAGCATTTGTCACTGGGAAGGAAGGGGAAGGGAGTGTGACTTCACTGCTGTAAAATTATCACTAGAGCAGAACCAGGTCCACCTATCTATTCATCCAAGTACTGACATGCTGCTGATCATAAATATTCTTTCTTCAAAAAAAAAGAAAAAAACCCAAACCCGTATGTCTGAACATAAGATGGAAAGGTAGCTTCTCCCCCCCCTCAAATGCAGGGCTTACTCGCAACACCTGTGATGCATCACTTGAAATACAGGACACTGGGTAGTAATAAAAGATTAGAAGTGACAAAGACAGCTGTTTGATGATGTGATATTATTATTATCTATATAAGGCTCAAAAAATCCCACAGTTCACAAAGACAGAAAGAAAGAGGCTATGCCCTAAAGAGCTCAGGGTCTAACCAAACAACAATGATGGATGGGATCCCACAGGCACGTGAAGGAGGCATTATGCTCTTGAGTCTCTGCTTATCTTCAAGCTCAATACAAGAAGAGGATGAGAGAGGGGGTTAACTTTAAAGGAAGAGCACAGAGTAATAGGATTAAGCAGGATAGACCAAGTGTCAAAGCAGGAATATGCATGAGAGAAGGCAAAGAAAAGAGAGTGGGTGATGGAAAGAAGGCAAGTGAGTCACGAAACTTGGCTGGACCAGTGGGTAAGCGAGAAGCTGAAACTTTGGAGGGAATGACATAGTCATTCCCTAGCACAGAGATAGGCAAGAACTAGGGTGTTTCTCTTTGGCAGAACAAGAGAAAAGCCCAGGAACAGATGCAAAGAAGGCCTGGAGTTGGCTGTTGCAGCAGCAAAGTGACAAAATTAAGCAACCCACTGCTGAAGAGACCACAAGTTTCAGACAAGAACAGAGAAACACAGCTGTGATTGAGAGATGATCTCAGACATGTTAACAAGAAAGGACATAAACTTCAACACTACACAAAACTACAGAAAAGAACTTAGGAACAGATGATGAGAACTGTTTATTTTGTATGTAATACATTCACTTCACAGCCTTTGAGTGGATCATCACTTCTGACACTGACAGGTCTAAATAAGAAAATAATAAATTAATGGAAAACTCCAAACATGGAGTAAAGAAACACTAGTAAAGAAACACAACCTAAGGACAACAGTCTTCTGAAGTCTTTTGGTTGTAAATATGCTAGTTGGCAGCTGGAGACAAAGAGCCTCTTGCAGTGATCTGTACTAGACAAGGGAGTACATCACAGGCTAAGCGCCTGAAGTGCTCACGCAGAAACTCCAATCCAGCCACATGTCCTAAGTCTGTATTTTTACTCTTCATTAATAGAGAGCTACACAGGAGTTTGTTGGAACAGATCAAAGTGCTGTGTCTCATCACATATATGCACAAGAAGAAAGACTGAAAGTTTCCAAAAGTGACTTTACAGTTTAACTTTTCTTTGAAATTGAGAATATTCTATTGTAGGAAAAGACAAAGGAACAACAAAAGGCTAGAGAGAATGACTGGTCAATATCTGCAATAGATGTGTGCCCTTAAAATAAGATTTTGGTGGGTTTTTTTAATATACCATGCACATGAGAGGTTTTGCTTTTTAAAACTAAAGCCAAAACCTAGCATTTTATAAAGCATTATGCACATATTGGCAAGCTGATTATCCATTCGTTTCTTTATACTTTTCAGTCATTCACAACAAAACCAACAACATTCACTTAACGAAGTCAGTGATGAAAGACTTTTTCTAATCTTAAGTCTGAGAAAAAGCAAAAATCCAATGACAACAGGACAGATATCTCTAGCAAATATGCACACAGCACCTGAGCCAAAGCTTACGTTTCGAAAAGTAGCTATGCATTTCCATTTTGGCAACACTGCAGGCAACTGTCTATTACTTATGTAGAGATGCTGTGACTGTGAGTGCAATAATGATTGTGTGTGTAAATGAGATGCATAATCACATGGGTATAGATTTGAGAAAGCAACTTCATGACTAACTCCTTGAAAGGTATATTTTAAAGACAACTCTTTGACTCTGAAGATGTTTTCAGTGTACTGCATACTCGTCTAAATGAGTACTATGTAATGCCAGGCTATTTTCAGTTTTCAAAGGTAAGAGTTCATGGCTTGAGTTATTTGACAGCAATATGTAACATATGTAACTCGAACAGTCATTTAAGTATGATGCTTTGTTGTCAAAATCGTATTATTAATTCCTGTGGATGAATAGCACAGCAATTACATCCACAGTCTATCAGATCTGTGTACGACAAGCACATGACTGAATAATTTTTATATAGATACTGACTTGCTTGTTTTTCTTTTCTGCTTTTGTAACAGACAGTAATTAATTCATCTCAGGCAAGCCTGTCCATCTGTCAGATGCTGAAACACATTCAGGGCCACTCAGAGAGGTAAGTAGGTGATTTTATTAGACCTGGAAACATTTCAAACTTTCTTGCATATATTTTTCCTCTAATTACAGTTGAAATACAATTTCAGATGCAGCTCAACCCCATGCACAAAGTAACTGCTCTGCAGGCTGTTAGCTCAGCAAAGACTCTTCAGTTATGTAAAAAACAGTAAAAGAAAAAAAGGCCAAACAGAGCCAGACAAGACAGTAGAAAAGGAATAAAACATATACATGTGACCCCGGGTTGCAGTAGCTGGATTTCTATCCTGGAAATGGGAAGTACCTGACACCGGGCAATATGGCAACAGAAAGATGTACAGAAACTCAGAGAACTGGGAGAGTATCAGAAGTCAGAAAATTTATAAAGAAAATCATGTCTAAAGGGAACACACTTGAAATATATAAACACCAGGAATAAAGAGGGATGATATGCAACATGTGACATGGAGTGGATGGAAGTGTCCCATTTTCATAGCTCAACTCTTTGCAAGCGAAGAGTATTAAACCACCTCTCAAGACAACATACCTAATCCAATAATGCCCAAGGTCTCCCCTCTGATCCTAGCAGCTCCAGAGGCCACTTCCCGGATCTGTTCCACGCTCTGTACCCTCGTGCCTTCCCGCAGAGCCTGGTGGAGCCAGGTGGTTCTTCTGTACAGGTTCAGGATGTGGCACATGGTGGAATCCGCCGTTTCTTCTACGGAGGCGGCTGGCACGTTACACACGGCGATCCCTGCACACAGTGGGGGAAAGGACAACCAGTTGCTAAACACTGCTTGCTTTTTTTCCCATTTAACAGCAGTTCAGGACTATGATGTTTAAAACTGCAGATATTTCAACATGTCTGGCACACATACTAAGTTTCTGACTGTAACAGCAGAGGAACACCAGACGTAAGAGTTGATAAATATGTGCAAGTTTATTTTTCTGATTATTATTGTGTTTTTATTTATTGCAAACTGAGACAAACAGTACACAGATCAATGAAACCATGAAAGGAAAGCACTGAAGATGTCAGATAGTTTAGAACCTGTGTCTTGGTGAGCGCTTACATTTCCACTGAGCCTGGTGTTTTGAATAGCAGAGAAATCTGCCCTGCTCTCAACAGTGTGGTTAATGGTCATTGCTTAGGTTTAATTGTGAGTTGGCTTTCTACTACAGAGTAGATACACTCCCCAAAGCCATCCATGCAAGTTACAAAAAGGATAAAAAAATTTATAATGACAGAAACTCTTATAAAGCCCTCACAGGATGACTATCAGTAATTTCAAATCATGTATGAGTAATCATGACACAGGGAGGGACAATCTGTTATGTGTTGCACGTGAGTTTGTAGAATTACAAAAAACAGAATCCCAGGCCTTTGCTGGTCCCTCAAATTAAAAAGAGAATCCATCTAACTGTCAACAGGGAAATGCAAAATCTGCTTCTGCATGGCATGTAAAGGTAATGCCAAATTACATCCATGTTGCTAACAGCTGTTAAAGTTACTAATTGAAACAGGCATAACATCAAGCAGCTAAAGGAGTATTACACATTTCCACAGAAAACTGGAAGGTGGATTCATTCAAGACTCACAATGAGCTTTTTTTTTTACATCAAAAAACAGACATGGCAACAAGGGATTGTAATTGCATGCAAGTTAGCCCATTCTGCTTTTTACCTTCCAGTACTCAGTACACAGCAGTTAAGCAAAATGTTTGCTTGAAAAAATTTGTGTCCTTTTTGACTTTCTCTCCTCAGTCTGTGTACTGCATGTTCTCTCTCTAATCATCAGCTCCCACAAACATTTGTCTCTCAGTTCTGCTGACAAACAGCACACAGTATAACTTCATGGTGGAGAAAAAAAGTGTTTTGTATCCTAAAAACATCCCAATACTGTTTTCACTGTTTGGCTTTTTACATAACTAAATATTCAGTAAGTCCTCAGCTATCGCCAGCGTATCTTAAGAAGCAATGAAGAAGAAACATTCTCTTCAATAACAGCAATAACAATAATATGACAAAAAATAAGTTTATACCATATTTATCTACATTTATATTCAAATGCCTTTATTTTGCTGCCCATTACTTTTTTTACAGTTTTCTCTACATTGATAAAAAGCAGCACAAGGAACCTGCAGAACTGTTTTTTTTTCCTCTGCTGTGGAGATAATCCTGTCTCTGCTGAGTCACTGCCCTTACGAGTTACAAAAAGATTTACCAGCATCATTTGCTGGAATATTAATCTTGGTATCCTGCTAACATCAATGGCAGCAGGAAACTCTCACTTTTTAAAAATGGGGAAAAAAGCACAACTGGGGGGAAAGGTAAGACTGAAAAACAACATCCCTTTAAGTGCATCATATTAAATACCTGCATTTGTTTATACAAAAAGCCTTTTTCATGAAGCAAAAACGCATGTTTTAGAAGGCAAAGTAAATTTAATAATTGTGTTTCCTAACAGCTGACATGGACAAAATAAAGCTTTAAAAGGAGCTTAAAGAGTTATTTATTTGGGAAGAGAAATAATATACCTTTCTCTCTAATGGGTTTCTTTAAAAAAATGAGGGAACAAAAGTCAGATAATTTCTGTCCTGAACTGCAAGAACTTCTTTTTCCCTATTTCTATTCAACTCAGAAAACATGGTTTTTTGAAAGGTGGAGACAATGTGAACCACAGAAAGCAGCAAGAAAGAAGCAAGGAGATGAAGAGACTTCACATAGGAAAAGACAGTACACTCTCATCTCATGTCTATATGCTCCCTTCCCTTTCCTCTGAGCCCACTGCTTTCAGTGATTTTGTGCATGGGCTCGACACTGAAAAACACAGGAGTCAACAGGCATTTCCTTGACTCCCACTTCACCTGCACCCAGGTACACCCATGAATTTTACAGATTTTCTAGTCAACAATTAACAAAGTGGAGATAAAGCAGGTTTTATCCAAGAAGCACATTTTCATTCTTTTTGAGATAAAACTGCTAATACAAAAGTAATGTTATAGGAAAAGCTGGTAACAAACCCATGTGCCAGCTCTATAAAAAACAAGAAGTTACTATGTAATTTCAGGACTATGTCAGATCTGCAGTCTACCTGTCAAAAGCAAAAGAAAGCTTTTATAAACAGAGTTCACTCTTGTATTACCTCCTTGAGATATATTTAAACTAGTTCAACAAACGGAAGGCGATTTGTCCCATTAGTGGTTAATATTTCATTCCAACCATGTCACTCAAACTATTAAAATCAGAGGTTTTACTCTGCAATCCTTACAAGCATTTACTGGCTTTTCAGAGAGTGGACAATGGTATTTTGTAAATACTGGGATGCACAAACAGGTTGTATCCAAACTGTATAAATCAGGCTAATCACAACTGTGGTAGTTTATCTTCTCAGAGCATAACAGGAAACATACTTGGTCACCTCAACCTTAAGGAAATCTTTCCTCCAAGTGGTAGGTTGATCAGTAGACTAAAGGTAAGAAATGGTATAACCTAAAGTAAGAAAAGTACACCTCACACTGCTGCTTTTGTCACAGAGAAACACTAGGCACCATCTCCTCAGTTCCAGTAGCAGAATTTATTCTGAACCAGAAACAAGTGACTCTCCTGTGAAATTGGTATTTCTGTTTTATGGAGTGGTTTAGTACTAAATCTCATGCATCATAAATAAGTCTCAGAGAGTTGATAATGATCTCATTTTTTATTCAAACAGAAGTACTATGCCATGGTGATGGAATTATATTTTGTAATTGGATTACAGCAGTTGTAGTTAAAATATACAGTTGGGGTAAAAAAGAAAGATATGAAAAATTATGGCCTTACTCCTTGGGTTTATATAGAGCCGGTAGATCGTCATCCTGTCACAAAGCTGTTAATATTATCACTTAATTAACTAATGTTAGTATTTCCATAATGAATTTTAAACAGTCTGATGAGAAAATTATACATCTTACATATGATGCCAGTATAAAACATACAGAAAACATTAATGCAAAGACTTAGATGCTGTCAGATTTCTGGAGGCAAGTGTAAAGATGCAAAGTAAAGGCTGTAATAGTCATACCTAAATCTCCAGCAGATTTGATGTCAATATTATCAAAACCACTGCCAATTCGGACAATTATTCGAAGTGCTTTAAATTTCTCCAGGTCTTCTCGAGTTAAAGTGATAGTGTGATACATCAGTGCACCCACGGCTTCATTTAGTACCTATAAATAAAATGGAAGAAAAAATACTTATTTTTTTCTTTCATAGAGTCTCAGCTTAATCACATATACATATTTCCACACGCAGACAGCCTATAAAAGCATTAAATTCAGTTGTTTGGATTTTTTGAAGTTATTTCTCCAAATATCTTCCAGACGCCTGGTAAGTCTGTTCCATCTGATGTCTCCACTATAGCATGATGGTATCAGCTTTAGAAGAATAAAGAGACCTGCATTTGTGTTCTTATTAAGAGTGAAAACTCTTCTTTTTCCACAGGAGATGCTCTGCAGTACCAAGCCCTAAGGACGAGCACCACTGGACTGCATCTGTCTGTACAGGCACACGAAGCACAACACGGGAGCAAACACTCCCTGCAAATAGCGGGTATTTCATGCTTAGGCAGCTGACAGAGCCCTGAATGGAGTTACAGAGCAGAAACTCTGCACCACACACACAGTAGGCACAGGCATTCACTGAGCTATTAAACCACTTGATACCTGAATAGAAGACATTCAAGTAATCATTACAAACCCTTTCCTCAACAGAGACTGAAATCTGTCAATCCACACATGAGAACAGAAGTGTTTGTCCCTTAGCTTATTGATACTGCAGCTCTCACTGAAAGAAAAGTCATATAAATCGGCATTAACTGAGATACCAAACTTGACATTATCCAGAAAAAAAAACCCCAAACCTAGAGAAATAAGAAATTGCATCAAAGCTAAAATGTTACACAAAAAAACCCATCTTGTAAGAGACAACCAAAAAAGCAAAAATAAGATACCCAGACCCTGTGAAGTTAAGATATGTTACAGTGCATCCATTCTACTCAAGTGCATTTCACAGGAAGGGGTGTGGAGATGGGGAGGGCAGCCAGACGCGCAGCACTTTAAAATTCTGCTACTGAGTAGGGACACTGCATCCCACACAGGTGATAAAAGTTCATTTTGCCGAAAGCAGAGAGTATTTTCCTCTTTATATGCAAACTGGATGATGTCAAGTCTTCAAAACACTTCTCTGTGCTCCTACCTTCAATGCCCTAGCTAATATCCTAACCATTCCACAAGACACAAAATGTGCACAAATCATTTCAGTAGCTAAACCAGCTGTAATGACTAGAAGAGATTCCTATGACACACTTCATGTGAAAGTCTTGCAGAGGCTCTGAATTTCTTATTCCATAGGCCTTTTAGTCTGGTACATGCACAGATTCTGTCATCTGATTTCTGCTCATATGAGCATTTCCTAGTGTACTGCAAGGTCAGTAACAATAATCACATCAACATACATTTTTTTTAAAAAACTGTTGCAGCAAAACACAGTCTTGCACACAGAGGATTACAATTGTTGGAACCCAAGATCTGAAGCAGTAATGCTTGAAACTGAAATATACAATGAAAAAATGTTTAAAGAAAATAATACCAAACTCTATAAAAATTAAAGGAAAGCACTTCTTATTGAATATGCCACAAAATTGCTATGCTATTTCAACATGTGTTTCTGGACTGGGAATCTCAGCTCTAAGTTAGATAAAGGCCAGAGTCCTGTGAACAGAATTTGCATTTACTAGTAAGAACTGCAAAAAAAATTACAAATTACACATCCTTAAAGAATGCAGCTACAATATAATTCAAAGACCAGCTGTAGGCTCTGATCTTATAAAATGATTACGCACACGGAGAACTCCTTGATTTTAATGGTACAAACAAGTCCTTTGGATATTGCATCTATCAGTCCCCAATCAGGAAGACTGCACTCATCAGAACATGTTTCCTTGAGCTATTACATAGGGTTAATGAAAACCCCAAACAGCTTATTGGTTTTGCTTTCCCAGTGACACTACCACCACCAAGTACCAAGCCAAAGCCTGTGCCTGAAGAGCCTGCACAGGAAACAGTCCCTCTTAGAACCTCTGTGCCCACCTAAAATGCCCTTAAGGTTATTTTTCATCTCAGCAGAGCCAAATATAAAAGTGCTCCAAAATCTCCCAGTTTCAGTGATATGGAAATTTCTTCAGATTCAGTCGCAGCACTTGTTACTTCCGGCCTCCAGGTTGGTCCTCAAGTTCTCTATGGTATCCTGGTTGTCTCCCATTAGTCACGTCCCCTGGTCTGTGCTGTATCACACACATTTTCCCCTGCTCTTCTGAGGTTGCTCTGGGAGAAAACATCCTCTCTGCAGGTGTAAGATAAACAGAAGCAGCTCAGAACTTATGAGGACACCCTTAAGGCTCTTGTGACAGCCAAACGCTCCTCTCCCAGAGTGGAGAAGGCCAATGGTGTGTGTGTTTTGTGGGTGCAGAGCTGCCACTGCTTTAAGGATTGAATTAATCAGGGGCTGAAAGACAGCTGAAGCAGCTTAGACAGTTATGTTTTCAAATCAGAGTGTTTCATTTGGGAAGTAGCTTTTCACTTCATAATCATGCATATTTTATTAACTCAGCCAGTCAAGGCTGTCATTTGGACTCTATGAGCACCGGTCTGGACCCATTACACCTCATTTTTGGGACCATCTAGGTTATGGCTTGGCATTAGGAGGAGACAGAGAAGTATTGGAAAGCATGGGAATGTGTTCAATGAAAGGAAAAATATTTCCTAGCTATGGCTTAATGCTGCCACTTTCCATTTCCACAGGCAGCTATTTACCCATCATATGGGACATGGAACAAACAGATGCAAATGACAAATCTTCCTGAATTTATTTTCAGTGACTGAGCCTCTCCTAGGATTAGGGGCTAGTTAACAAGGAAATCCATTGCAATAAATATAATACTCTTCAAGTGTGTATTGTATCACATTAATTTGATAACTGAATTATGTTACTGCTTTTTTGCAAGTGACCATGTAACCAAAATATGCTGACAAGGCAGAAAATAGTAGAAAATCTGAGGTTAGAAACAATCATCACTGATTAATGTTAATAATGCCACTCAGAGAGTAAAGCAATAGTTAAAGTTGCTGTATTTTGGAATTATGTGCATAAATTATGATCTCAGTCATTACATACGTTAAATGCACATGAAGAAGTCTGACAAGCTCGTCAATATGTAAAATCAAAACCTGACCTAAATCTAACACACAAAACTGAAATCCAGCATATATGTCAACAGTCTCAGAAAATTAAATAATCTCTAGAAAAGTAACTCAATAGGAGCAATTTTGTGATCATTTAAGAGAAGTACTCCCAGTGGTGGATGCATGAAACAGGAGTATGTGTGGGTTTTTTCCATAATTTTCCATAATGAACTTGATGGAAATAACTTACCAAATTGCAGTACAATTTTATGACAGAGGCATGAACTTGTGTCACTTTGAGTGAGAGAATCAAGACAAGAATTCCAGATCAGCCCAAGCATGGGGCAGTCAGGCAATATTCTCATGATCAATTACAGGGAAACACAATGGGCAAAACCTGACAGAGAACAAGCAGAGTCAGCTGTGCTCCCCCAACAGCTATTCCTGCTTTCATAGCACATGCCAGGCCCCCAAGGCTCTGAGGGAACAGATGACACTGTAGTAGGAGACATCTCTATATCCAAAAATTTAACAAATCCTGAGTACTGATTACCCAAGGTTGAAATCTTTTTTAAATAGCTTCCCATCTATTTTTAATACCTTCTTTCAGGACCATGATTTGGCATGATTTTAGCCATCATGCCAAACATCAAACACAGCCAAACACAGTCACCACTGCAACACACATGCCTCATTATTTGGGGAAGAGCTCTTAGCATCTTGTTTACTTAAAAAAAAAATTATCTATTCTAATGTACAAAGAATTAAATAGCAAGGCCTCCTGTTTGAGCATCTAAAAACACTTCTACATCTGCTACGGGAGACTGATCTCAGAGGCCTGTGGATCAAACCTAAAGCACAGAAACATAACACAGAACATAAAATGCTAAAATACTTCAATACAGAGAGAAAATATTTATGAATTACATATTGAATATGACAAAGTATCATAATTTTAAAAACAAACTTCTAGAAAAATCATCACTGGAAAGTGCTGTGTTTCATCTGGTTCTAGAAAATACAGGGTGTTGCATTTCTTGGAGTTTGATGTGTCATCTCCCAAAAATATAAAATATGTTTCAGTGTCACCAACAGACTTGAGATATTTTGCACATTTGGGTGGAAAAAAAAAAAAAAGTACTTTACCAAAGTGGAGTAGGCCTTGTCTTATTTAACTTGCAAAAAGCAGCTGCACATTGGATTTGTAACCAAGTCTGTCACACAGGGAAGGCCGCAGAGACCTGTGGTTGCTCTCAAAGCCTCACCACAACACTGCTCAGGGTCCATGTAAAACAAACACCTCTAAACTGAAAAGAAAAGCCAAGGTGCTTAAATGGGGTTTAGCAGCTCTCCAGAACCCGGTGACACTGTCCTGCTTTATACAACTTCCTGCTTCGCTTTGCAAGACCCTCAGCTCACTGAGGTTCCTCTGGTGCTGTGAGCAACCCACCCATTTCATGTGTACTGCGTAGTGAGGACCCTAAATACTAATACTTAGGTTTATACTGTATATAAATACAAGTATAAATATTTTACAGAAACATAAAACTTACTTGCAGGCTCCTAAAAATCATACTCTCTAAAAACCACACAATGTATAAACTACATATATATGCACATGGCATGTATATATGATAGTGTATATCTAGTCTTCTAAAAACAATCTATTAAAATATACATATACACAAATACACAACCTGCAGAGCCTACAGCAAGCTTGCTTTTAAATGCTATATTGAAGTCAGTCTTTCAAAACCAGGATTTACTGACCACTACATGCAGTTTAATGACAGAAGTCAATTTGAGGATACAGACTCTGAAAACATTTTTACTAAATAAAAGGCATTAATGAAAAATCTTTAACAGGAGTTCTGTGTGTTGTCTATTAATAAGGCAGAATTGTGTTCCAATTTAGTTCAAGCCTATCAGATACTACCGTGGAATGAACATCTATACCAAAGGATCACTATGTTGTGGAAGTCACTGATCACAAACACATCAACATGACCCTCTCTCAAATCACCTCTCAAGCACTAGCAATATTCAAGCCTCAATGACCCTTCGTAAAACCTGGTACTGGGAAATGAAAGTAAATGTTAGTTGATAACCACCACCATTAGACTTGAATCTGCCTGTAGGACTGCTGTGTGCTGCTCGCTGGGAACAGCAGCACTGCCAGCCTGGTTTTTAAAGGGTGTTAATTCCGAGGGGACACTGGCACCCTGGCCCTTCCTGTGATGCTGTTGACCTGTAGCACTGCCACTGGAAATTCCAACAGATGGTGGCAGAAGGGCCACTGAACTCGGAACCTGGAAAAGGTCCACCACTTTGTTGTATAATGAGGTGTAACTTAGGGTTTGCTTTTGTTATTGCTTGGAAAGTCTTTCATAAGGAATCTGATCCAAGGCTCATTCAGTTTCAGTAATTTTACAAGGATCTGGATGAGCTCCGAGGTGACAATTTACTCTCAAGTATACATTACTGTTTAGAATAAGGCTGCTTCCTTTCAATCTATGTTCTTTGAAAATTTAGATTTGATGGAAAACTAAAATGCTGCAAATGCATCATGAATATAAACAGCACTGATGGTGTAAACACAAGATTGCAGCTTTACTGCTAAACAAAGAATTGCAAGCTGAAAAAATTATCTTACTTAACCATTGCTGTAACAGGGACAGATCAAAGAGCTGAACAACACCACTGTTCTCAATTTGTTTGTATCAGTTTCAAAACATTTGCTGCTTTTCAGCTCTTCTTTGAAATGGTCTCAGATAAAACTGTCACCAGTGGAATTGTTTCTACATTTAATACCTGTGTAAAAAAGTGACTGAAAATTTTCAAGTCCTGGACTGAGCTGGAAGTTGAGCTTTCAATATTTTTAAACTTCAAACTAAAAATATTGAAATGCAGTGTCCATTTGAAGATGATTTTGTGTTCATAAAACAGGAGTCAAGGGATCTGACACTTTCTACCTCAATCACTGCTGAGGTTGAGGCACAGGTTTACCAGACAGAATCTTTTCATGCTTCCTTTTCCCAAGGAGACTATCCTCTTCAGTGTTGTGGTGAACTGCATATCTGCTTGAAGCTGTAAATCCAGTCAAACACACACATTTTTTCACTTCTACCTGATGTAGGAAATCACATGAGATCGAGAAAATATACTCAGCTTCAAACAAACTCTTGACTTTTTTCCAGGCTATACATTTTGCTACATATTCCTATTTAGTTGTGCTTCCAGTCTTTTCATCTGGGTTTGCAAGAGTCACTATTTTCTCTCTGCTTGGTCGAGATGTCCCATTTCCAGCTTCTGCACAGTCTGTTTATGTTTAGCCCTCTGGATCTACACAGCACTTCCACATTACAGAACATACTGCAAAGGTCAGGAAGCCCAAAGAGCAAGGAACTTGAATTCAAACAACATCTTCAGCAACATAAAGACCTCAAGGGTGTGCTTGAGTCTGTTGTGCCTTCAAAGGTACAGAAGTGGAAAGGAGCAGCAATACTGCAGAAATCAGGAGCTCTGGGTAGGATGCCAAGGAGCCAGGAAAAGCAACAGAGCATGAAAGGCACTGGAAAGAAGAAGAATTGGGAAAAAATAGGGGGACAGAAAACAGAGCAGGAGACAGAGCAAAAAGGAAGCTGATCTGGAACGAGGATGGAAGCAAGCTAACTTTTTTCAAATATTTTTTTTGGATGAGCAACTGTGTTTTTGGCAGAACAAACCAAAACACCATGTACACTTGGAAACAGTCTTAGGTGGTTACTGAGAGATCTTATTTACACATCATTAATTGTAAAATAAAAAACACTTTAAGCACAGTGAGTAACTTTTATCAACAGTAATGTAATCGCTTGTAAGTAAGAAATTTAAACACTGAAATCTTCAAATATTTTTTCACCCTAAATGACAGAAGTTTCCTGATAGGATTCAATGAACCCAGTTCCCAGTTATCCCATGACACAGTTTGACAAACTCAGCTCACCACCATCATACAGTCGCATGCAATATCTACAAAACAAACAGAACTTAGGGGTTGAGGGATAAACACATCTATTGCAGTCTTTCAGACTTCCTTGTAACAAACTGCTGTTTTTTTCAAGGGAGAGTGGGAAACAAACAAACCAACCAAAAAAGTCAGTAAAACCCTGCACATGACTAATTTCTAAGAAGTGTAATAGGGGTCCTCTAAGTACAGAGTTACTTCAAAACCTTGGGTCACTCTCAGTAAATGTCAGTACTCACTTAAGCACTGGCAGCCTAATTTTCAAAAGGAAAGAAATGTATCTTCACCATCCAAGTTGCCTTCCAATGTAGTGGAATAGAAACAAATGCAGTTTTTTAAACATAGCATTTTAAACCAGTCCTGTCCCTGAAACCTTCTCATGACCACCAGAAACCCCTTCTCCGGGTTCCAGAATGTTCATTCTTCAAATGCCCATTGATCACACCCTGGTGATCACAGTCCCACACCGAACAGGTTGAGTTTACAGCAGTTCTTACTCTCCGAGCCATCCTTTTGCAGACTTTCACTCCTTCCCCCCCCACATCCAATGCCCAGTTCACGCCTTTTTTTTCTCCATTATACTAATTTACAGTCACCCACCTAAGAGTATGTAACAATGTCAACCGCCTCTTTCAAACCCCATCCTAAACTTCCCAGTCTCTAGTGCGCTTCCTGCAACTTCAGACTAAGTGTATCTCTATCTGCTACCTTATTAATTCAGTAGCTCTTCTTAAAAGACATAAAATATGAAAGAAAAAATAAATTTCACCTTCTGCTTTCAGCAAGCTCTCGTCAACACTAAACCTTCTCCTGATATTCAGTTCATCCTGTCTTTCCCAATGGGGAACAGCCTTTTGCAAATTAATATCCATTATCAAAATCTGTATTTTAATTAACAAGACAGTATCACTTAGTATGACCAGGAATGTGCATTCATAAATGCATGAGCATTTTAGATACTGCTTTAAATATGCAATTTATCATTTTAAAACTTTCAGGGTAAACAATTTTATATTTAGTAAAGAACCATTCCCAAATAAGGTATTATACAAACAGTATTAAAACACAGATACTTCTCTACTATAACTCTAAAGACAGTTGAAAAATTGCCTCTTTTTACTGCAGATGAACAGTGAACACTTTTCACACAGAAGTGAACAGTGCTCAATAGTTCATAAAATTCATCTCTCAGTCTATGTTAAAGTAATACAGCACTATGATAATGAATTAAGGTTTGTTATTTTTGTTGCAGAAATTTATCACCTGGCAGAACAATGGTACTTTGAAATCCCAAATGTTTTTGGACTGCCTCATCCTCTAGACAAGTGAAAATCTGTATTATGGCAATGTACTGACAGCTAGTGAAAATACTCCTGATGTATTACCAAGCTCACTGAGAAGGCATCATTGTTGTGGAATAAAAAGCAAAACAGTGCAAGCTTTAGTACAACCCCTTGAATATAACACTCATGTGAAGATCAGCAACAGATCACCTGTGTCACTCATCTGTTATTTAAATGCTCTTCCAAAACTACAATTTGAGACACACACTGACTTTCATTCTCAGAATCTAAAAAGTTCATTTACTATACTGGTAACAGAAAAGATCAGTGTTTCTATGGAAGGCATTTATGGCAGATAGGAAATCCTCAGTCTTGATGCGCCAGAAGTAAATGATGTTGATTTCAGTAAGTAAAGCATAAAACCAGACAGGTGGGGCAGTTGCCAATGTTGCACTGTTCATATGAAGAGCAGACTGCTGTTATCTACTAATAAAAGTGGAATAGCATTTATATTACTTGTTCTCCATATGCCATTTAGCTCTTGCAAATGAAATCCAGCTATTTCACGTATTATACTTCTGACACTGGTGCAAGAGAGGAAAACAGTAAAATGAAAGCAACTTTTCAATAGGGCTAAAACCCACTCAGAAATAGGGCATTCTAGCACATTCTAACCCTTGAAAAAATAAACGGGAATTGAGAAAAAAAGCACAGGTTGAATATGTTGTCTTTGAACCCTGTAAATTAAGCTTTATTTTATTAAAAGGCTCCAACAGACAGCATCTCTGCAGCTCCCATTACAAGCAAAGATGGAGAAGCTCTCACTTCTTTGCATGTTCACAAGTTGGGTTCTAATTCACTGTATTTTCACATAAATTTTGGGTTAGCATTTGTTTTGAAACTCTTCTGCAGTGACCACTCTCAGAGCCCAGGGCTGCCTAACTCGACCTGCACAGTTTTTTGGCTAAACAAAGACATTAGAAAGCTCTCCACGCAGTCCAATACTGGTATTTGTCTTTCCAGACAAAGGCTGAGTAACAGAAATGTTTCCGAGGAGCATTTCAAAATACCATGTAATAATATTTTCCCCAGAAATAACTCTCCATGAAATTAATTCAGTCGGTAACCACAGGGACAACATCCAGCCAAAGATACACTACGCAAATGTAAAAGACATTGAAATCTTTGTTGCATCATCATGTTTCATGACCTATTGGAAATGACCAGCAACTCCCTCACTGAGGGGATGAGCCAGTGACTAAAATGCAACAGTCAAACACAATGTCAGAGCTGACACAACACCCGATCTGATCCGAATCATCAAAACACACACATTTCCCAAAACACCTCAATTACAACTCTTGAGTTATTACCTTTTCATGAATTTCTTGTGTAGACTGAGCATCACAAAACGCCACTGTGGCTACATCCTTCAGAATAGGCATTTCTACTGTACAATCCCTGCCATCGAGCAACGCTACCAGGGGGCGTGGGTGCATGGGCCCATTCATGATCGGAGGTCGAATGCCTGCAAACAAACAGAGAACACTTGTTACTCAGGCCATGCCAACCTAATTAAGAAAAGGTTACAGCTAGTCTGTTTATTCTGATGGCAGAAGGAGGTTTCAATGACTGAAGCTTATAAAAGAGGAGCGAGTTTACACTCAGCAGTCAACCAAACACAGAAGGCCCCAAGGAAAAAAATCCCATGGAAGACTGGGAGGCTGAACAATGAAAGATGGATAAAACCACTATGGGAATAGTATATTTGGTTTTTAAAGATACATCTTTACTGCACTATTAAGAACTGTCTGTACTATCTTATCCATGTTTTGATTGGATTCCACACCTTCATGAGCTCTAGTCAAAGTGAGAAATATCTTGCCCAGGCTTGTAAGAGTGTAGTTTATGGAACATCATAAGCAACTCAGTGAGGATCTGAGTATTCAATTTACATACATAATGATGATTCTGCTGAGACTGAAATTTAACTGAAAAAAGCCTCCAACAGCAAAATTTTGCATTTACTGAGGATTCAGTGTCCAAGTTTACAGGCTCATTGCTGACCTATGTAGGTCTGCTTAGGCTTAAAAAGTTTTACAAAACAGTCCTATATAGCTTAGTCAAACACATCAGACTTAATCCACTACTGAAAACTCATAAACCATGAACAAAACATCTCCCTCTAAACCAACATTACACTTAGAACACTGCAGAGTGACAAAGAAATGCACATTAACTATCTGTGCCCAGGAGAAATCAGTCCAGACTGAAGACTTCATTTACATTCTCTTTACAGAGTCTTGAAATGAAAAGTAATCCTTAAAATATTTAGAGAGCATCTTTTTAACAGTATAGATGGTATAAAGACACAGCAGTACTTAACAGAATAATGTTAAACTGGGAATAATATCAAACCATTACATTTACTCAAAAGTAGTTAAACGTGGGTGGCGGGGAAAAAAAAAAAGGACTTCCTGAAGAGATAAGGAAAAGCAAAACCTAAAGTACATGGGTTTTTTTTCCTCTTTTAAGATAAGTTTTAAGCACTACAAAGTGAAGAAGGCTGGATCTTTCTTATATGCAAATTTCAACATATTTTTGTTGCAATGTGAATTTTAAAACATTGCATATTTGCCTGATAATCCAAGTTAGTCCGACATTAATGTAAATGACTGAAGTGCCCCAGTTAACTTCTACAAGCAATCCCTGCATCCTAAGTACCAGAGTCGGACAGAAAGCAAGCCCTGAAAGACTGGTATCTGCATTTTAAGTGGATGGAAAATTATTAGAATCCCAGCTGTACAAGGTATCTGGTGAAGAAAAACAGCTGCTGGGAAAAGAGATTTTCACAAGTCAACATAAGCAGCCTACTACTCCCCCACTGGGAACATGGCTCAGGTCTGAGGCTGAAGGAGCACAGCTAAGGACACTCCTGCCCTCACAGTCCCTTTGCAATTATCCATCCTCAGCCCATAAACTCCATGTCTACCCCTAACCAAGTCAGGGTGACAGCCCAGCCCTACTACAATCTCATATTTAAGTTCTTCAGGTACAGAAGCTGCTTGAGTAGGTGAAGAAGACAGAATGAGAGTCACTACATTTGGTTGTTTCCTGTTCTAGTCACAGCATCTCCCAACGTCTGGTGATGCCAATGGACTGACTCTGCAGAACTCTCACCACAGCACAGAAGCATTCAGATGTGAAAAGGACTCACCAGCAAAGTTTTCCATAGGTACAACACCCATGAAAACTATGCTCTGTTGTAAAAACGCCCACTCCGGACCTCTACATGTGAGAGACATGCTTAGAAATGCGTTTGGTACACAGGTTCTTTCAGTAACATCCAGCCACCAGAATTAGATGGGAGCCCTTCAAGTATAATTTTTGAAAACTGTGCATCCTGGTAACTCACTATTGATACCTGTTTGAATGAGAAATGGCCATGTAACCCTCATACAGTCATTTTCAGTACACAAACCACATATTAGTAACACGGCACACGTCAGGAACACTACATGAGTATACAACATAAAGCTATATAGTTGCTCAGAGAACAATTACTATCCTTTAATAGGAACTTAATTATAAAACCCCACATTAAATTTAGTTTAAAAAAAAAACCTCTAAGATAAAGCACGTTATTGACTTGTTCATGTTTCTTTCAAAGCAGTGTATGTAACAGCATTACTAAAATACAATTCAGTCTTGAAACAAATGGAAAAATGACATTGCAAGTACTATTCATTTTGGCTAGAGTAACTGTGCTTACTTTAGAACTGAAATGCTCTGGCCATTGCCTTGTCAGTACAGCAAAGCGAGAACTTCAAACACCAGTCTGAATGCTAGCTAAAACAAAAAAACCCAGAACTTTTGATCCTGAAGTCATTGCAGATGAAGGAGGGAAAATGTGACAGATGATTCCCTTTGAGCTACAACTAAAGCATCTCTGTCAACAGCAGAGCACACACAGTCCAAACACAAAACATATGAGATTAAAAGCTCTCACTTCTAAGAAACACTTTTCTGAATAGAACTTTCTCAGAAAACCGTGAACTCTAAAAGCACAAAACACAGCCCTTTCATACAATGGCTTCCCTAAAATACACAAAGGTGTGGTCTGGTTTCCCCCTCACACCAGTGATTTCAGCAAAGATTTCAATCAAGTTACCTGTGTAACATTTATGCTAAGGGGAATGCCAGACCGAGCCCAAAGCACAGACACAGAACTCAAAACACAACTTGAAAGACAAACTCTCCCCAAGACAAAGACTTTGTTAAAGAGTCCCCAGAACTCAAATACATCCAGTGACTTTGGCCACGAAAACTCTACAAACCTTCGCTTGCCAAAATCCTTTCTGAACTTCAGCACAGACTTCCTGTTGAACAATCTTTCTGCCTAAATATCTTGCCCCTGAATCGCAGGCAGTAACTCAACACTTAAGTAAACTCACAGGAACTTCATCACAATAGCAGCCACTATTTAAAGTTCAGATTTGGAAGGACACGGCTCCCCTAAGAATCAGAACCTATAGCACAAACCCGTCCTCTTCCACCAGTTAGGTATGTCCTGCCCATTTCTTATCAACAAATGTCCTACTGCACCATGCCTTTGGTTTCACAGCAGACCCTTGGAGAGGCAGGAGAAAGCAGTGTGTATTTAAGAGCAGTATTTTCCATGCCTGAATTTACAGTAAATCACGCAGCTTCTGTGCCAGAGAGAAGTATCTGTTAAGCGGTCAAAAGCGACATTCAACACCACAAATGTGAAACTAATTTAAACAAATAATTTCACTTAGTTGGCTTATTTAAGTATATGGTATTGCATTTCACATTACACACGTAACAAAAATTATACCATCCACCCCCACATCCTATAATCTTTCGTTATGGGAAAACAATCTCAGTTTATCCTAACTCAAGACTTTCAGGAACCCCTACCAACCTGACATTTCTTAATCTGAGCTTGATTTCCAGGGTCATGAATTCGATTTCTCAATGCTTTACAATCTTCAGTATTCTGAGGCAAAATAGCAGCCTGTCATTCCATCCTCATTTCCATGTCTTTAATTTTTCTTGCAGCCTCCTGTAATCTTGAACCAAAGCTTTTAAACTTCTTATCCACTGCAACCTCTGTAGCCTGGATGGCGTTCAAATTTTTTACTAAAAATTAAACACAAACAATACATTAAAACAACACTAAGGGTCTGACTCGTGCTCACAGAAGGCAGGAAACACGAAGTTATAGCTTCTCACTGCATCTGGACCCTTCCCCCTTTGGCTGCTGGCTTGCCAGCACACCTGCTGTGCTGCCCCTGGCCATTTCCAGGCCGGGAAGGGCAGTGGAGTGTGAAGGCACACAGGGCACCTTGCTCAGGACAGCAGGTGTACTGAACACACATGGACCTGCAGCAGCTGGCGCCGCTCACACCGCCAAGGCTTTGCCTGGCTGAGCAGGGATCCAGGGATGCTGGGTGGTCTCCAAAACCCCCCTGCTGGCATCCCAGAGATGGAGTGAGAAGCCTTAACTCTGAACTTGCTGGTTTTGCCAGGTTTAAGTCAGGCCCTTAAGGTTATCTAAATGTATTTTGGCAAAACCCCGAAGTTCTCCTGACAGTTCTAATCCAGCTCTCAGTTGGGGGTTTTGTCCCCTCCTCCCCACCGATATGGAAGTAATCTGGGGGTGAAGCTTTTGTCCCAGTAACAGCTACCGTGCCAGTGACTGTTGGAATTATTCTAAATTAATACCAAGTATGAGGTGCACACCCAGACAGCAGCTGTGTCCTATGCTGCAGCTACTCACCGAGTGAGTAACTAACAGCAGAGTGCCCTTGCACAGCTGCAGTCTGGACCAGCTCTCTTGGAAAAGAAAACGATCAAAACCTTATTCTAGTTCAGCTTTTATGGAAAAAGCCTTGGAACCTGAAAAATCAGTTTTCAGATGCAGAACCCGAAAGCAGCCCAGCCCCATGCATAGGCACTTCACCTGACTGTGAATCCCACAAAGAGGATTAATGAATTCACTGTCCAGTTTTGCCAACAGGAGAGGAAGGGACACAAGTTATTTTACCTCTACACCACTGGCACCATGGGGACTTGAAAATGATCAGATTAACCTCAGAACAACACACATTTTTTCGAACTAGAAAGAAAAAGAGCTACCGAAGCAGGGTAGTTTCCTCACTACTCCCAAATCCAACCTGTACCTCCTGTTGCTCCTGAAGCAAAGGTACATTTTTTGTGCTGTGCTCCAAGGGGGAAGCACATTGGACATACGACTGGAGGGTAAGAAAGCTCTCCCTGACATATCATAGGCTGTTCAAATGCATTTTAAACCTTTTGCAAAACAATCTTTCATGGTATGAACTGACAGGAACTGATCACTGCACAAATAACAGAGGCTGCCACAGTTTGCTGACATCAGAAAACAGACTAAAATGCAATAAGCAAAGCCATTAGGATCAGGAACATGTCATATAAAGCATATATGTTAAATTAATTAAAGGACCTTGTCAGGTTCACAGGTCCAAAATTCGACCTACCTTTCATTTTCCTAAATCTGTTTGTAAAGTCCATGTAATACTTTAAATGTGTTTTTCTTTTTTCAAAACAAATGCTTCAATTCTTTTATTCTGAAAAATACATCAAGGCCAAAAAGCACAACACTTATCAGTAACCCTATAATGACAAACCAACAGGCATATGAAACAGAGGAGAGCAGCCTGGCAAAGAGAGCTGTCACATCTCTGGGGATTCCTACAAGTGCCAAGCTTAAATGAGCAGGAGAAATCCCTTGACAATGTCCCTTTCAAAGAACTTGTGTTACAAAACTTCCTTTATACACTGTAAAACATCAAAGTGATTTATGTTTTTAACAAAAGGCAAACTACTGAAAAATCTAATCAATATTTAGAAAAACAAGACCCGAAAATGACAGGTTGGATGTTCAACTGATTTACGCTTTTGCACATGCAACACAAGACTAATCTCCTGTGGCATTTACCTTTGCTTTATATTCTTACGAAGATGTAAATTTGGTGAGCGCTGTCACTTATTTACCATAAACCCTTAAAAAAGTGCATGTTTTTCAAAAATAAATGCTAATATTAATTCAAGTAAGAACGAGTTGTCAAAACAAACATAAAATATCCTCCTCATAACACAACACAGAAGCTGTTTTGAATTAAATTTGCCAATATGCACTATTAAAATTCCTTGAAACATCATACTTCAAAAATGTATTTTAAGGTTCCAGACCTATCATGCATTTTTTAAACTTTGGTCTTTGTTTTGGTAGTCTCATTGCTTTGTGCACCATGAACTCAAGGCACGCTGACTTTCAAGGCAGAGCAAAACTCTAAGAGCACAATTAGAAATAAACTTTAAAATACAACACAGGTGCAAGAATCAGTAAAATGGATGCAAGGGGAAAGAAAGGAGAAACAAAACAACGACAAATAAACAAAAAAAAAGGAAAAAAAAAAGAAAAAAGAAAAAAAACCACAACAACAACATAAAAGAGTTACTAGCCTTCAGTATTTTGATATTCAGCATATTTAGATGCTGAATATGCATCACAAAAATCTCCTGATTCCACCAGAATCTGAGCCAACACTTTCTGCTGCTGCCTTCAACACAAGCAGGATGCAATCTCCCATGATTTGGGATATGGGACTGGAGGGGAGCACAGGGGAGAGTATCTTTCAAATAAAGAACACCGATAAGAGGCACACACAAAAAAGTGACAGCCACTCTCAGAAGACTGAATTACTTAGCAGATTCAATTTAATTTCCTTCATTTCTCATCTCATTTAATTCTTCTAACTACATTTCCTAAGATTTTAGGAACCAGCTGCAAGGCTTATTAAAATTTATAGGAACAATCTCAAACTGATTTTCAAAGGACCAAGATCTGGACCTCACAGCAGAAATGCAAGAGCCAACAGAGCATAGCTGCTCTGGAAGTGTGTGTGCAGTCCCCGGGGCTCACAGGATAACACTGAGCACATCAAAACTTTACTGGAAGAGTGTAGCACACCAATAATGTTGGCGCCTATGCTTTTTATTTACCCAAACTCAGTGAAAACAAGTCATCTTCCTTCTTTTCGTTTTAATTTGCAAGAGACCAAGAAAAATACAAGTGGTTTCCTGTGCTGTGTTGACCCACTGATGTGCAGAGCGGTCACACCCAGCTGTATCCTCCTGCTAACAGGGTAGGTTGAAAGGCACACAGCGCGCTGCAGGACACTCACAGCTCATTCCCTTGCACAAGGTAAAGCCAACACCACTATGTCATTACCCTCCTGATCCACAGATTTCCATGGTACTTAGATTTTTGCACATGTTACATCATGATTTCACTACCTATGAGAAACCAGCCTGGGGTACCCCAAGCAATCACTGCACAAAGGCCCCAACACAGTATTTGAAGACAATGCTCTTCACCGATTTTCCCTTTTGGTACAATAAAAAAGTCAACTATTTCCATTTAGAAAATTCCACATCTCCCTGCTGTTAATGGACCCCGAGTCACAATTCCTCATTACTTCTCCATACTCACATAGCAGGCAAACTTGTCATTCTCAGACATTATTCTGACAACCCTGAGATATGGGTTTCTGTTTTGTTTTTAATTAGTGATCCCTAACCACTCTTTTTTAAACATCTAGTAATTTTTCTGTTATTTGTCTAACATCTGTCAGTGTCCACAAAAAATCCTAGGTGACTGTTGGGGTACAAAAATCAAAGATCCCATAAGGCACATCCTGAAAGCTTCTGATCAGAAATAAAGTTCTCATAAGGGGAAACAAAATCATCTGGCAACATTTTCTATGTACTTCATGCATCCACAGGAAAAAGTATTTCACATCTGTCAAAAAATTACTCAAATTACATACTTGGAGCATGCTGTAATGATATGCCTAATCTTAACTAATACTTTTCAAAATAAGACTGAAAACAATATGAATCACACCTATTAAATGTCAAATAAACAAGCTGTGACAGCATCATGAGCTATGGTAAAATGTTTTAATTTTCTATCACCCTTTACAAAGCAAAACAAATTCATATTCATATTCAAAACCATATTCAGTAACAACTATATCAAGTACCAAAAGCAGAAAGTCTAAGTACCTGCAATAAAACTTTCAAGCAACACATACATGAAAGCAAACTCCAGAGAAAAACCAACATTTTAAAGGACTGAGCCTTCCCTGGATTGCAGCATCTTAGTGCCTGTCCACAGCACATTTCAAATATTTTTAGCTTTATTAGGTAATCGGGAAGGGGGAGGAGGGAATAAATAAATGGGCAGTGGTGGAACTGCCCTTGCTGAGTTCTCTCCCAACAATCCCAGCTTCAGAGAAATTGTGCCTAAGGCTGCCAACTTCTGTTACTTATTCCATGAGTTTTACAGCGACTGGGGAATGCCCCTGCCCACACACACTGTGGCAAAACCCACAAACTTATACGGGGGTCACTTACAGGAATCACCGCAGGGAAGGTGGGGACAGTCCCTGCAAACTGGGAATCAATGAAATGGAGAATGATGACCTTTAACACCCATGTCTGAGGACATCACTTCCCCAGTTCCTGACAGGACAGTTTCTCCAAGACAAAGAACTGAAGGCATGCATCAAGTCTGCATCACAAATGTTCCCACAGCTCACCATATACTGGGTATACATCAGAATATACCTCCACTTTCATCTTCTCCCAGGACAATCATGGAGCAGGTTGATCAAGCAGGTAGCTTGAAGGGGGGGAGGAACCCACCCTAACACACTCCCAAACTCTAGTTTAAAATACAACTGAGCTTATATTTCAGACCATAAACTTTATAGGTTGGTGGGTGTAACTCACNAAAAGGAGGAGAGAAAATTCCTGCTGGCAGGAACTGGAAAAACAATCTGCTTCAACAATTGCACTTGCAGCAGAATGATTAACTCCCCGAGCCATTCCAGTAACAATACAGATCATGCCAAGACTTACTAAAACACTTTCCATGGAAGAAGCGGGACTGGAGATTTTCAGGACAACATTTAGGACAAACAAGACCAGCCTGAACAGGCTGGCAAAGCGGGGCTGTGCTGTACATGAAGGGAAGCACATCAGTGGTCCTTACCCTCACTCCTCTGGCCGTGTGTTCAGGACAAGGCATGCAAGCACTGCTCCCTCCTTTTAAATCAAGATATCAGAACTGGCATCTTGGCTGTGATTTGGATAAAAGCTGAACAGACACATAACATTAATTTAAAATGCAGTTCCCTTAAAGAATGGCTCTTGATGTGCCTGTAAAATACTATGTATTTTAACTATGTAGGAAAAAAAAGAAGAAAATAGTAATTTTCTCCTCCAAAAATGTTATTCTTACAGCAAGTTATTTTATTCCAGTATGTCTGGGGTTTTTTGTTTGCTTTGTTTTAAACCACTGTCTGAGCTGCAAATATGCTTTGGGATAAAATACCACTTTTAACATTGTCAGTGCAACTGCTCTGAGAGTATTAATTTCATATTATGTTTTCAAGACACTGATTAAAGTATTTACTACAACATAAAATTTCTGAATGTAGACTGCACTAAGGGCTACTCTCTCTGTGCTTCTTTTCTCATACTTTAGATGCTGTACAGGATACTGCCTCCAAGAAAGAAACCCAGTAACCCGAATGGAACCAACATCAAAGGCTTCCTTTATTCTGATCCCAAACTCCGAAAGCAATTTCTCTAACAGCACACCTGTACTTTGACCTAAGAACGTTAAACTATTACCTGGGACACTCCTTATTTTCTTTATCAGAAAGTCAGAAGATAAGCAAGTGTGGGGCCTTGGAGAATCAAATTAGTTTCACAAGACTTAATTATTTTTTTTTGAGGTCAGTAGAACACACTCGAATGACACTAAAAATAACATTATGGCAATATTGTACATATTGAACACTGACCTCTCCAATTTCTTTGTAACTCCTGAACCTTTGTTATTTTGGGAAAGCATCAAATGTGATTCACCATCCTCTCAGCTGAACATCATGATGCTGTATGTGTCAGCAATCCTCACAGTGAAACAGCAAGAGAAAAATACTGTGACTCTTGTTTAGGGATGGGAAGAAGGGAGGAGAGTTGGAAACTTCCTTTACAATAGACAGCTAAAAGTTCTTCTAAAAAAGAAATACATATATCCACATAGTCCGGATTTCTAAGACCAGCACAATTAAAACAGGTCAATTCAACATAATATTAAGGTTTCCGGTAAACAAAGATAATAAAAACCCTCAAGTTACACTTCATGTTCTTCTGCAAAGCAACTTTGCCAATTCTGGACCTCTGCAAAGGGCTCCTTAAAGCTTTTATTCTCTCTCCCTTTCTGGTTCCTCCCACAGCCACCGACCTCTGCTGTTCTCTGTCAATATTAAGCAAATGGATGATGATTACAAACTAGAGAACAGTGCTGCTGTAAAATGAGAAAATCTGGAGCATAATGAAATCAAAGTCCTGCACCTCCCATCCAGGGTCCTCCTTAAATAAACAGCTTTTTCTGAAAAGATATTCATTTTGAAGGTAAGCAAACAGGATGTATAAAAATGACAAGCTTACTCAGAACAGGCCAGTAACAACAGTCCAAGTGCCAAATAAAACATGCAGTTTAAGGCAAAAGCTGGGTTTATATTATCGTGTTACATTTAATCATAATATAACCAAAGCATATGATGTAAGAGAACTGTTCTACTGAGCTTTTCTTCAAGTAGAGATTTGAGTTTCAATTACAAAGGCTCTGGTCCCAACATCACAGTTCGAGCTGTACTGAAAAACAGAGTTAAAATTGGGAGTTATTCCCATGACTTGATGAGAGAAGCAAAATATTTCTTCCCACACATACCACATGCTAAAGGGGCTTAGGGAAGGTTTTTGAACATTTTAGATGCTTTCCACTGAACCAGTGAAAAGTCAGAAGTGCTTAAAAATGACCCATATTTGCATTTTTTTCACTAAGCTTTATAGTTCCTTTTAGTCTCTGCAGTTTAAGCATTTTCAACTTGAAAAGGGTCTATTCAAATGCACCAAAATGCTTCGCAGATAATTATAAATTTTTCAGGGCACACATCGTGTTCTATCTCTGTAAATTGGATAAAAGATTTATTTGGGCTAAGAACATCAGTTGTGGGAAAAGTATTATAAAAGGAATTACTGAATCCATTATTAAGACTTACAGAATCTTAAGGCAAGAGGGTACCAGGGTACCCTTCCCTCTTCACACAGGTTTCTTGCCAGGTTACCTCTCTGACTGAGTATTCTTCGTGTGACTGAGCAGTGTATTTTGGAAAATTAATTCACTATTTACATTTCCCCATAAATGAAGACAACAGGTTGTAGTTTTATTCCAGCCTTTTTCAGTGTATGTTTTAGTTTAAAAAAGTAAACTTGCTCCAGCTCCTGCGTCTGCCAATCTGCAGGCAGAGGCATTTACAAAATCTGCCCACGGCACGTCTGTGCGTCACGCAAATGTCATCTCTCCCTCTCCCAGTGACAGCCTCAGACTGCTGAGCAACACAGTTCGTGAAAAACACACAGGTGCAAAAAAATGGACCCCTTGTGGAAGAAAATATTGACTGGCAACAGTCTGAGAAACCATTACAATGCTCTGGTTTCCCTTCGAGTGGAGCAAACAAATTCCAAAATAAAGAAACCTTACACTATGATTTTTCTACATTTTTTGAAACTAGAAACAGGGGAGATGACAATAGCAGGATAAACAGCAGCCCGCTGAAAGGCTGCAGGAGCACTGTACTTCTGAAAGCAGATAGGAAACACTCAAATTACTTGGAATTTTATCATTCAAAGATAATCAATCAATCACCAAGCACCAGCAAAGAAAACTCAAACTGTATCTTGAAACTCATTCTGTGGGAAGAGTTGGATATGGCACAGAGAAAGATACTGGAAAACAAGTCCACCTGATTCCTACTGGCTGTGATTTCTGAAAAACTGGGAAAGAATGATAGTTGAGTGCTTGCCCAGTGCAATACAAAGCTATCAGTAACTCCCAGAAACCACTATGACTATTTTCCAGAACATCATGGCAGAAGATGAAGCTAATTCCTTGCACCTGGGATTGAGACATGACAGAGTGGCAGGTCTCCTTAACGCATTATTTTCCCTATTTTCTGGCGCTGTAAGGCAAACCAAACTAATACAGGTGTATCACTTCAGAAGCAGAAAACCAAATTATACTTCTGCTCTCTAACTCTGGTTACTGCCACTCTCTTTTTGCTTATTAGGTACTTTGACAAAACAGCTGTTATTTCAGAGGAAAATGCAGGTCTTAAAATATTTTCTTCAGATCAATCTTTGCATTTTTCCAGCCCCTTCTCACTCAGGACTATCATCTCAGTTACAAAAGGAAGAGGAAAAACAAGTGCTGAGGATAACAAATTAAATCTGAAAACTTTGTACATCCCTGAGTAGCCCAGATGAGGGTAATTTATTAGGTCTGCACTGTAAACTAGATTAAAATAAGGCACATAATAAACACTGACTAAGCAGGTGCTGGTCAATGGGCTAAATGCTTTAAGAGGAAACTCCACCTGTGCTTTTTTTTTTTGAAATAATTAATTAGCATTATTTCCTTATTAAGTCTACACCTTCACAATGCATTGCCAAATGTGACCCTCAGGGGCTTAGATAAAATACTCAATCAGAACTACATATTCCTTAACACATGCTAAATACTTCATAAAATGAAACTTCTATATCAAAAATATTTAAAGGATAACACATTTAGAAGCTTAACGTCCCGGGAGGTCTGACAAGGACCCCCAGCAGAATATGGGAGAGCTCCCCATCATAAGGGAGGACTTTGATTTCAATGAGTAGTCTACTCAACCTGGGGAAAAATGAATTCGAGAAAGGACACCAACCACACACAACACCCTGGTTAAGGAATTAAAACTATGTAGAAAGAGGCTGTGCTAGTTACTGAATATTTAGTTCCAGAGGGAACATGAAAGAAGAGATCAATCTAAGCCAGGGAAGTTACAATTCAGTACAGGGATTAAGCCAATTAATAGTGGGAGGTTTATCCTCAGTGTGGTTCTCACTGCTGCCCCTCCCGGACCAGGAATGCCCTTAGACACTGCAGGGAAGGATGGGAAGGGAAAAAGGAGTTCAGTGCATCTTCTCTCCAGTTAATCTGCAAGTACACGGAGAAGACAAAAGGGTGGGACCCATTTATTTTTCACTCTTCTCTGTCAACGGACCCATTTGTCTATGAGAGAACGAGGGCGGGGGCTAAGAAGGGAGAAATGGTTTTACTCTGCACGATGAGATACTGTCATAGAGGAAGTGGCAAGGCCCAGCTTTTCACGGCTACATCATGGTGAGTGAAACTCTGATCTGTAAACTGCTCCCAAAGCCCTGTCTGCTGTTCTGAACTATTCCCCAGCCTCTGAGAAAACCACCTGCAAGCAACTACAATAAAGTTCTGAACAGTTTCAGCAGAAGAGTTTGGCATAAAATGAAGTATTTCTTTCCCACTGAAGTTATTTAAAGAAAATACTAATTGTGAAAATGTGGTTGCACCTACAGGGACTTGTTTGTTTCATTTTATGGCTGATTTTTTTTAGTTGTCCAGAGGGAATGAGCCATATGGTTGCTGAGTAATACCGTGAAATTCATAACATAGGACTAGTGGCATGAGCAAAGTATTTCTAATCTGCAGATCTGTAGCTGTTTTCACTGATATTTGTCAAATCCTGCATTGAGTTATGCTTTTTTAATTTAATTGCAAGTACTTTAACTTAAGGAATAAAGAAAAAGCAGTGCAGTACTATACCCAAAAAGGTCAGCTGAACTGATTTTTCATTAATTATGTAAAAATGGAGTCATGAGCAGTAGCAATTTAATTTGTTTTGCACACTCCCTATGAAATGGTTAGTGAAACAAAGTGTCTGAAGACTGGAATGGGATGGAGAAGTATGAGCCAAAGTAAACAAACTCAAATCTTATTTTGATTCTGCGTATCCAATCTGTATAAAGCTCTTCAGATAATTGTCTGTAGCTGTTAGGAATGAGATGGAATCTCATCCTAAAGAACTTGAAAGCAATTACACTGAAAGCAGACAGTCTGCTTAAGGCAGGTCTTAAATTAGATATTTAGTGATCTATACTTAAAACAGTATTCGTTCAGATACAGTTTAAAGTATCTAAAATGTGAACAAACACTAATGGTCTAACTATTCTTCATGAGGATGTGTGATAGTGCCACTAGTCTTTTCTCCCAGAAGAAATCACATCACCACAAATGCTGCTGCAGTAATTACAAAGGCAGTCCAGAAACTGACTTCTGCCAGTATTGAGGTATTTCAGAAACTTCAAACTCAGCTCTAACTAAAATCACGCAATAAAAATGAAAGTGTTACCCCACTTTTGGCAGTGCTGATCAAAGCGAATCTCTAACCTTTTCCAAGCAAAATGGAGCAAACCCCCAGAAGAAAACAGGGCATTTTTCCAATTAAAAAATGTCAATAAAGACATTAATAAAAAAGAAACTGAGTGGCATGATTTTGCATTGTGGAGAAGTTTGTGGGCTTAAATGAAGGTTTTGTTAGTCTTTGTTTCATGGATTCTGTGCAGTTGTATGTATAAAAATGATTTTTATACAAAGTACTGTCTTCATAATACAATGCACGTGATGCAGTAGGGTTTTTTTCCCCTCTTTTTTAAAGAGTACATTTTCCTCTCTAAGATAGAAGGAAAGAATTTACATTGCATTGGAAAGCATGAAAGTATTAATGATGGGGAGTGATGAAGAACATAAATGGCTTCTATTTTCACGTTCAAAAACAAGTACCTGCAAATTACTGCTAAAAGCAACTGGCCTATAAAGGAGTCATGTTTCCATGCCAACTGATCACAGAAAGACGTATAATTCAACAAAAAATGAATAACCTACAAAACAAGAAAATAAAAAGCAAGTAGAAGTACTGGAAACCAAGATCCTGACCATACCCAACTATTTTAAAAGAATAGCAAAGAACACAACAAAGGACGCAATTTAAGACATGAATGGTGTACAGCTAATGACACTTCATCCTTACAATACTTCTAAAAGCTGTCAGTCTCCAGTCATGAAAAACAGGATAGAGAACACCTCTATTAAGAAGGATGGAACACTTGTACAAATATCAAGGAGGTTTCAGTTGGTAGAGGTGAAAGCGCCAAGAGTACATTGTGCACATCTCTCATGAGGATTTTATTTTTTGCCTTAAGGAGGTCTCTTGCTTTGTTCCTCATTCACAGAGTTCTGGGGTTCTGCAGTGGGTCAGCAGAGATGGTTGCAGAGTCAGGAACGAGCGGATGGGTATCCGTGCACAAGCGGTTCTCATGACATCTAATTTAATTAATATTTGTTTATACATTTTATAATCTGTTCTAGTGAATACTTTCTAAGTGTATGAGCAAATTCACCTTCACAATGCATAAAACCATGCTACCATTAACAGTACTGCAGGAAAAAAGTTAAAAATTCAGAAATAAAATCATGGGATATACGGTCCACATGTTTGCACTTGTATGTGGAAAAACCTGACCTGAGCAAGGAAGCTTAGAAATACTAAACAGATGAGAACACTACAGATCTAAATATAGCTGGTTGCAAGATATTAACAATTACATGCAGTAAAACCAGGACTTTATGTTCTTTAAAACCTCAGAAAACAAATAACCTCTGACTAAAAGGTCCATAGACCCTGTGTTCTAAATTAATACAAACTGAAGAGAGGAAATAAATTCATGTTTCTTAATATGTCTTTATTTTATCAAGAAAGCAACAGTGCTTTTCTTCCAATTTAGTTCTTAAAAACATATTAGAAGTCATCAGAGGTTTCAAAAAGATAAAAAATTACAGTCACAGAACTGGAAGTTACAAATCCCACCATTAATGGGAAATGCACAATTAATTCCAGTGCATTTGAATGTTACTGTTTTGTCACACTCTTCCCGAGAACAGAAAATGACAAGAGCTTGCCCCCAACCCTACTGAATGTGCACAGAGATTATGTGACAATGGGCCCATACACCACATGGGAAAATGCAAAGTTTACGAAAACGACTTAGTTTCATGTACTACCCTCAGTCTGTGTAGGAACCTCAATGACATCAGTGGATGAAAGAAAATAATTATACGGCCATGTTCCAGCTTATGCAGATAGCATGGAAGATTAAGGGTTTCATCAGACTTTCCTCCTCTGTCTATTCAGAAGTTACCAAGAACTAAATTTTTAGACGTGAGTTGCTTGCTGCCCTTTTAAAAACAGGCATTGATAAGAAAAAACCCATGCATTTCCTAGAGAAAGCTTTGACATTTAAAGGCAAAAAGTAAATACATTCTAACAGAAAAGACCTAAGCTGAAAAGTTCCTAAGTCACCAATATGATTTTTTTTTTTTTAACCAGAACAACATTTATAGCACTGCCCAGGACAACTGCACAGTGCACATTTAGCATCTCTGAAATTCTCTGTCTCTGAATACCTTTCCCAAAACTTTCCCTAAGGCTGGACACAGCCAACTGACCCAGCAGTTCTGCTTCTTCTAGAAGCCACAAAAATGGTTATCCCTCTGTGTGGAAAGGCCATGATTTTTGCATATTTTATCATGTATGAAGTATCACTTTTAGGCAATACACACTAAATTCCTGTCTGGGATCCTGAAAAAAAAACACCAACAAACTAATATAAAATATGCACACATACTCTCAAGACATGCTTAAGATTATTCCTAATTGATAACACTCTGTATGTACAGCCATGCACTTCACAATAACCTTTGTGGTATGCAAACTCTTCAGCAACTCCTGAAATATGAAGATATAAATTCCAACAGGGAAAAATGTATTTTAATAAATCACTATATCATAAATATTATAGAATTTACCCCTATTCAAAACAGCAGCAGCACCTGACAACTGTCTGACAGTAGCTGCACTCCCAGCTCACACTTCCCTGACAATTAATTCCTGCTATGTTTTAGAAGGACCTGGGTGGGCAAAGTTGAGTAAGATGAAAGGTCAGTTCAGCTTCTCAGACCTTTACCTCTTTTCATCTATTGTTCAAGAGTCTCTTCTGTTCTATAAACACCTTTCTATTTCTTAGAACCTTCTGAAAGTCACTTTTCTACTGGTGACATCGTTTCACTACCACGTGTGAAACCATCCATAGAGTGCATGGATTTTTCACATAGCACTGCCTTGGGCAAGATCCTAAATGGTAACAGAGAAGACTCCAATGTTATTTAAATATGAAGAGGAGAATAATGAAATTAAAAAAAAAAATAAATCATTCTCAACAGAGCAGCAACAGGGAGGACAAAAGGCAACAATTTCACGTTCAGCAACACTTCTTAGCCTTGGCCAGCACAGTCTGTTTATATAAATTAAAGAAAGAATGTTGCCCTGAATTTGCCCATTATCCCACAGAAAAGGTATTGCGGGAATGCTAACTTTCACCTGGCTAACTTCCAGATCCTGGCAGGAAAAAAAACGCCCTTTTAAAATTTTAGTCAACTGAAGAATACTCCACATTTTTTCACATTTTCCAGTTATTCCAAGTTATGTATAAACTAACACAGGGCCTGAACTAAATCCATATAAAATGGTCATAGTAAGATGATGGACTACTCTGCAAAAGAAGGCATCAAGGGGTCTTGCATCCAAACCAAATAGCCAGTACCATATTTCACAATCCATGGCAGCTTTGCAGAAAGCAGGCACATTTCTGGAATAGCAGAAATATTTGCACTGCCGGTAAGACCACTTGCTGGACCAAAAAAAGTACCATCCCAGTTTCAGGAATGCAGCTCAATGCTGTGATGCTGAGCTGGCACTGTGTGACAAAGATGTCATCTGAAGTCTGCATTGTGTCATACAATTAAAAAGAGAGAAATGCACCTTGCTACATCTAACATCTGCATGGGCCCCACAACTGACACTGCAACACAGAAGACTCGAAGAATTTTTAAGGTTGGAAAAGACCAACACTGCCAAGGTCACCACTAAACCATGTCCCCAGGTGACACATCTATATGCCTTTTAAATATCTCCAAGAACAGTGCCTTAACCATTGCCCTGGACAGCAACTCAACCACTATCCTGGGCAGCCTGTTCCAATGTTTGACAACTCTTTCCATGAAGAATTTTTTCCTAATACCCAATCTAAACCTCCCTGGTGCAACTTGAGGTCATTTCCTTTTATCTTGTCTCTTGTTACCTGGGGAAAGAGACTGATCCCCACCTGGCTACAGCCTCCTGTCAGATTGCTGCAGAGACAAATAAGGTCTCCCTTGAGCCTCCTTTTCTCCAGGCTGCACATGCTCCAGCACCTCAATGTCCTTCTTGTCAGGGGCCCAAAACCGAACACAGGATTCGAGGTGTGGCCTCACCAGTGCCCAGTACAGAGGGACAATCACTGTCCTGACCCACTGGTCACACTATTTCTGGTACAGGCCAGGATGCCACTGGCCTTCTTGCCCACCTGGGCACACTCCTGGCTCCTGTTCAGCCACTGCTGACCAGACTCCCAAAGTCCTTTCCCACCAGGCACCTTTCCAGCCACTCCTCCCCCAGCCTGTATCACTGCAGGGTGCTGTTGTGACCCAAGGGCAGGACTCAGCACTTGGTCTAGTTGAACCTCAGACCACTGGCCTCTTCCCATAGATCAAACCTGTCCAGATCCCTCTGCAGAGCATTCCTGCCCTTCAGCTGACCAACAGCCCCACTCAACTTCATGTCATCTGAGAACTTGCTAAGGATGTTCTTGATCTCCTTGCTCAGATCATCAATAAAGATATGGAACAGAACTGGAGGGAGCCAAGCACAGCAACTGGGGGGACTTGAGAAGACCTCAATACAAAATGAGCAAAAATTCTCTTTCTGTTTTAAACAGACTGCATTTTTCTTGCTCTTTTCCATCTGGCACTTCAAGTAGTTGTCTTTACTTAACAGTTATCTTGAAGTTCTTAATAAGTTGCACAATGTGCAAATTCAAACTGAAAGAAATTATCCCTTACTTCTTCTCTTCCAAAGTTCATCTGTTAAGTAAAAATAGCTTTCCATCACATCTCTGCTCCAGACCTTCCTACCTCAGCAGGAGCAGGAGTACTCAGTGCTAACACACCAGCCACATATTTCCATCCCTACATCAGTGCACAGCACTCAGAGCCACAGGCCACTCACCTGCCAGGACTTTGCTGGTTCATTTGTGTGCATGTCCTGTCAGATAATTAGTGAAATACAACTTCCCCATGCAAATATACAGGAAGGTTGTTTGGGGTTTTTTTACTGTTTAAAGAGGAAGAGCTTTAATAGTGGAAATTACATTTTTAATTTGGAAAAAGCAAGCCCTTCAATCACAGCAGAACGTTTTGCAGGGCACTGCATTCAGTCAAGTCACAGGTTGTCTTTTTAATAAGTGCATTTACCTTAATTGAGTTCACAGATGGCAGCTTGCTGCCTCCAAAATGTTTCCCTGTGATAAAACAAGACACAAACAAGACCTACCAAGCACCTACTCAGAGCACCACTAACTACAGAATCTTAATGTGGTGCCATTTCCCACAGATACCGGGGTATTTTCCCAGGTAGGTTCACCATCACTGCAGGCACTGAGGGCAGGGTGTGACTGGGCACAGAAACATTAATTACCCCAGGTCACTTCTGAGGTTCCTCCCAAGTGTGAGAGGATCACCATGGCTATCTGGGCCATTCCACAGCCACTCGGGACATCTGCTAGCACTGCTGTCCCTGCTCCCCTCTCTCTTCCAATTCTCCTGCCAACAATTAGAGCAAATTTGCCCTGAAAGTCAGACACCCTGCACTTCACTTGACTTCAGCACCCACCCAAGGTCTTCAGTAATAATTACCAAAGAAAACAAACGAAAAGCCTCTAAGAAGGTGATTCGGTTCACACAGAGAGTATTATTTTCCTAATATAGGTCCTTTGGTGACATTCCTTGTACAGAGAGGTACAAATCTCACAGAAAGGAACTGTATTTATGCTCAAGTATGCTTCAAATTTAGAACACACACACCCAGCCTGAAGTCACTGCAAAGCACCACATTTTCATTTGGTTCTGCTGATTCCTAAATATCTTAATGCAAATGTGAAATAAGCCTAGTTTACTCTTAAACAAGAGTTCAGACAGGCTTATACTACCTTAACTAACTTGATTTAAAATTGCACTTAATTGAATACAAGCAGTTTCCCAGGTATCCTATGGCTTATTCATGGACTGGTTTTTCACTATGCACTTCAGTGATCAAAGACATCTTTAGATGTAACAGGTGAGGTTATTTACCATTTACAAAAACAACCACTGTTTAATCTTCTTTTTAGTCTTCTAAACGAAAATTAATTTTTACTAATTCTCTTTGAAAATCTGAGAGCCAGATGATTTTTGAGATCCTTTCTCCCTTCACCAAAAAAAAACAAACAAAAAAATCCCCTCCTGCCAGTAAATCTTTAGGGCATTTCAATAGCTGCTAGAATTGTGTGAAATGTACTTCAAAATATTCATCACGTCTATAAGACAGTATACCCCAGGACAGTTAAAAAACCCAAACTTCATTTTCAATTTTCCCGCCCTTCACTGTGGGTGCAAGAAAATATTTTCTATTTACGTATTTGTTAAATTTTTTAATGTCTTTTTTTTTTTTTTAAACAAAGCCACAAAGCTCAGAAAAATCAGCACCAGAATTTCACAGGCTTAAAAAAGTCTAGAGGGAAGACTCCAGAAGTTATGAACATCAATGCAAAACTGCAATATTCACAGTACTATGAGTTCTAAATTACCAGCTCCATCCACTGTTTTGTACTTTCTTTATCCACAAGATTAAGAAAATAAGACTCATGATTTTGAAGAGTCCTTATAATCCTGGGTCTTTCAACTGAGTGGCAGAACTTGTTCCTCAACTGCAAGTACTGAGCCAAACCAATCCTTGGACAAAATTTTAACAAAAGGGTTATCCCTGTAATAAATCTGGTTTAGTATGTAGGATGCAGCCAGATTTCTATGGATTTGTGAGGCCACTCAGACTCCCACTGGCATCAACTGGGAGCTGAGTAACTCAACATCCTGCAGGATCAAAATCTGCTAGGAAAGGAAAAGCCTTCAGCTTACTGTTCTCCAAAATTCCTCTTTGAAAACCTTTTCTATTTCTTGCTCAGAGGAGACAGCTCTCACTGCCGAGTATACAATGCAAGATTTAAATTTTAGAGGGCTGCAGGGTGGTCACGAGATAAATACCAAGCGTATTCATACGCCTCTGTACTCACAGCAAGTAAGGAGGGAAAGTCATCTGGATTTCAGGATTCAAAATACGAAACCTTCTGAACAAAGCCATGGTAAGAAAAAGCCTTGAACAGAAATCTGCCACATACAAACAACATACACAACAAGATCGAAAGGCAACACATTGTGAAACCCCTTCACAACCATACATAACTATGGGAATTAAGTAAACTTAAAACTCCCCTGCAATATCCTCGTCATAGCTAATTTGTGATTTCCTGTACACTCAGTACTAACAGCACAATGGAGCCTCTCTTGTGGGCCTCCTCCCACAAGCTTTTAAAAAATGCAAGACATTCTTTTTATCTAGACTGGCGTGGCTAAAATACATCCAGCTCTACGCAGATAAAAGGTCATTTTAGATGCTACTTTTGCTCGTAAATATTAAAAAAATAAAACTGCTGCCTGGTGGTGCCGAGTTTGAAGCTCACAAAGGAGCAGTGCTGTGGGGTGGCTCAACTGCTCACCACCAACTCTGAGCAGGGCAGATGTAGGAAACCGCATCAGGTTTAGAGCAGCAAGAAAAGATTCCACACTGAGAACTATCTGCAAATTCAACACAATTCAAATTGGCTTTGAGAGTCTCACAGGAGCTGAAAAAATATGAATGAAAATTTGATGGAGTTCATGGAATAACGAACTGCAATATTAACTACAAATCTTGACTGAGAGTGAAGGTAGTAAGTCTTTCAGATGCAAGTAACTAGCTTATAAAGGTACTGAAAATTGATACTACATGTTTTTAATCTTAAAGGATCCTGAAAGCTAATACAAACCGACCAAAAACGAACAAGACTTTCTGCTGGTAGCAGAAATGAAAGACAATAACCCTGGCCCAGGACAGACCAGGAAAGGAGCAACAACCAGCACAGGCAGACTTTTAGCATGCGGTAGACAATTTAGTGAGGATGCAAAATAAAAACTAAAATTCTGCAGTGGCTTTGATCAGTAATGACATTCCCTAGTCAAAAAATAGTGTGTTAAGACAGAATTAGCTGGCCGGTTCCAATCAGCCTGGGAATACACATACACAACACTGAATTACTGAAGATTACTTCTCAGCAATGCTGATTATATGGACAGGAAAATCAACGACGTGGGAAAGGCTGTGATACACATTAATACTGTTCAGTGAAGCACCAGACACACATTAAGATGGTTGGTAGACCACAAATGTGAAAACGCTCATTACCCGGTTGAAAATAAACAGTTTAACATATCTGGTACAACACATTAAAGTGAAAAAATATTTAAATATCAGTTTAAGAGTTTGGAGACTGGCTTGTGGTTATCTCTGCTGAACACTTTTGTCCTGCATGACTCTGCAAAGACTGAAGCTACACACTCAGCAAGAGACAAACTGGCTGCAACCATCTAATGAAATTTGACTCATCTGGGAATTCTGATGAAGTGCTCCACACCACTGCTTCTGCTAAGCCATATATTTTCTTTATGGGACTGAGAGTGCCATGCTGCAAATATGCAAAAAGCAACATCAATTTTTGGCCATTTGACTTAAAATAGAAAGTTAATTCTGAAAATCCATACTCAGGTAAAAATCCCACAGAAGCCAATGGAAATTTCACAATTATAAATTAAAGATACTGAGATCTGCACCAATGGCACAGTCATTACTGCCTGCCAGCCCCCAGCAGCACCTCTTGCTGACTGTGGGTCTGACTAACAGCTGCCTGGGGCAGCTCTCCCTTCCTTGCAAACCCTCCTGCACATCAGCCCAATCCGAGTGGATTGCACACATCCTAGTACAGCTTTCTGGCTCATTCTCCCAACTTCTGACTCACCCAGGGGCTATGATGACATACTGCAGAGTGAAAAAAAATGTATGTGTAGTAGATGATGATGAAAATACCCTGCAGTGCTGCTTCTCGCCTGTCTTTTTTTCTGAGCTCTGACTGGCCACTCCTCTGCTCGGCCAGGCACACGGGGCTTTGTGGCTCAGGGTGTGTGCTCCTGCCACAGGAGAGGAATACAGCCCGATGGGAATGCAGCAGGAACAGCCTTGGAGAGTCCAATTTGCCATTTCAATTAGCCATGGGCTAATTCCTATTGATCATGTTTGAAGGGTGGGACAGAGGTAGCAAGCCAGGCCTTCAGAGCCTCTGACATGAGCAAAACTGAAAGCAGGACCACTCCTATGCTGCCCCTAGAGCTCAGCTCACCTAAAGCACTATCTGCTGTGCTCAGACCCTGCTCTCACTGCCCTGCACGAGAGAGGGCCTGAATCCCTCATGTGAAGATCAGACACATTTAGGTGAATGTGTACCACCCTGAGCTGCCCGTTGTGGTCTCCCCAGCTACTGACATGTGTGAACCAAGCAGAGAAGATGCAAAAGCCATGCTTGCTTTAAAAGGCAGCAAAAGTTCTGCTTGTCATGAAGCTATTAAAGCTTCCACCACACCCTCCTTATCACAGGGTGTGTCCATGTCCGACAGCAAAGGATGGAATCTATCAAAAAATACCGGGGCTGTTCAGGAAGACCATTAGTGCACATCCAACAATACAGAATTTGGACTGCACACAGGCGTCTGGAACTGTGGCTCAAGACAAGTAAGAAATGTTTTTCTGCTTCTTTCCTTTCTTTGTGAGCTGGCATGGGAGCTCCCCTAAATAGACTAAAAGGAGAGGAGGGGTAACGTGGTGAGCCCGGGCACACAGAGTCAGAAAGCGTGAACAACTTTCACTGCAGACTTACGTAACTCTGCTGGTGGTGACACAACTCACTGAAAGTGGTTTGGGCACAGCAGAGGGACATCCACTGACCTGTAAATAGAACTGTTAAAATATGCCTTAAAATACCTCACGTAAAGCAAAATTACGTAATCACATTACCTCGTGTTTTAATACTGGAACAACAAAGGCTTCATATGCAACAGAAATAAAAGCTTTCTATTAGTACCACAACTTCACAATTATCTGAACAGTTGTCCTTGGCCTCAAGGGCCAGCTTTTTCTGCTTTCTGCAGAGAATCCCTTCTGGCTGACTACTCTGTCAGGTTACACTGCAAAGGAGGCTCCTCCAAAAGCCCCTTGAAAAGGGCAGGTCTGAAAAAAGATGAAAAAGCAGGGATGAGCATCGGACGTCCAAAATAAATACCAGTATGAAGCATGCTATTGCATTACCAGTGCTTAGTTCAAAGAAAAAAAATCAAACAATGTCAAATTTCAATTATGTTGATTAGACACAAACTGGATAATTAGTAAATGGAATAATAATACAGGAAACATGATATGTTTGAGATGAAATGACAAAAATACTTCATAAGAGACAAGTTAATTTATAATCATCTCCCTCAAAAATTAAATTCTTGCTCTGCTGTAGCACACATAAACACGCTGTTTTGCACATCAAAAAACAATTAACCTATTCATTTAATGCATAGATGTTTTTCACTAGAGGTTTCTTTTGAGCAATTTCTTTTTATCTAGAGTTTAATTTTACCTTGTGAAGCTGGGTTTTTTTGTGGACTATTATTTCCTTATGGTTGGAGTATCCATAGGGTCTGGGCAGCCGACCCTGGACCAGCTCCCAAGGGTGAGTGCTCCTCGGGTGCTCTGGAGGGCAGAGCCCACGGGTGGGGCTCAGAACACGGAGCGCCAGACCCTCCCATCCCACTCCGACGCACCGCAGAGAGCACCTGCCAGGCGGCACAAATTACAGGAGCCCAGCGCCTGTCTCGTGTTCCTCGAGGAACCGGCCTGCTCTCTGCTCGGGTTCAAAAACAGTTTGGAAACTTTTACTCCCTTCAACCATCAAACCAAAGCTGAACATCAAAGGGCCCCAAATGCGCAAAAAAAAGAGGTCTCAGCACCCTTTTTCGCATCATAAACAGTTTGGGATACACTCCGTTTCCCCTTCCCACAACATGGCTGCACTGGGCCATACATGAGTTTCAGGCAGTCACATTTGGAAGCTGCCAGATTCCCAAAACACTTCTGATCACATTAATCACTTGGGGAGATGGGCCGAGGATTGCTGTGCACTGGGAAAGATCCTGTCACAATCAGAGATCCTAAACTGCCCACCGCCACTGGAAGCACCACCACACTGCTCCACTTCTCCCAGAGGGATACTAGAGAGGGAGCAAAGGGTTACATTTCAGCAGGAAATGTTAATTATAGATGTATCTGCAGCGCATGTTTTCCTGATCGATTCACAGATTAAAATGAATCATCATCTTTGCTCTCAAGGCAGTAGGGGAGAAAAAGACCCAAAACTACAGCTGGGAACTTCTGTCTTCCCAAACTGCGTATCTACTGCTACGCTGTTTGGGAGTGAGAAAGTGTGTGTGGGTGAGGAACTAAGGCTAAAGGGCTCTGTACTACAACTTTTATCCTCACCTTAAATTTTAGGACGTGTATTAAAACTGTAACTCTGTCTCTACTCTCACACTAAATAAATAATTATGGGGCCAGGAGGTTAGGGAGCCTCAGAGGAGGCTGCTATGCTGCTGCACTGCCAACTGCTATGGGATTTGAAAAGCTTGACACATGCTGGAGTATCACCTCATCAATGTTCCCAGCTGGCCTGGAAGGCAAAAACCTGACTACTACTCTTAAAGGCGGGTCTCTCACACACAAGCAGCCGAGCTCTCCAGATAAGCTTCAGGAAATACAGTTATTACAAATGTGTGGTGGGTCAGGCAAGTCAAAAAGGCAAGGAGAAATTATAGTCCCAAATATCTGCCACTGTATTCCAAAATATCTGCACGGTTTTAGGGTTAAATTTCACATAAGCAAATTAAAGATCATGTTGCTTCTCAGTGTTTACTTAAAAAACATTCAAATCTGTGCCTTTCCACACACTTACCGTTGTTCAAATTATTTTCTGGGAAAATAAGCTTTTATACTTCCTTTATTTCTTTTACAGTATTCATGTAAACAGGTTCTTTGAGACAATGTCAGTTCCATCCCCAAAAGGGATGGCCCAGCCTAGTCAACGATCTGTGGCTGATATTCTTCTTTGATGGGGAGGGATTGACTGTATGTTTCAAAAGACTGGCAAGTGCACCACTGTATCTGTCTGATAACACTTCACATTATCCAGCCCAATCCTAATCTCCCGGATCACACTTTTGGCTAAGCGCTGTGACCGCTCTGTTTACATTGTAAATAAAACAACAGCTTTCAGAAACAGGGATATTAATAAATTGAAGGATAGTACATTTTAAACAAAGGGCAGATGCTATTTATCTTTATGATGCAAAGGAGAAGTCAAGAGGTAACCAAACTGACAAACGTAAGGGCACTTGTAATTTGTTTTATCGCGCTATCAGAACTCCACGTGATGATGAAGCATCACAGCATATACAATATTTACGACAGGAGCCTTTTACACGCAGTGTTCTGTGTGCTCGAACACTGCACGGCTCCAGCTGCTCCTTAACTACACATGACAACACTGAACTGGAAAATTCACAAAGGTGACTTGGGCAGTTTCATTTCAAAATAGCAGTTTCATTGACTAAACTGTTCTACTGAGCATGACTACAGCAATTCCCGGGATTATTACTATTTTATCTGCCTATTCAGTAATGAAATAACACATTCCCTGGTGGAGAAATATTGGATCAATGTTATTGGGGGAGGGGGGGGATCATGTTTACAGAAGGACAGACAACACACCACTGACACTGCATCAATTTACACCCTCGATGCCATCAAACACAGACTCCACTCAGATCCCAAGTATTATTGTACATTAACAAAATTACAAAAACAAGGGGACAAATCTAACTTTCCTGTTTCTCTCCCTCATCTGTTCACGAACTGCAGCCACCTCATAAACACCCATTCCTTGCTCAGGCTGTAAGAGATGCAGGCTGGGGGCAGAGCGTTGGTTGTTTCATTTTGGTTTCAAATACACCAGTGAACTGCAAACGGGTAAAATATTTTGTCACGGTCTCACTCCAGGGATGTCTGGCATAATAACACACCGAAGAAGATGCTATCTGTCAAACACTAAGGAATTCCAATATTGAAATCTTGCTGCCTTTGGGGGTCAATCAAGAGCAATGTTATAAAATACACTAAAGTTAGCAGTTTGGGCTGCTAATTTTACATGCCTGCTTCACCAACGCACAGCTAAAAATAGATAAAACAGATAAGAGCACAGAACAAAGACATGCACTGGACAATTATCTTTCTGCTGGCAGTCTAATTTGTACTCAGCTTTTTAACCCTTTTTGTTTATAAAACAAACAGATGTTTAAAGTGTTACTCAATGGGATCTCAATCTGAAATTATTTAAATACATTTTATTTTTCTTTGGATTTTCTTGCGCCCTTCCTAGTTGAATACAATAATGAGATTTAAAACATTTTAATAAGGGCATCAGGCTACTTGCCAAGGGGCTTGAATACTAAATAAGAATATTTACATCTTTTAAGACCCTGGAGGAGGAATCAGTGCAACACACTCATAACACGTACGCACATCTCAAATATGAGAGTCAATTTTAATTCACTGGAAAAGAAAGTACACATTCACTTCAGTTTATTAGGCCTCATTATTTTCAATGAGGCCAAAGGGATGATTATCTTTAGCTGCTCCATCGTGGCCTAAAAGCAAACATCCTTCCTGATAAGGACAACGTATTAAAATATAAGGCAACGTTGAACTGCTCAATTTTAAGTTACAACAGGTGAGATTTTGAAAACCCACCATTACTCTTTCCAGCTCAGTACTATGAATGAAATCCTGACTTTTGATTTTAATTTTTTAGAGGAAAACAAAGCAGCAGAGCAGACTGACTCACAGCTACACGGTAAACAGGCTCATTCTCTGCTTTGTAGGCTCCTTTTGCTTACAAAATGATAATGTTTACAAACAATCCACATTCTGCCTCCTTATGTCTGGGGGCAGGGAAGAATTTAAAAAAAAAATAAAAATATCACCTTCGGATTAACATGACAATTTATGCCAAGCAGTTCCGGAGGTACATCTGAAACACCACGCCATACATATAATTCATGTTATCTTCAAAAACAGCAGCATAAATGCACGTTTAAAAATAAAATAGAAGGGGAAAAAAAAAAGAAGAGAAATTGAGATTTAGGGCGCAGAGCCTTACCTCTGATACACAACCCGTCCGCAGCTCTGCCAAAACCATCCCACCAGCCAGGCCTTAAGCACTTTTTACAGCAATAAAACGCCGCTTTTAAACTTCCTGTTTATCCAAACACCGGCCCAGCTTTCCCGCAGCTGAGCCCGCACTGCTCACCGCAGGGCGAGGGCCGAACGGGACACCACAAACCCATCCTGGAAAGACGGAATACCCTAAATCCCCTCCCAGGGGACAGAACGCTCCAAATCTCCTCCTGGGGGACAGAATACACAAAATCCCCCTTGGAGGGCAGAACACCCTCTTCTGGAAGGACGGGAGATCCCAAATCTCCTGCCAGCGGGCAGAACACCCCAAATTCCTCCTGAAAGGGCGAAACACCCCAAATCCCCACTGGAAGGGGCAGAACACCCCAAATCTACCCCTGGAAGGGGCAAAACACCCCAAATCCACCCCTGGAAGGGGCAAAACACCCCAAATCCACCCCTGGAAGGGGCAAAACCCCCCAAATCTACCCCTGGAAGGGGCAGAACACCCCAAATCTACCCCTGGAAGGGGCAAAACACCCCAAATCCACCCCTGGAAGGGGCAAAACACCCCAAATCCACCCCTGGAAGGGGCAAAACACCCCAAATCCACCCCTGGAAGGGGCAGAACACCCCAAATCTACCCCTGGAAGGGGCAAAACACCCCAAATCCACCCCTGGAAGGGGCAAAACACCCCAAATCCACCCCTGGAAGGGGCAAAACACCCCAAATCCACCCCTGGAAGGGGCAAAACACCCCAAATCCACCCCTGGAAGGGGCAAAACACCCCAAATCCACCCCTGGAAGGGGCAAAACACCCCAAATCCACCCCTGGAAGGGGCAAAACACCCCAAATCCACCCCTGGAAGGGGCAAAACACCCCAAATCCACCCCTGGAAGGGGCAAAACACCCCAAATCCACCCCTGGAAGGGGCAAAACACCCCAAATCCACCCCTGGAAGGGGCAAAACACCCCAAATCCACCCCTGGAAGGGGCAAAACACCCCAAATCCACCCCTGGAAGGGGCAAAACACCCCAAATCCACCCCTGGAAGGGGCAAAACACCCCAAATCCACCCCTGGAAGGGGCAAAACACCCCAAATCCACCCCTGGAAGGGGCAAAACACCCCAAATCCACCCCTGGAAGGGGCAGAACACCCCAAATCCACCCCTGGAAGGGGCAGAACACCCCAAATCCACCCCTGGAAGGGGCAGAACACCCCAAATCCACCCCTGGAAGGGGCAGAACACCCCAAATCCCTCCTGCAAGGGACAGAACACCCCAAGCCCCCTGCCGGGCGCAGCTTCAGAGCCGTTCGAGTTCAGCACTTCAGGACGACTCGCACTCCCCCTGCCTCCACCTCGCCGCCTCCCGGCCCTCATTTTCTACCATGCCCCTTTATGTTTCCGCCGAGCATAAAGCAGCAGCAGCAGCAGCAAAGCAGCAGCGAAGCAGGAGCCGCCCGGCAAAGTTGCGCGGGCGCTGCGGCCGCCAGGGCAGCCCCGGGGCCCGGCACGGCCGTGACGGGCACACAAAGCGCGGCGGCCGCTCCTCTGTTGTGTGTGTCTGTGTGTGTGTACATGTGTGTGCACGTGTGTGTGTGTACATGTGTCCCTCCCCGCCCCGCGGCGACCAGGCCGGGTGGTTACCTAGAGGCAAGCCCTTGTTCAGGAGGTGCGAACTTCCCATGGAGGCGCCGCGCTCCGTCCGCGCCCGCCGCGGGGAGGAGGATGGTAGTGGCGGCGGTGGCGGTGAGGAGGATGATGATGATGATGATGATGATGATGATGATGATTATGAGGAGGAGGAGGGTGGTGTTGTAGAAGAGGAGGAGGCAGGCGGGGGGCAGCGCCGCTCGGAGCCGCCGCGGCAGCCGCGGCATATGGCGGCCGCTCCGTGGGCGCCCCCGAAC
>VXAU01004247.1:128453-171792 GCA_013399695.1 Formicarius rufipectus | reverse complement strand
CGAACCAAAGCGGCGGCCGCGCCCCCGCCGGGCCTGCAGGGGCGGCCCCGCCCGGGCGCGGTGACCGCGCCGGGCCCGCTCCAGCCCTCCGGAACACTTCATACCACTGGCACGGCCGCTTTCCGTCCCCCCTCGGCCGCTCGCCCGTCCGAGCCCGGAGAACATCCCATCTTTAGGTTTTTCCAAGAAATAAAAGGATGGGTTTCCTGCCAGCGGTCCCTCAGGATAAGGACGGGGAGCGCCTGAGCAGCGGACAGGAGCAGTTCAGGGGGAGAACTGGCACGGCTGCACATCTTCCCGTTTGGTTTGGTTTCAGGAGTAGGTTTGTTTGGCTCAGAGAGGAATGTCGGAACCCAAAGGCTATAAAGGGTGGTTTCAGCCTCCCCGAGTTGGGTGCATTTCAGGGACCTGTCCAGGGCACGGCATCCTTCAGCAGCCTGGCTCCAGCTCCCTAATAACTCGGTTTTCCCCATCGTTCCCCAGGTAGTGTGTCCATTTCATGGGATAATCCAGCCGCATTGGAAGGTAACTCCCAGCCTCTGACTTTTCTTCGTTTTCCTCCTGTTATTGCCAGGAGAGCCTTTTGTGGCTCAGCACAGACGTCTCAGACATCTCCCAACGCAGTTTCCCTAAATTCTCGCTGTGCATCACTAGGGCAGCACCAAGCCAAGCGCCTCATGTGGGGTTTGTATAAATAAATTTGGGTTTAATCACTATAAAGTGGTTAACCACTTTATTGCCACTTATAGATGTTAGCAAATACAAAAATACATACATATCAAAGCTGTTAAGAAGAAAATCAGGATTTTTTCCCCCTCACTACTTTAGTTGCCATGTGGCAAAGTACCAGCAGGAATGACCATTAGGGGTCAAACACATTTAAACCACATGTGAAGTATCTATGCATACCAATATGGATATGGAAGTATCTCCAGGGAAAAATTACTCATGGAAAATGAAAAATTCAGAAATTAAATTAAGAATTCAGTTACTTTTTTTTTTTTCTTTTTTTTTTTTTCTTAATAGACAAACATAAACAGAGCCCTGAGACCATGTCCTCAGTGGGGTTACATGAGTGGGCAAATGCTTAGATCCAAACTGGAACTGCTGCTTCAGGGAGGGGAGGGGAGTGTGGCACAAAATATTATGACAAGGGGAGTGCTCTAAGTGAAGATAAGTTGGCATGATGAACAGATGGAGGATTCAATAACAGGAGGTTATTAATACTGCAGTTTGGTATTCTCTATGCTACTTCGTGAAGGGATTCATATGCTTGCTCTTTTTCCTTCTTGATTGTACACAGACCTAACAAACACACACTGTAGGTAATGCTGGACTTATTTTCCTGCCGGCACACACACCACAAGTTCATCTTTCCTGGGAAAACATCATGGGCTGGATGGCTCCTCAGCTCGTTGTAACTGGACCAACTGTGTCCCCTTCAGCGGCAGAAAGCTGAGTTGCACCTGGTTGAAGGAGAGGTTATCTGACCCCGACTCCCCAGCCCCAAGGTCTCTCTGCCCTGCTCTTTGACAGCTGCCACAAGGCACCTGCTCTACAGAGCAAACAGTGCAGACCTTCAGGAGGGGAAAGAACACAAAGTAACTCAAGAGCCATTTGAGTTTTCCTTCAGAATACAATGTAATGGTCCTTCTGCTTAAGAAAATCGACCTTGCTTTCACCCAGAATTCAGCCCTCCTCCCCTGTATGGCTGTCCATGGCCTAGTTTTAGACTGGACATGAGAAAATCCAGGAGCAGACCAGCTGACTCCAGCCAAGCCTTCCACTGTCCCCATCCGTTTGGCTTCCTACTTTCTCGCCTCTGGGACACCACACATTCAGTCATTTCACAACTTTTACACTATGGCCTGGACAGCTACAATACATCTTCCCCAAAACCTAATAATCCCCATCCTCTCACTTCATTTGGGCACTGCTGTCACTGCAATTTTTTTTTTAAACAGCTGAGTGTCTTCTGTGTCTTGCACTAAGAAATACGGCATTTTTCAAAGCCCCCAAATTGTTTCTTGGCCTCTTAAGAGTCAGCTGGAGGAGCACATGTGCTGCAGAGCAAATACATTGTTTTAAGTGTATCTGTTAACATCCATATGTATTATTTAAGTACAAGTTTTATTCCCCTCAGAATGTGCAACAATAAGGGCATGACCTTGGGCTTTCACAAATTAGATACATTAGGGTTTGCTATCTATAGCAGATGTGACTTTGAAGATACTGAAAGAGGAAGTTTTACTGTTGTATCATCCAAGCAATGAGCCAAGATGAATGTTTGCTTAAGTGAATAATGAGGTTTGACAATTTTCTTACAAGAAGATACTGCTATTGTGTGCTTACAGATTTTCTTTGGTTTGTCATAGCTGTGCGTGCTGGTTCTTTCACGCATGTTTTTGCTTCATTATCAAACAGACATCACTCACTGTAACAGTTTTTAAAGCCATAAATTTAAAACCTTTATGCATTTTTAATCAAAATGCAAGATTATGTTTCAATGGAATATCTTAACTTTTGTCAACAGTAAATCTTGCAGATGCTATTAGGAAATCCTAAAGGGATTTATATCAGAAGAAAAGAAGGGTTAGATAAAGTGGCCTAACACTTCAATGTTATTCTAAAAATAGATCTTTTAAATGTATAATCAAAATAAGGCAATTCAATTTATTTAAAATCTGGAAGGAAAACTTTGTTTTGATTTAAATATTTCCTTAATTTTTTCACTCAGATCCTGAAAAGCATTTGTTTATAAAACAGAGAGATCATGCTACTTTGATTTTGCAATTGCATATTTTAATTCCAACTTCTTTTTTTAAGTTATAACTTCCTCTGTGTGAAACTTCCCACTGTAAGCAGCTAATGCTTTCTGATTCAAGTGGAAGTCATTTTGGAGAAACATTTTCAGCATATTCTGAGGGGAAAATGGAAAAAAGAATAATTGACTAAAGGGAACCACTCCATCTATAAGAAATGGTGGTCATCACAAGCATGAAATATAATAGAGGACCTTCACCTACTCTTATAAAGAAGCTTTGCTGAAGGATCAAAGTTGCAGATTAAAGTTGCACTTAATGAACAGGAAGTTCAGCTGTGTCAACCATTCAAAGTAATTTCTGAAATGCCAAATGTGCACTGCTCCTTTCTCAGAACTGAACAGCTCTACCAGCTCTGTGCTGGAAATATCGGCCATACAAAACTGAAAAAGCTTGTAGTGTGCTGAATGAATGGAAGAATAAATTCCCCACAAACCAATGAACACAAAAAACCCTCTCTCCTCTGATGTTATCTGTATTAAGTGACTAAGAGATTTGCTTCTTGATCTCACCCTCTTCATACAAGCGCTAAAAACACAAGAAGCAGGGTGGAATTAAATGCGCTGCATTTTCTGGTTGTCGTGAAATGAGAGGTATTATTTTCCATCTAGTCAGGAGGAGTTAACAGACCATTTCCAGGAAGGTCTGTGTTCTGGCTGAAGAGAAAAAGAAGATAGAGATGAACAGCAGAAGAAACCTATCGAGAACCATTAATGGATGTCAGCCATTGTCCATCTGTTCACAGTGGAATAAATCCAGACCTGAAGGAACAACTGCAACCTGCCCCATATGGCTCCTTCCCTTCTGCGCTGGCAGGGCTTCTTTGGGGATTTGACATTGGATGAGGTAAAGGAGAAGCAGCACAATCTGTGTTCCCAGGAACAAACAACCAATTAACATGAAAGGACAAAAAGTGGGTTAGTAACCCAGGGAAGGTGTCCTCCTCCTCACCTGTCTGAAATCGTGGAGTTCATCCAGACTGTAAGTTGCACAGATACTATGCTGAGGCTCTTGCTACTAAAGAAATGTTAACAATTTAGCTTTAGCTACTAACAAAATTCTGTGGACAGCCCCTCAGTAGGTGAGACCACTGATCCAGCTGTCCCACAAGGTGCTAAAAGAAGGCATTTAGAATAAATTACACTCACATTCCATTAAAAATTATAATGCATTATGCTTTCCACATAATGAACCAGCATTAACAACATTTTGCATTTACTTTTATAGAACTGGATTATTGAGTAGTAATTTACTTCTCCAATTTTAAATCAGTCTGGGCCTGGTCATGAAGCAAAGTACTATTTTTCAGGTGATTAAGGGAAGTAGGCTCCGACCTATGCAGAGTAGTTATGAAGTCTGCCTGTCTCTTTAAAATTATAAAGAGAACCAGATACTCTTTATGATGCTGTATTCTGCATGCAAAGAAACAGATCTACATATTAAGGCAAATTGAAGGGATCAAAACCCACAAGTTTGTAGTAGATTCAATAACCTGTTTGGTGGTAGTAATTCCAGGGGTAATATGGAGAATAATGAACCATCCAGTGTCCTAAGCAGAACCAGTGGATGTCCTGCATTCTCTTCTAAAACACTTAGCATCTGATTTTTCTCAAAGCTGCACAACAAGTAGCCAAGAAAAAAAGCAATAGTTGTATCAGAGTTAGTTTTAAAGGTCCCAAACAATTGTATTTGCATTTATGAATGTCATTCATTCACTAGCTGGCACAGAAAGCAGTTTACTTCCTTGTTTGAAACACACACCACAAAACTCAGGATGCCCTCCAGAAAAATAAAGACAGGTATGAAATCAAAGCAACATCTCTAAGCATTTTGCTGGAGACTTTGCTCTGAAACTAACCACGGGGCTTACTCATCTGAAAAACTAGCAAGGATAATAAAGGATGCAAAAAGCAAAACAGTGTTACATTAAAATACCTATTTTCTGTTAAGGACCTTGAGCACGACCACGCACTGGGATTATATACATTTATGACATTGAAATGAACTCTCTTGCATTGTCAAATTGGGATGATGACAAGTTATGAGGCTTGAATTTCATTCTCTTCCAAATTGAACAGTGCTTTGTACCCTCATGAAATACTGCACTACCAGCACTCCACCATCACCAGATAAGAAAGTGATTCATTAGTGAGCAAAAAGTGACCTCTAGTGAATCACCACACCGGCTCCTGAGACACACAGCATCGTCCTGGCAGTGCCCTGCCTGTCCCTGACTGATCACATCCACGTACAACTAAAATCTGATAGTGCTACACCCTGACACCAGTCAGAGCTGCACCCCCTTGCCCCATCCATCAAGCACTTCAGGTACCTTCAGTAACTCTCACTGTGAACAGCAGCTACAGCTAAGGACAGAGAGAACATTTGCACATTGAAAAACCTGCACACATTTTTTTAAACACAGTAAAATCTGCCAACAGATAGCTGTTGGATAATTTAATGGACTATAATAAAAAGTGTAAGCTCTTCCAGGATATTTAAGTCATTTTAATTGAATTTAAAAAGTAGTTTATCCAGAAATTTATAAACAAAATGAGAAAAACATCCTACTAAATATGTAAAAATAATAATAATGTCAGTGATCAGTCCTTTTTACTCCAAGAAAACAGGAAAATTAAAGTAGAGAAAAACAGTAGCAAAGAGATGGGCCGTAAAAATCAATTCCACAGTTACAATATATGGAACAATGTACAGGCTAGGCAATCCATAACAGAGAATGGTCGATGATTTTAGAACAGTAAAAAGAAACTAGTAAGGTTTCATGTGTAAAACACATACCCCATTAGCCACAGAAACACATTCCATGTTCTCTGCCTCCATATACCTAGCGATACACTAATATTTTTAACCCTCTCTTAATACATGTATCTTTTTCTAACAAACATTTCACAGGCAGTTATGGAGAGGCACACCATTTTTCTTTAGTTAAACCAAAATAGAGACTGTTATGCAGCTTTTTTACTTCCTACTCTCAAGACGTAAAACTCAATAGCTGAAAAATACACCGCAAGAAATCCTTATCCCTGTGCAAGACTCCCAAGACACAATTCAAATCCTAAGGGACATCAGTTTATGTGATAACTTACACAGTGATATGGGGGGAAAAAATTTAAAAAACTCCCTTTGTATAATGTAAAGAGAGAAGCAGCCTGTTATCCCAGCAAAAAGACTGCCTGATCACACTACTTATATTCCTATAACATACAATTTCTCTACAGAAGCAAAGGCGATTCAAATGGGTGATAATCAGTATCAACAGATTTACTGCTACTTGAGCTGATCTTTATTGCCAAATACCCTGACTTACAGACTAAGGCAGCACTGAGCATTATGATAGGATGGTATTATTTAAAGATTAATGGATAAACTTTCCAAAGGCTTTATCGTATTACACAAAGAAAATGCTGCAGAGAGAACACATCTCAGGAAAATGTTTGCTAAATCATTGTCTTTTTAACGGTTCAACTCTTCTACACAGGCGAACACCATCTGACAGAGATGTTTTGTTCAATTTGTATCACAGCACAGCACAACTGTGGTCCTACAAGTGTCTTCTGGGAACTCCATCATCTCACAACGACCATTACTCCCGACAGCAGAATGGCTGGTGCAGTTTTAAAGACAGCTATTGTTGTGCCAGGCAGGCGCTGGCAAGGTGGCCGGGCTGAGACATCTGCAGTGATTCTGAGTCACACTGGAAAGCCCACACAGAGTTCTTCGTGAGCTATAAACACAGACTCAGAGAATAGTCTGGGCTGGAAAAGACCTTTAAGATCACTGACTGCAAACATTAACCCAGCACTGCCAAGGCCACCACTAAACCGTGTCCCCAGGTGCCATGTCTGCATGTCTTTTAAATCCCTCCAAGGACAGTGACTCAGCCACTGTGCTGGGCAGCCTTTCCAGTGCTTGGCCACCCTTTCCACATGGAAATTTTTCCTAATTTCCAGTTTAAACCTCCCAGGCACAATTTGAGGTCATTTCACCAAGGCAGTTATTTGGTGTCTTAACATACTCTGTCTTTTTCATGAAGCAAGGTGTCTGGTACTGCTTTTGTGTAATGAACTATTATTTTTCACTGCACTGATGTGCCATCTGAGCTACCAGATCACAGGTAACACAATGAACATTCAACAATCTGCCACACTGATGCAACCAACAATTTTAAAGTTCTCATTTCCATCATGTAATTCCAGAGAAAAGGTTAAGGTATACAAAACCTATTTTTTTCCTTCAAATTATTAGGGTTTATTTGGGTCCTGTTTAATTTTATGAGCAGTTTTTGAAGAGTCATTGATACTCGAATACTCTTTTATTTATATGTATTATTTTATGCATCTGAAAGAATGATCACAGTACAGGCTTGTACATCACTATGGAAGAGGAACATTCAGCAGACACAGACAAAAAGACAAATACTTCCATGCAAACAGATTGGGTTCTTAATTAAAATGATTTGATACGCCTTATGAACAGTGCAAGTTATATCACAGATGATGAAGTTACCTTAGGAAAAATGTACTTTAAATTAACTACTGGAGGCTAAAGACAACTGAGCTGTAATAATAAGTAAATGTATATAGATAGTGTATAAATAATTAATTCACTTTTCCTGAAAGACGTGGAAACAAATGAGAACACGCTGTGTATCGCTGTACTGTGCTGATCTCTAACTGAAGTGGCTTCCAAGACCCATGACCCAGAAAGGTTAAAGTTTGTGTCTTTCCCAGAGGCTGCACCTCTATGATTAACATTACAGAGAAACCCACATCAGAAAGAACTATCACAAGAGAGGAATGAACAATAATTCATGGAGATAATAAATAGTCTAAGGAGGAAAAAAAATAACAAAACCAAACCCTACCTTGGTGAGTATTTTGAATGTTTTTTCTTTTAAGCACCACAACTGTAACTTTTACTAAATACCAAGAACTGAAAGGGATGACTTTTTTTTGTTTCTTGAGGTTTTACAATCAGAAGCAGAATTAAGTGTTCCCAATCTACTCCTGGATCTTTCCTGACGAGAGATTTCCAATTGTACTAAAATCTATGGATGTTTTGAAATGTAGACAGATGTCTGCGAGCCCATAGGCTGAGGTCATCAAACTCATCTCATTTGTGACCTAAGCTTAGTCTCTTGTCTCTCTTAAAAAAAGAGGTGGGGGGGAGGGGAGGATAATGGAAATGACACCAAAGAAATTGTTTGCTAATTTATCTAGAAAATTTTTCTGGCTAATTTTTAAGATAATAGCACACACACATTCTGGTAATATATAGCCAAGATGATGCACACTGAGAAGATATATATCTGGTCATCTATCATTAACTGCTCCTCACTGTAATTATTGTTTCTGGCATTATTAGCAGGCAACTGTCTGTTATTTCCTGCACATCTAACCAACCACATTTTCAAGTACACACATTTAAATCTCATTTCAAAGGCAGTTTTACAGCACTGAGTTAAATTGCTTAAATNTGTGTGTACATGATTGGAACGGCTGTCTCCATTGGGCACTGACTGTACATTGTGGAGCACAGAATGTATTCAGAGGAGATTTTATTGTTACAATCAGTTCATATGGGCATGCAGTATTCCGTTTATTNTTAACTGCTCCTCACTGTAATTATTGTTTCTGGCATTATTAGCAGGCAACTGTCTGTTATTTCCTGCACATCTAACCAACCACATTTTCAAGTACACACATTTAAATCTCATTTCAAAGGCAGTTTTACAGCACTGAGTTAAATTGCTTAAATTTATATATATATATTTATATTAAATAAGTCTTCATTTATCAACAAACAGTTCAANAAAGATATATTGATAGCAAATTTTCTGAATATTTTTCCCTCCGATGGCTGCAGGGTAGTCCAGATTTTTATATATAATCCACTGTTAGAATCAACACTGTTTCCGTTCTGCTCTTACAAAATAGAAAAGGAGAAAAAAGGTTTTGCACAGGAGCATTAATAGTTCCACTTGCCCTGTGGCAAATGGGAAAAATATGTCAATGTGAATTACTGTACTGTCTCCATGGATCAAAATTTCTCTTAGTGCTTTCAAAATTCCACTAACAGAAACAATTGCTAAGAGCATTTGCTACTTAGCCTGCTATGCTCGAATCAAATAAGACCCTAGGATCAACTAATGCTAAAATATTATCTTCTCTATTGATTTTCTCTCCCTACATTAACTGAGGAAACAGCTGAATAATTCTAGCTGAAAAGAACAGCGTATCACTCTCACAAGGACATCCAAAGAACTTAAATAATCAAGATAATTGCAAAACAGAATTTTGAGCGGCTTCCACTACCAGAAATGTAGGAATATCACAGTATAATTTTACTTCATTCTGACCCTAACAAGTTGTACTACATATTCATCTCACTGCACAGAGTTACAGTGTGGAATGCAAGATCTCTTCTCTACAGAAACTGAGCACACGTACACAGATGCATTAGAAAAAATAATTCTAATTGTGTGCAGTTGTGCATGCACATTCAGATTCAAAGGAGTCAGCCAAATACTATCAAAGAGATTCCAAGTCCATTTGTTCTACTAGAAGGCTACTTTATGGGGGGGTTATTAAATTCTGGGGTTTATATCTCTTTCCTAGTATAAGATTATGGTCTCAATTAATTAATAAAGTACAATTGTTGAAATTCTTGGGCCATTGGGCAGATGTGGTATGAAAATTTATTTCTAAACTTGATCTGGCCAATAAGAATGAACAACTAATGAAATCCAGACACATGTACTTACACGTTGTTGACTGTTTCTACCAAATAGCAAATTATTTTCATTAGAAAATAATAATTCTTATACAACATTTATTACCAGGATTCATAAACATCTAACAAATTCATATAAGGTAATGATGAAGATGCAAAAAATTAGAGTTTTGCTGGGTGTCCAAGTTAGCACTACTGGCATTCTGCTTTAAAAAGTTAGTGCTTTTTTAAAGCTAAAAATAAAATATATAAACAAACATATTAAAAGGATTATGATTAGTCAGCTTAAGACACATTTGTCAATGAAAACTCTCTCAGAAGAGATCTTTCTAATGGCTATGTGTCATCATCTTCATCAACAATGTGGGCATAGATAGAAAATCTTTGCAAAAATGACTGTGAACATCATAAAAAGAATAATAACTGTTTAAAAAGTAATAGTAGAAGTGAAATTACACGGTCATTTTGGATCACAGAAAAATGAAGTAACAAAACATGCTTTAATAAATCTAAGATGGAAAGCTGTGCCATTAGAAAAAACTACTGTCACACTGACAGGGTAGGAAATTAAGAGCCTTAAATGTGATGTGAAACAGTGCGAGCTCCAAGAACAACACCTCAACATGAGGAAGTAATGTTTTCCATGAAAAAAAACTGCTAAACTCAAGTAGAGAAGAGGTTTTTATCATTGTTGACAGGATTACCAACATTATAAACAGTGAAGTGTTGCTGCCAGCCCTGGCATCCAAATTCTGTATAGTGGAAAGTCAAAAAGAAAAACTCAGTGCTGGGGGAAAAACAGGCTGAGGAACACAATGTATTCAGATTGCCAAAAAAACCCTGAGAGATAACACGATTACACTTTGCAGGGAGAAATACTAGACACTAAAAGACTGCCTAATCTTAAAGGAAGACATAACAACACTGAGCAGCTTTAAAGCTCATTCAAAAATCTGTATTTTCTAGGCTTTTCTTTTTTTGTTAAAGTGGATGTTATTGATTATTCTATCAAGGGTTATGGTGGTGTCTTCATCTCCTGTATACTTCAAATGCCCTTCCAAAAGATCAGTCTATTAGGAATTTGAGGCTGAACTGTATTATCATGTATTTATATGATACAAAGAGGTTGGAGGTAACCTGGAAATTCCTTCCTGGTCCTACACTTTGGGGATTACAGTTCCAAAAATTTAAAGCTGACTAATTGTTGGTCACGGGTCTGCTTCCTGTTGGAACGAACAGAATAGATGAGCCTTCTCTCACAGAGTGTCATCTACTGATATCAATCTCTCCCTGCTCATGACGTCCATTAACAGGAAGCAATTACTACTGAGAAGTTGTGATGAAGAGGGATGTCTTACCATAAACCAGCTGAATTCCAGGAGAGACCTCGTGATGATCCCACTGAGAGCACCACGGACAGGAGGACAGAGATTTTAACTGGGCTGCAAGCCCTACTCAGCATGGGAAACCCTGAACTCGAGGACTTTCAGCACTAAATTAGTAACAGGTTCTTTTTACTGTCATTAAGTAACTGAAAGATTTTGGGGTTCAAGCACTTGTCTACCCAAGTGCACCAAAATAAGGATAACTGGAGACCAGCAGTGAATAAACAGATCACTGTGCCAGGTGCTCGAAGGGCAGTCTGCAGTGAGATGGAGTTTCTGTGGCACCTCCATCACCTGCACAGGGAATGCTGCTGGGAGGAGTGTTCTCAGGAAGGTTCCAGCAGTGAGTCCTGCTGAAGGACCAGCACTGCTGCCACCTCACTCGGGGTTAGCTCACTTAGTGCTTCTTTAAGCCCAGTGTCTCCCATGCACTGCAGGGCTGTTCTTGTATCTGACACGCAGAACTGCCCATCAGTTTCTGGGATTTAAGCTGCTGACATCTGAACTGATGACACAGCTTAGACTTTTCCAGTCAGTTTGCAAAAAAGTTGCACAAGACAGAGCCGAGAGGAATTCTGCTGGCAAGTGGTTTTGTAAGGGAACAGAGCTGGGAGAAATCAGAAGGATTAAGGTGCTAGCCAAGACTTGGGGAATGTACAATCAGTTCCTGATTCTGTCACCATCCTCCCATCATCCCTGTCATCCTAAACCACTTCCCTTCTATGCATCCAAGTTCCTCATCTTTAAAATATGTATAGTATTTGCATATTAAACACTCATGCTTGCTGTCAGAGCAAATCCATAAAATATTCAGATGTCCCACTACAACTGAAGAGTCATTCTTGGCATGTCTAATGAGACAAGGACAGGGACCCACTCACCCCTGGTGCACCTCTGTGTGTCAGCAAGGTGCCACCCTCCCAGTTTCACAGTGGATATGTAAACATTAGATAGTGCTGCCCTATAAAGAAATACCTTTTAACAGTCTGTAGAAGCTGATTATCTAACCTGAAGTTTGTGCTCCCCAATCTGTCTCATGATCACAGGTCTCCCTTTTTTTACATATTTTTTGTGTTTTCTACTAGAGCTGGACATTTTACTATTATATGAGAAGGGGAGTTGGGGAGAGAGGAGTGGTCCTTTCTAACACAGAGAGTCCTGGCAGGTCTAGATTAGGAAGAAAACTTACTTTCTTTTTAAAACAAAAAGCCAATTAGGAAGCTAAACCATAAAAATAGAAATAAGAATTCTGTTGGGCAAACCCTTGAAAGATCACCAAAACAGTAATAAATTAATCAGGGGAGCATATGAAGGAGAAATTAAGATGAATATAAATTGTGTTGATGAAACACCACCAAAAAAGCTACTGTTGTTAGAATCAGAAAAGACTGTTGATCCCAGGATGGCTTATACATTTATTTTTTTAATGCCGGATATACCCACGTTGTACAGAAGGACTAAGCCCAGTGGGGTAAGGCAATACAGCTTCCTGTGAGATGGCAATCTCAGCTCTGAGCTTTTAGCAATCTGTAACTGTACTCCAATCACAACTGTATTCATTAATAACACATGTCAGTGCCTCCAGCTGCCTCTACTCTCCTCTCATCCTTGATGTTGGCTTTACCCAGCAAAGATGTGTGTGTGTTTAACTCTGCCACAGACATCCTACCCCTCAGGTCCACACACAGATCCTCTGATGCCAACTTAGACCAAATTCTGCCACAAAGTTGACTCCTCATCACTCCCCCACATGGCTGCTATTAATTGCACAAAACACTTATTGAGGGAAAAAAATAGATCTTTTTCTGGGGCCTGAGAAGCACAACACACAGTCATCACTTCTGCAATAATTACAGCACATGAAATAAGTGTGAACTCTGTACTGGTCTGCACGTTCCACAATCAATTTAGCTTGAAAACAGCATTTTTCTGTTTTCCAATCTATTGGGAAAACTAAGAAATCTTTTTTTTGTTGCTTTTTATTTTATGGACTAAAGCTTGGTGTTCCTGAAATGAATGAATGTTTGCCATCCGAGTATTTTTGTTTCTCAGAGCTCTTACAATAATTCTGAATATGAAACAACAAACACTGTTATTCAGACCATAGATTTCAGGTATTTAAATTGAGAGGCTAGAGGGATTCAATTAAACATTTAATGCAGAGGACAGTACAGTTGAGTGTGCCAAAATAAACTTCAGCTCACAGCTGTACTAAAAATTTGAAAGATTTTCAGTCAAATAAATCCATATTTTATTAAAATGCTTGCTACACCTATTGGAATAACATATACCATCATAAAATAAATGCTTAAATCAGTACTGTACACTGGTCTGGATAATGCCTGCCCTAAAATCAACTATCTTGGTACCTCATTCTTACTTTTAGTAAAATACAGATAATAACAACAATCTTTTACCACGCAGTCTCTAGGCTAAATTCTCTCATTGCAAATTAAATACAGGCAAGATAATAGGAAAACAAATGCCAGCTATAAACAGGTATTTGTGGGATCAGAAAGCAGAAGGGGATGAATTCTGTGATGGAATAATTCTGTCCAGGAAAAGTCCTCTGAGCTGGGGTTGTACAGGCTGGAGAAGGGAAGGCTTCAGGGAGACCTCACAGCCCCTTCCAGTGCCTAAAGGGGCTACAGGAGAGCTGGAGAGGGTCTTTTCACAAGGGCATGGAGGGACAGAACAAGGAGAAATGGCTTTAAACTGAAAGACAGTAGGTTTAGATTAGATATTAAGAAGAAATTCCTTACTGTGAGGGTGGTGAGGGCACTGGAAGAGGTTGCTCAGCAAAGCTGTGGATGTCCCATCTCTGGGAGTGTTCAAGGCCAGGCTGGATGGGGCCCTGAGCACTCTGGTTGAGTGGAAGGTGTCCCTGCCCTTGGCAGACAGGTTGGAACAAGCTGATCTTTAAGATCCTTTCCAACCTAAACCATTCTGTGATTTTATGAACTAAATGAGCAAGAAATTCATACAGGTTTTGAAGTCTGAATACTGGTTACAGTCAGAAGCTGCAGTTCAACTCTGGTATCTCTGGGTGCCTTCATCTGATAACATTAAATGAGCAGGATGTTCCAACACAACAGGTCCCTCCTCTACTTGTTGCCATCTCCAGAAGACAGAGCAGATGGCACTGAACACGACCTCTGAGTCCCATCATCCAACCAGAGCTCTACCCCTCCGGCTGCCCACCAGACACAACCATCCCACCACACTCCCAGCTTCAACAGCACTGGGAGGAAGTGCCAAAAGCCTTGTTCCAACCGAAGAAAACATCCCCAAATCCACCCAGGTTGTCACCAAAGTGGATCTGCCCCAACAGGCAGGCTCTGTCTGTGATAAATTCCTGCTGACTGTCCCCAGTCACCCCCTTCTGCACCATGTCCCTACAAACACATTCCCAATCCCCCTTCTTACCACTGTGGTTGGAGAAACTTTTCTTTGCCCTTGACATTCAAGTCTCAACATGAGCCTTGATCTTTCCTAACACCACCTCTACATGCCAGGGCAGTATTTCTGAATTCCTCCCCTCCTTCCACACCTATGATGCCCTTGTATTTCCAGGTTTCCTGGAGGGTGTGTAACAGCCCCACAGATCCAATTTACACCTATCGTTTCCTGAGCAATTTAATCTAATGATTTGCTTCCACGTTCCATTCAAAAAGAAGGTTTTTTTTTTTCTTCTTAAACAAAGCCAAACTTAAGGAGCATTGACATCTATAATGGGACTGAGAAAGTAGCATGTGAGTAGCATTTAAAGGCCTACTGGGAGCAAAATTACAGCTCTTAGGAAGAATGTGGCTTCCAAATTTAATTTAACTGTTGCCTAGGCCTCTTCTTACATTCTTATCTGTGCTAATCACTACAGGCAAGGAGGTGACTATTCAGAAAAAAAAATACCCTTTTTTGCTTTCTTAGGTGCAATTTGGGCAATTAAAAAACACAGGCACCCAGATAAAGCAGTATTTCCTAGAGTCTTCTCTTCCAGCAGCCACAGAAATATCCTCCTGTGGTACTTTTTTGTAAATGTGATTATAGAGTCATTTATATAGATGACATTTTAGTAGTAATTGTACAAGCACAGCTAAATAATTGTACTTGATAATTTGATGATGGAAACAAGTTTTTCTTTCTTGCATTCATCACTATTGAGAATGCAGTGGCTCTTTTAATAAATAATAACCTAATTTCTGGATGTTCTAAGTACAAACCTTGTGATTTAAATATAGCTCAGTCTACTGAATGTTCCTAGGAAAGAAATATAATTTAAACCTCCATCAAATACAACCGATGGGAAACTGGTTTTTGTGTTAGTAGAAAGTTTGCTTGGGTAAAATAAAGTTCTAATTCTTTTCCCCCTACATTTTGTTGTATTCAACTAAATTGCCTTAGAGCTGAAAAATGTGGTGAGGTTATCAAATATGTATCCACAAATAATGCATAAAAATATTATTAGACTGATGACAGTTGTTAAACTTACGGCCTTTTCATTCCTAATCACTGACTGTAGACATTTCTTTAAAGTGCTTTTCATGTAAGTGATTTCCATGTTCATCATCTCAAACCACATGGACCAAATCACGGGAGTGGAGCCCAGAAGAGGTAAGGTTTCAGATATAAATCATTGAACTGAGCAGGGCTCTGTGCCAGGGTGGGATTTGTACCTGAAATCACTGCTCCTGTAACTCTGATTTATTTAGATTTTAGTTTTAAAGGAAAATATCTGAAGGAAGACTTCCCCCTCCCCTTGCCTTTCAGGCAGGGCTGGGCAGGGTGTTCGTGGCTGCTCTGCAAGAAGGGGCAGAGAGCTCGGCTGTCCTCCCATGGGGAACCTCAGCTGCTCTGCCCTTACCCCCCACCTCCTCCCCACTGTTTCCCATGCTGAAATACTAATGATTTGCTCCTCTTGACTTCCAATGGTTAAAATTACCTAATTGCAAATTTTGACATCTCTGTGAGATCGTACAAGATGGGGCGGAAAAAAATCAAAGGGAAAAAAAAAAAGTAACATTTCTACATCCTACTTCTGGTGCAAGAGACCTGTTAAATCCTGATGTTAACAAGTTGACTTCATTTGTACTGATCTGCAGTATCAGACTGAGTGACAGATCTGAAAATTCTCCCAACAGTTTCTCAAAACACCCCACATAGATTTATGCTTTCTACTTATTCTACAATTGTGGTTTTTTTCTTTCTTTTTTTTTTTTTTTGTGTATTTATATAATAAATTTATGAGTTGAAATCACAGACATTCCAGTGACCCTGGAAAACTCACACAGATTTATACCTCAACACAATAAGAAAGTACCACAGACCTCTCACAAAAAAAACCCTCAAGTTTTGAAGCCTGTCCTAAGGATAACAGTATCTGGACTTGGATCAGAAAAGGAGCAAATTCCAGAGTTCAGGACCATGTCCTCCTGTTGACTCTCTTCTCCATCCCTTGGCAGCTGCAGGTACCACTGGGCATTGCTTACACCCATCTGTTGCAAACCACTCCTACATTTCAAGTTGAACATCAACCAGAGAACTCAAATTCAAGTTTTTGGCCTCCCACCTCCTCCTTCTTGAAAGGAGCCCTAACTTCATAACATTGCCCTTGAGAAAATGAGCAGAAAAGGCTCTAAGCGTGGAAAAGCATTGCCTAGATGTTGACACAGAGCCACATGGATAATGGCATCTCACGACCCTAAACCCATTACTGGTGCATCTCATCCCACCATTTAGTTCCAAGACAGATGCAGGGTCAGGCAGGGCACTGCAGGGACCAGCAGGACATCTCCACTGCCCAGCTGAGAATAACCAATTTACAGAGGGATATATTTGTAAGCTTTCCCACCACAACCACAGGCAGGAAAGGCCACATTCCATTGTACCCTGAGCACCTCTGGCACCAACCAGGCAAGGAGTAGCTGAAGATCCTGAAGGCCTGCTGCATTTTGGGTTTGCACAACCATATTTAAGCCCACGTAACTGAAGTTCATTCATCTCCTGGAAAACAGTGTCACACATTTCCACTCTCGTATTTACAATATGGACTTGTCAACAGGATTTTCGTCATTTCTGCCTTCCATTTAACAGCACAAATATTTTGACACCGAAAGGTTGCAAAGAAGATGAACAGATTTCACGTCAACACAGACCAGTATGAAAACAATATACCCATAGGTCATTTGATTTACTTCAGTTTTCTGTCTGGTGTTGAATAAGGAGATTCCTTCCCGTAAATGGCCATTTCATGCTCAAACTAAAGGGAAGGGCAATACAGCCCTGTCATTTGATGAAAAAAAAAATCTCCAGGAAGTAAATATTTGCTCTCTGCTGAGTAATTGGCTTGTTTGAAGCTTAAAATGAGAGGGAGCGATCTGCTTAAAAGGCATAACCAGGCATATAACAATAATTTATAGTGGCTTTGTACAGGCATAGAATGCAGCACTCCCCAAACCCAGAACAAAAAACCATTGTGTTGAATGTTGAGGAAGGCAAGGGGGAAAGGAGAGTACCTTGGCAGTGTTCAAGGCCAGGTTGGATGGGGCTTTGAGCAACCTAGTGCAAGGTGTCCCTGCCCATGGCATGGAGGGTTGGAAAAGATGATCTTTAATGTCCCTTTCAACCCAAACCACTCTGATTCATTCTATGATTCTTAGAGCTTGTAATGCAAGTATAAAGCAAAATAAGAAGTGTTTTTCATGCTTCAGACATTAAATAAATGCAGAATAGTAATGGTCAAATGGTACCTCTCAAATCTATGTGGAAGGAAGCAGCTTTTAGTGCTGAAAAATGAAATATTGAACTAGATGAGACACTAAAAACCACAAACAGTATCTGACTTCATACAGCAGATGAAGTGAAACATACTATAAACAATACGTATGCATATGTATGTGTCTGTGACATGTCAAGAAACAAACTCCGTGTCTGGGCACCAAAACACAAATTTAAGGGATGCAGCCAGGCATCTCAACAATGTTTAAATAGGTGTTGATGAGTCTTGTATGAGACAGAAGCATTACATTTTAATTGCCAGCCTTTATAATGGTGTAACAAAATACTTCTAGCAACTGAAAGCACAAACGTGATGATTAAAATATAGTCAATCTTACTAAGTTGTCCTCCAGTTGAATGCAGGGAAGTAATTCTTTTCCTAAATTATTTACTAAAGGCACTTGTGAGAGGCAATGCGCCCGCGGAATCGCCACTTCCATCTGTGTTTCCTTTCTCAACTTAGCCAAGGGAAAACCAAGAAGCTGAACTGACAATGCACAGAAGAAAATGGTGTTTGCAAGATAAATATTACCCTTCTCCCTTCTGGAATCTTACTGGCTATTAGCACTGCATCATTTGGAAAACTAATTCATCACCCCTTTCGCCGCGTTTCTGCTGGAGACACGCGGATCCAGTGCAGAGCTGCTCCTGCTGATGCAACAAAGAGCTGGGGGCAAACAAAAATGCAATGAATTTGTCAAACAGCACAGTGAAATGTTTAAATACATATCTAAACATTCAAACCCGGGCTCTCTGCTGACCAGGATTCAGTTTTTCCTGGAGTGGGGAACACACAAGGTGTGTTAGAATATTGCCTTTATCTGCAACATCTGAATGTGGTAACGGGCCGAGTAATGCGGAGACACGTTCAAATGGCAGAGTGGGGTGAGGGAAGTTTGGACCTACACACACAGAACAAACAACTTTTTCTAAGAAAGAAATGAGTCAGAGAGAATTCCTTATTACACATCCTGCCCAAAGATGCCAAATGCTTCACCTAATTATGTCTTTAATGCTACTCCTGCTATTTGAGTTTTCACTTTTTCTAGTGGCCTACATGGTCCATCAGTCCATCAGTACAAAATGTAATAAATGGTAATAAGTATTTCAAGAAAAGTAGCACTGACAGCACCAGAGAAGAAATTTAGTCTATTACGCAAAAAACTATGAGTGAAGGTCAAAAATATTTAAAAAAATTAGAAACGGATGGGATCAATACCATCAACACAATGTAACTTCTGTATTTTAAAATAGTAATGATAAATTTAAAAATATTGACTTTGCATTTTATTAAATAATTTTAAATGGTATTTTGCATGTTATAAAGAAAATCAAAATCAATCACTGAAGTTTGTGCATATTCCCAGCTTTTGACTACTTTGACATGAAGCATCTACATGAAAAGAAATGAATTCAATCATAAAAGGGTAGTCAGTGGTTTCCTTGCCAGAGGCAAAAGATCTAAAGGGGCAAAGTGGTTTTGTCACAAATTTTCTATTCCTAAATCTGCAAGAGTGAGGCACCAAAGGCAGAACTTGCCACCCATCCCCTGGCTGCCTTCATGGTGCTCCCCAAACCTGTCAACATCCAAGTGATGAACAAAATGCTCCCCAGAGGGGCTGCCCTGACAGGACTAACAAACTGACTGATCTGACCTGGGTTAGCTTGCATGAGAAGGTAAGAACCAGATACTTTGGCATCAAAATGTGACCATGGATCTGGAGTTTGGGGTTGACTGTCCATGCCGTGGTACTGATGAAGTGCAGAATGCTGCCACGCCAGTGCATGACTATCCAAACAGCAAAACCCACAAAGCCCAGAAACACCAACCTTAGGATGGCTCAGGGAAGACAGAGGAAGGTAAGGGGAGGAAAACAGTGGCAATGCTGCCATGAAAATGTAGGGGGAAAGATCAGCAATGAAGGCACCTCTTTAGTTACCACCGAACAGCTGTGCAAGGCCAGCTTGGATGGGCATTTGAGCAACGGGGTCTAGTGGAAGATGTTCCTGCCCATGGCATGGCGGGGTGGACTTGACCATCTCTGTAGGTTCCTTCCAACCCAAACCATTCTGTGATTGTAAGAACAGGCACAAAAATGGGTTCTGACCCACTATAAATGAAAGATGACTCTACCCAAAGCTGAGACACCACAAAATACCAAAGACCATCACCTTTATGAAGCCATTTCTGGGGGCTTCCTGCACACAGCACAGTGTGTCCCACCACTGCTGGAAACACCAGCCTCCCTCCAAAAGCCTTTTCTCTCACCCTCAGTGCCCAGTTTCCACACTGCCAGCAGTCAGCATGACTCTGGCAACAATCTTTCAAATAAAAACTTGGCAAGACAACAGTATTTTTAACCGGCCATTTATATGAAAGTGTTTTTCTTCAGGTGCTTCATCAGCTGTTTGACACAAAAAGGGTTTTTATGCTTTTGCACTGTAACACAAGCAGACTTGGGGAGGAATGAGGGTTCTTTCTGTGGACATGCTTTTTAATTGCTTGGTTTGGGTTTTTTTATAATGACAGAGCAGCTGGAATTCTGCTTCTTCCTTTTGCAATTTTTTTTTTTTAAAAGAAAGAAAACAGACTGAAAATTGGCACTTTGTGTGTGATGCAAATTAAGTGGAATAAACAAAATCCACTTTATTTTTTATCAAGTCAGCAACTGCAAGAAACCAGATGACCTCTGGAACAAACTCCAATATGTACTTACAAATAACAAGTTTTCACATGATTTTGTTTTACTTATTTAATCCCCACTACCTCTTCACCATCTGTCTGCAGCAAGGTTTTCCTCTGACCAGCTGAGTACTGAACATAATGCAGTGGACAGGCTGGCTTAGTTGAGGTGGGTGATGATGAACCACTTGGACATCCTGACAAATGAGAGAAATGTCCTGGCAGTCACAGCTTATTTCATTACAGGGAAAATTACAGTAAAAGGTAAAATATTGCTGCAATTTGCATTTCTCCTCTTTTTAGTTTAGTTTTTCTGGTAAGAGCCAACTTCCCTTAAAAGTAGATGCTATTCTCTTTCATTTAATATGAAAAATGGGTATGTTGAAGCTGCTATAAATGTGCACAAATACATTTGCTGTTTTTGCAAATACATTTCATTAATAACCTTAGTCTTGAGTCTTGGTGTTGGTCCATTATGTTTAGAGTGATAGAATATTAGTAAGTGGTTAATCCCAAACTAGTTTTATATCATTTATACATGTTTTTATACTAGTTTGACATCACTTTTACATGAAGTTTTTACAGCAGCTGTTTCAATTAGAATTGTAAATCAAATTTTGCTCTCTGTAAATACTGTCTTTAAAACAATGAGAAGGAACTTTGTATATCTGATAATGAAATCTATTCTAGAGGTCACATTACAGAGTTCTACTTTCAAGGCAGTATTAAGGTACAACTAAAACTTTTGCTTATCACAGAGACTGTAAAATGCCAAGCCCTACTAAAACAAACTTTCCTTTTTGTTAAATATTTTGAAGAGTATTAGAGTGAGTACTATATTTAGTAAAACTCAACAGCTTCTAGAATTTCTTGCAGTGAATGCATGCAAGACTCAACTATTACACAAAACTAAATGTAAACTACAGACTTTGCAGTGGAAGAGACAGCAAAGGTGAATAACCTCCAAATTAGATGCTCCCTTCTCTCCCCCCATCTCTTAAATACATCTCACATGCACACAGTAATGGTGTGATTCCATTTCCGAGCCAAAGGGGTGTGTATGTACAAATTACATATCTAAGAGATCCGAAGCTCCTGCATGTAGCAGAAGGCACTTACACTGCAATGGAACCAAAATTAACTTGGAAACCTGCATTTATTGCTGGAAAATCAACCAGCTGAGAAATAGGGTGTCTTAAAAATCTCCCAACCAACCTATTATTATCCCTTCTCTAGTAACATCTGAATGTGCCAGATGAAATCATAGCCCCATGGCGTGAGCTCAGAATGAGCGAATGTCTCCCGTTGGAGATGAAGGAGATAAGACAAAGGGGAAAAAAGGCACAGACAGTTGAAGTGACTTGGTTGATGTCAACATCCATCAGTGGCCAAACCAGTAATATAAAACCAGTCAGTTTTCCACACCAGAACAGTTTGGAATCTGTCCCCTCAAACTGGTATTCACAAAATGGAATATCTGGGCGTCCTGTTCCCTTGTGCACAGAATTCCCTCTCCTTCCCCACTCCAGATCCCAAGAGGAGACTTTTGCAAAAACCAAGAAGCAAAACACTTGATGTGTGTTTTTGGAAACCAATGATAAGACTGGTTTTTTATGTTTTTCTTCATTCCTTTCCCTACTCAACTAAAAATAAAAAGTACTTTAGTAAAAACAAAGAAAAAGAACATTTTCTCTGCTTTCCTTGTCCTTAACCCTCTAATGACCATGGCACCACTCACTCAACAGAGGCAATTTACATTGCCAGCCACAACAGGCCAAGAGAAAAAGGCAGGGACAAGAGAATCTGAAAGTTCCTCTGGTCCAGATAACTTTAGTTTACTTATTTTCTGGGTGGCCAGTCATCACCAGGCAGAGCAACCCCTTTGAGCCCAGAGATGGTGGCTCTCAGTGGGGCAGATTGGGACCTCTGCATTCCACAGCAAAGGGCTCCAGAGAGACAAGCAGGCTGGTTATGGCACTGCTGTTCCTAAGGGCAGCTTGAGAAGGGAAGGCTGGCAGAGCACGGGCACAAGGAGCCAGCTGAGTTGGCTTCCAAGGGATCTCAGTACAAACACCCTTCTGAAACACGTCTGCATAGCTGAAAAGCATCCCAAAAGCTCAGCGACCTGTAGCCAGCTTGGTAAAATTAAAGCACTGCCCACTATGGATCTCTCTCAGTTAGCATCCTGGGCTTGTGTGTATTTGGAGAGGGAAGAAGTGCAAAATTAAGCTGCTAAAATGTAATTTACATTTAAAAAAAAAAAATATATATATATATATAAATAGAAGGAAAAAATGGCCTTTATTTTATTAAACACAAACTTACCTACAGCCTGACCAGAGCAAATAGAAAAGGGTGATGGAATAAAGATGCAAATTGGATCTAGGAATCATCTTCACTGCACAAACTCTATGGCAATCAGACTCAAAGCATGTCAGGGCTATGACCAAAGTGAGCAGCAGAACAAGGAGGGAAAATGGAGCTGTGGGTCAGAAGCCCAAACTTTCTGGTTTGCCCTCAGTAATCTCTGAAAGTCCATCCCTGCTGATGGGAAACCATAACCTCTCTGAGGAGCAGCAGTAGGAGAGCCTGAGTATATCAGTGTTTCCTGGGGCTGATGAAAACAACAGAATATCTACTGACTTCAAGTGTGATAAAAATATTACCATATACTGTAATTTTTTTCACTGCCTTCAATTAATTTTTCTCTCTGTCACATCCAGATAAATGCTGGCAATCTTCACTCCTCAAGCCTATAAGCTGTTTTTCATTTTTGATATTACAAAGTCCATATGTGTGTGAGAAAGACTATGATTTAAGAGTAGTGTAATACTTTGAAAATGCATTAATATAAAATAACTTCTTCTATTTAATCTAAGGCATTTTTGAAAATTAAAAATACATCAACTAAAAATCCATGGGACTCTTGTCCAAAATTACTTAAAGCACACAATAAATCCATCACAAAACTATCTTCTTTGTGTGAAGGAATCCTAAAACGACTTTGTCACATGCACATATAATTGTACATTTCAACCTTTTGAGGAATAGTAGAATATGTTGAAAATTAACTTACTGAATAATTATAAGAAACTGGGGCTCTATAAATCTAAAGTGCAGCAAACTACTTGCAATTAAATATATGAAAATTAAGCACCCTGAAGTGCAGAAATTGAAGCTATGAAAGCATCTAAGGAGAAGATAAATTATTTGTTTAAAAAACCCAAGAACATAAAGGTAGCACTTCAAAATATTTTCCAGTTGTGCTTCTTGACCTGCATTTGAACTCTCTGTTGCTTGTCTTCCTCAGTTCCTGGGAATCCTCCTTTCCTACAGACGTCTGGTATCTGCTTTGACTAAAACTAGACAAACTCTTGTCCTGGACCACGCCAAGGACTCACTTAGCCCAGCAGGACACCTGTGGCCATGGCCAAAGAGCAGAGCATCCACACTGCCACATTTTTTCCAGATGTGCAACAACTTGGTGCTCAGGGGCCTCCAAAGCCAGAGCTGATGGCTGTGGGGTTGCCAATACCCAACTGCCACCACTTCCTCTTGCCCAAACTGTGCCAGGTTCCTCTGGAGCTCCCTGTCACCACCAAGATGCACCTTCCTCTACCTCGAGCCCCACCAAAGATCTCAGGCCACAATTTACTCTTTGGGGCAAAAGAAAGGGGACAAAGCTCAGCTCTGCTGGTACCCCAGTGATACCTTAAAATCAAAAGACGAAAACACAGCACCAATTATCTTAATTTAAAACCTGAAATCTGGCCCAGTTTTCAAACAGAGCGAGTCTAATATTTCATAATAACATCTAATATTTAAGAAAGATGAATTGCCTTGGCTAGTAAAAAGTGATTAGTTCTGGAAATATGTAGAGTTAGGTCAGAAATATGGAGTTTAAACATTATCTGTTGATCAGGAGGACAGACTGGGAGGTGCTTTAATTGCACAGATGAAGCACAACTGAGGCCAAGAAATCAAGTTACAACAGATTTTTTAAAGCTGAATTATTCACCACCTACAAGCCTCTTGCTAGAGTCTGCATTTTATTTTTCTTTTCATTATCACACATGTGAACAAGAGGTTAAATAATGGTGAAATTAATTGAGCTTAAAACAATTTTTGGAGCAGGACTGTACACAGATAAAAACCATATAGCCCGAAAGGCCAACTTTCATAATTTTCTACTCTTGGGCTCAAAAGAACCGCAGCACAAGACAACAATCTCTTCACCTGGCAGTAATATGCACATAAAATCATAATAAGAGGATTCTCTCCCAAAGTTTTCTGGCTAGACCACAGTAAATATCCAAAGAGAAAGGAGGTCTGGCTGGAGATGTCTGTGTAGATTGCATAGTTGCTTATTTGATTTACAAAGGGATTTAATGCTTCATGCGTTAGATGTAAGTATGGTTGAAAAGTGGGGGGTTTTTAACCCTGACAGAGGTTTTTGCTCATTTTTGCCTCCAGATCTGAGCCTGTTCTTCATGTAGAGCTTTGCCTCCTCACCCTGCGCTCACAAGAGCCCAAACGAAGGTTGTTCACCTCCAAGAAGGAGGAATTCTGGATTTAAAAAAGCCTAAAATCCCAGTGTTAATGTCACAGATGTTCTCAGAGCAACCCATTAATGTCAAAGATATTGAAAAAAAGAAAAAGGTTTAGAGACTGAAGTACTGAGATGTTTGATTAAGGCTAAGTGGAAAACTCCCGGGCTGGCATCTCAGAGTGTACGCATTGGAAAGGTCACATCAGTGCTCTCGGATGTTCCAAAACTCACACACCCACAGCACTGAAATACATTTGTCTGTTAGTGTAGAGAAGGACCAGGCTACCAAGGGAACTGCAAATTCAAAGCTCAAGACACAGCTTGGAGCAGTCCTCTGTCCTGACCTTCCACCATCCGCTCCGTTTGGGAATGTTGGATGATATGACCTTACCTACTGCTCTTGGTGCCCACGGATCAGATGCCCAAGAGTTTGCTCTGTCCATTTTCTGGTCTGGTTGGCAGATATAATTTGCTTCCACAATTTCCCAAGGCACCATGATCTCCACGTTCACCACTTCCTGTGTAACTCGTGTATTTCATTATTTCACCGTCAGGGTTTACGCTGGTCTCCCATTAGTCATCAAACTGCTCCCCAGCTTCAGTATGAAGGATTTGGTGGAACAGCAGCTCTGCTCTGCCATGTATTTATACTGAGACTTGTAAAGGGTGTCCATAAAAATGGCAGATCACAAGTCAAAGTTCATATTTTAGAAATGAATGCTTTTAAGAGGAACTGTTGCACACATGGGACTCGGAGAGCCCCACCCCCTCAAAATTACTGCAGCTTGCTTCCCTCAAGCAGAAACATCCATCTCTGGAGAATCACACAGTGGGGTTTTTTCCAAGTAAAATTGTGTGCTTGCACATTACACTGGGATTCAATGACAATTCAAAGAATAACACATTTTTTTCCAGCCAAGTGTAGGAAGGGGGTGTGTGCCTATTGCTTTTCCCTCAAGTATTTTCTGGTACACTACTACTTGAAATGCTCTTTTATAAGGAACACAGCTTAGATATTTTCATACCCGTTCGTGATGGCTGTGGAAATGCACATAAATTTAACAAGACTACAACACAGTTTGCTATTTTTAAAGCTGGAATATTTTATACCGGGGTCTTTTACCACATTAAAACACAATGAAAGCTAGGCAGCTAATTATCTAAGAGGTAACAAAACTTTTAAACTACACACAGATGTTGAGCTGTACTAAGAGGACAATTATTTGCCAAAATCACTGCCAAATTAAAGTTCCTATTTGGAAACTTTCATACACTTGCGTTTGGTGCAGCTGCAGCTGTTTAATTGCACATAAATTTTGTTTTACCCTTTCCGATTGTTATTCAAATGACATTAAAGAGCAATTACAGCACAGTGACAATAACTGGTCCGTTAAAAGTTCAAATTGCAGCAGATCTGTTTAAATTTAAATTCAATAAAGTATTAAAATAGCAAAATAAATGGATCTCTCTGTAGACACATGAATGTTCTTATCCTTTCTATACTCAGGTATGTGTATTCAGTATCCATATCTCTTGTACAGGCACCAGGTGTCACTTCCAGCCCTGGCTGCAGTACTTGGGAGCCCATGGGCTGGTGCTCCTCTGCAGGTGGGCTCATCATGTGGGGACAAATGGGCATTTTGGGGGAGCCACTTACTTGATCCCTGACTGCCAGACAGAGTGAGACAAGCAGTGGGCAGGGTGGCACTTACACAGACTGCAGGGGCATTTGGGGTGGCAGTATCACACAGACACACATATACATATACACAAAATATTGCAGAGACCTATGGGTGCCCAGGTAACTCCCACACAATTCTGGACCCAGGTTTTGCCAGGCTGATCCCCGAGCAGGCACATACCTGGTGTGGATGCTGAGCCTCACGTGGGCATTTCATTTAGCTGACTGCACAAACCTTCCGACCACAAAAACCCTGCAGACTTCATCATTTCGGTATTTATACTGCACCTAAATACTCCCAATGGACTTGACTACCTCGTGGACAAAACACCCTCTTAAAATTTGGCCTTGGAAATAGATCTGAGGGTTATAAATCAGGGTAACTGAACCAAAGTAATGGACATGGCTGAAACACATCCTGGCACAGCACTAATTGTGTCTCTAAGGGTTCTCCTTATGAAACCGGGCCGATAAAACAGTTCTGTCTGTCGTAAACCTAACGGATTTATGAGATTTTCAGCTGTTCAACATCAAAGCCCACCTTAAGGGGGCTTATAAAAAGGGGGGAGAGGAACTTTTTATATGGACAGATAGTGACAGGACAAGAGGCAATGGCTTTAAACTGGAAGAGGGCAGGTTTAGATTAGATTTGAAGAAGAAACTCTTTACTCAAGAGGGTGGTGAAGCACTGCAAGGTGCTGCCCAGAGAAGCTGTGGATGCCCCATCCCTGGAAGTGCCCTGGCTGCTCCAGTGGCAAATTAGCTATTTTTGTAATGTGGCCTGGAAATAAGTGTTTTGTCTTGGCAACACCAACTCAGCCCCATCTGACCTGCAGATCTCTCACCTCAAGACTGACGCTCCCTCACACACAAAAATACTTACAAAATGCATCATTAAAACGTCTGGATTAATCACATCACTATGGTGAAAACTCCACATTAAGTACAGCAAATCAAATGCCCCAGTCTCAAATTTCTTAAATTCTTATCTGCACTACTGATGTGGAACCCTTAAGGAGAGATTTCCCACTTGATCTCCTGGGCTGCAGGGGATTGATCCCCCAGCAGCAGAGCTTCAAGCTCTCATCTGCAGTGTGCCATAGGCTACTTTCCCAGCCCATCCTCTGATGAATTATGGGGTTTTAAATTGAAATGCTTTAGGAATCATTTTTTTTTCCTCAGGCTCGGCATAAGTTAGGCAGTATTCCAGTCCCTGAGAAATACTCTGAAGTCTGCAGATAGCAAATCATTAACATTTTGGAGACTCAGTAAAAATGGAATCAGAAGATTTATCTGCCGAAAATTGGTCAATCTAGTCCACATCCTGACTCTGGAAGTTGTCCAAGCACCTGATGTTTGAAGAGCAAATTTTCTGCAAGTAAGGAGAAAATGTATTTATTTCTGACTTGCACTGTCAGTCCTTCTCATGCCATCAAATTGGAGGTTTCCTTCTATCACACCTAAAATTTTCATTTGCTTACAGTGTTTAATTATTCAATTATAAATTCTAACCTGTTCTATTCTACATGGGCACTCGTGAAGCAGCTACATTTTGAGTACAGCCCTTTCTAAGACTTGGCATCAGTGCTTTTGGTGATGCTAATAACTAACCAGCTCAAAATCTTCCATCCCTTAGTAAACACACACTTAGCACCAAACAAATTTAGATATTTCTTTCTCAACCACTGCAAAATCTCTCTGCCAACTCTATTTGGTATTGTGTTGTTGACCTAAAAATATCAGAAACCTTAGAGAAATTGTCCTTCCGGAGCTATAAACTGTCCCCTACAAGCAGAGCAGACATCCATCTAGAAGAAGGTATTCAGAAAATCAAGAATTACTTGCCAGTCCTGGGCTTCATTTAAAAAGCCCTGTCTTATAACACCATCTGATCTTGAGTTTGTCTTGAAAAAAATTGGGTACCTACTGTTAATTTCCCTGGGAAGACAATAAAGGATATAACATCCCTTGAAAGCACTTTTTGTCCATTTCTGAAGCTTTTTAAATTTAGTTTCTTTGTGTGAGAGGGCACTGAGAGGGGATACAGAAGTGCAGAATGAAAAAAAAAAAGTAAAAAAAGGACAATATTTTATTTCTATTAACTCTAGGAATCCTGTCTGTGGCCTTGAGATGACGACAGAGGAAGAGTCAAAGCAAGGGAAATGTTCTCCTGTGCAAACCTGCCTTTGTGGGTATTCTCTAAGCAAAGAACAGAGCCAAGATTAATATCTAAATTGCTTTCTCTTTTGAGATTCCAGAAATGTGATATACCAATCAGCTTTTTAAAGTCCCAGCCCAAAAGCAGTCACATCTTTCATGATAAGCACATCCCTCAAAGAACAAAGCAAGCATAAGCTGTTTTTTATATATTATGAAATATTATAATCTAGAAGATCCTTTTGTGGGTACCAATGTAAACAGAGATCTTCCTTTGCTGTTTGCTCCTCTGTTTCAGAGCTTGAAGAGATAAACATATCACTTCCTTCCCCTCATAAATCAGAGATGCCAAATCTTATATCTTTATACAACAAACTCAAGTATACATTTAGCAGCACTGTTCCAGGGGGAAAAAAAATCAGACTTTACTAATGAAGTGTGGTTATTAACAACTGTAATTTGTGAGCAAGCTTCAAAACCTCTCTGTGAAGATCCAAGTAAAGATGATACAATACATAAAAGAACAGTGATTTCACAGGCATCTTGAATTTCTCCACCAGGAGGTCCAGCAGCTCTGGAATGAGCCATTAGTGTGAATGGCGGAGCACACCTGGCCAGAGGTAGGAAGAGGAATACGGTGCTCACTATCCATCCCAGTGCCACCAGCTAAAAAAATCAAACTCTTTTGAAGCATAATCGTTCAAAATATGGGTGGAAGAAGTTCCTTTACTGGGAAGGAGGAAGAAACAGTTTTATAACCTTTAGTGGATCCGAAAAAAGAGAATTCACTCCTAACCAGAGCTAATTCTCTGCTTACTTCCCTCATTTTTTCAGGGTTATCACAAGGGTGACTTCTAAACAGCAATGCCTCTTGCATAATGACTTGCTAAGTATCTACCTATCACCAAGCAAGTCATCATCTAAGGCAGAGTTATCATCTGAGGCAGAGTTATCATCTAATCTAATAAACAGGAAAACATCACAGAGAAAATAAGGCAAGCAGAAATTATGAACACACTTTGATGAACGAGTAACCATCTTTCTGAAGTTACTTACAATATTTACATTTAAAAAGAGGACTGCACACAGTTTCACAAGTTCATATAGTATAAGCTCTGATGTTCTTTCCATCTCCCATATGAACTAATTGAAGGATGGATGCATTTGCCTTGAGGTGTTGGGTGGGAGATACAAGGAAAGTCAAAGTACAGATAGGGGGACTGTGGCTATGGCTGGTGACAAGAATGCCAACATCCAGCAGACAAGGACATCCAAGATGAAGACTCAGTTACAGAGAGCAGCTCTCAGTGCCAGGGCACACCCTGGGAAGAGAAAGCTGATTCTGTAGGGATCATTTGTTTTAAAAATTAAATAGATTGATTTGGGGGAATGATGGAAGGCAATCAGAATGGCCAGTGGAAAACCTGGTGCTGAGTGAGCCACTCTTCAGACCTCTGCTGCTTCAAAGTGACCCTTTATTCTGAACTAAAAGCCAGACAAACTAAGACAGGTCCGGAGAACTGACGGTTCAGACCTCCAGGATTTCTTCAGAAAGTCTCACATGACCACCAAAAAGCCACAAGCGATTCTTTGTGTGCCTCCTGACATAAAACCCCCCACACTTTCTGGTGCAAAGGCTCAGCTAACATTAGCATTTGTTTCCACTCGTTTTATCAAGCTCTGTGCCACGCCGCTCGGAGGAGAAGGATAAGCAGCATTTGTCATGAACTGTCATAGCCTTGCAGATCAGTGGGTTAATGTGGCAGCCTTTCACCTTTGGAAACCACAGCTCAACAGCCTGAGTTACCACGGTAATAAATGTAGTATTGTCTTAGTTCAATACGGACTTGTGTTTGAAGAACTGTAACAAAATATTTTTATAACCTTGTGGGTAAGATAAGAAGTTGGTAATTCTCTTTTATGCCATAGATTTCCTCTGTAATCTCAAGCAAGCTAATTAAACCCAGCCTTTGAAAATAATTAGCTAACACTGATTTTACTAGGTCTGGTTTAAATAAAACTACTTTCTTTGATAAACTCAACTGTGATATGAAATAAGAATAAATTATTTCCATAAATAGGTTCACAGCAGGTAGAATAGGTTACAGGCCAATGAAAATAAAATGTACATCTAGCTTGGGTAAGGGCTAAAAAAATGTGTTTCTTTTAGGAATAGGGAGAAAAATATATTGTTAAAAATCAGTTTTCAGCTTGAAACCAGTTTCCACATTTCAATAATAAAGCTGTGGAAAATAGAGCTTGTTTTTAAAAAACAAGCAAGCCCACACTGGGATACCTCACAATTGGTGAGGACTTACTTAGCAGCCCTGTGTCAGCTCTATCCAGCAGCTGTTTTGCTCATGGATATGTATCTCCATGAGTTTTAACTTTAGATTCTCCCACAACTATACACACCATAGGGCACGGTGGTCAAAGTAATCTTTATAGCCAGTATGTCTGAGGGATTTACAATACCATATCATCCAACCTTCCCCGAAAGCGGATGGATCTTTAATTTAATATTGATGTTTTTAAGAACTCAGAGCCCTAGGCAGGATATATTGTTCCTTAAAAGAAAGGCAAAGCCTTCTGAAACCAAACTCACCGCAAACAAGCGCACAGCCAGATAATTTCCTGCTTTCGTACAACTAAGGGGCATGTTAATTCTTTTACTGTAGCAGGGATTATAAAAGAACCCTATTCTATTGATTTTAATGGTGCTGTCACTGTAGCAGAATAATGCTTTTCCAGTATCACTTTGCATTACTGTTTCAACCTCCGATGACAGATGAAAAGTACTGAATCTTCGCCAAAAGCTGAATGCGCCATTATCTGCTTTTGCACAGCTGCACAGACATACCCGAACACAGACTGGGGCTTGCTACCATTTTGTTTAGGGCTTAAAAGTAAAATAAATTTAAAAAAAATTAAAAGGATCCCATATCCTCAAGGCAAAGACAACCTGAAACTTTGCTCAAAGAAGCATGAAAGCACAATTCCTCTGCCAAACGCACGACTACCTCAGAATGTCACATTACCATACGTGGGGTGGGGAATGGGCAGCTGAACTCTGAAACACTGGGGTTTATTCTCTGTTTCTTCCTGCCAGTTCAGCAAATCCCAGAAATGGGATAAATAAATGCATAAAGGTTTATATTAACTCAGTCTGAGTTATAATGCAATCCAGATACTATTGGGCATAGAGGCACCTAAGCCTGAAAGGGACTTTTTGAGTCTCTGAGTCTCATTTTCAACTACTATTCACACTTGGTTCATACAAACCCTTGTAAAAAATAGATCCCATTCCACGTTAAAGCCAGACCCACTGTGTCTGTCAGAGCATTCACTCACGGTAAGAAGCCTCCCAGCCTCCAGCCTGAAAGCAGTAATTGTCAGATTACATCAATTTATTTCTTATGCTAATGCTGGCACTGAGCTGAAGGAACTCCTCGCACTCCCTCCTTCCTTAATTTGCTGATATTCTTGCAGACAGCAAACACCCCCCTGCTCTCAGCACACATCCCCTGTGCTGCCAGCCCCTTTGTCTGACCCTCCCAGGGCACTCCTGCCCATGGTTCCCTCCAGGACCTGAACGATAGATCCTCCCTGCCCTGCCCTGCCCTGATTTCTTCATTTGTGAACGTGATGACAACAGTAACACACGTGGTCTGAAAGGGTACAAAAGCCTTATTATTCAATGGTATCATGATTTTCCTCTCTTTGGTGGAAGTTTCTTACAGAGTGCGTTGCACTTGACCTCTCCTCCCATGGCTACTGTCCATTAGTGGCTGCCACTCTTCTCTTCCTATGGCAATTCAAACTGTGGAATAACATGAATTGGGAAACTTAAGAGTTAAACAAACAAACAAACTCCTCCAAACAACAAGCTGCAGTCTTTCAGTGCATATTTCTGCAGTTCCTGGTATGAAATTTCAAACCATTTGTATTTGACCCCTCATCATCATCTTCCTCCCAGATATTCTGATCATTTGCTACACACTGGTAATTCTGTCCTACTTCACAATCTCAGCATATTGCACTCAACCACTCTTCCTGCAAGAACACTAATGAAAATATTAAATAAAACACACAACAAGACTAATTCACACATCACTAAAAATCCTTTCTGCCTTACTTTTCTTTACACCAAATTCCTCTATAACACTCACCATTCCTTAATTCTTGTCTCCAGTTTCACTACCAATTTCCCAAAGTGATGCTTATTAAGCACTTCACTGAAGGCCAGACTGAGAAGTATCAGTTACTTATTTCAGTAAACTCAGACTTTTTATCACATTTCTATCTACTAGATCAGAAACCATTTATTTCCTTTAACCCTTTCCAAAGGATGTAAGTGAGGTGCAACTAGCAGCTCAGCAGCCCTTTTCACAGGCTTTGCTTCGCCTTTTAAAATTGTGGTTGTATACAAACTTTTTCAATTAGTAATTGCTGTTTCTCTATCCTCATTCCACAAGCCATCATCTCCATCATTATCCTTTTGGGAAAGGAAAGAGGTAGCTTGAGTATAACCAGCTACATTTAATGTCAACTTTATGCAGAATTAAGACAGAACCACTTTTACTTTCCTGAGTTTCTTCTATTAACCTCTAGCTGTCACTTAAATTTACTTTTGCAAGATTAAGTCAGCATGACATTTTGGTTATTCTCTCTTAATCGCTGCTCCTCTAAGATGTCACTTTCTCCTTTGCTGCCCTTCATTTCCCTGTTTAGCCTCTTTATACATCCCATGGAGACTGCTCATTCCCACTCCTCTCCCGCAAATTGCTTTTCAACTCCCCCGAGCCAGAACATCTCAACTTTGGTTGAGAACACGAGATACAAGCAAGGCTTATAACCCTGATCTTCAGATACTCTACACCTCCAAATTCAAGTCCCCAAGCACCTCAGTCCAGCTGACAGGACCAAGTTACTCCTTCAAAGCTTCTGAGTTTAAGAGCTCAATTACTAAATTCAACACAAATATTCTCTAGTGATATCAGAAAGGCCAGAAGAAATCAAGGCACTGTGGGAGACCCTCAAGTCAGTTATAAATGGCAAAGGAACAGCAATCCCATCTTATTGTCGAGGATGAGACAAGAATATCAGCTTGAGGGTGGGATGTGTCTACTTAACCCAGCAGTGTTCTGCACTGCTGAGGCACAGCTGCTTTTCTAGGGGACTGACATAATTCTTTGCTAAGACAGCAAAAAATATTTTCCACAGAGCTCCTGTGTAACCTGAGTAAGTGTTTTCTCTGTTCAGGTTGGGAGGGAGGGAGACCATAGCCTGGAGATCAAATGGCACATAATGAGGGGGAGCATTTGGGGTAAAAAAGGCAAGAAAAACACAAAGATAAATTAGCAGAAATGAAGAATGTAGGAGAGAGAGCCTGAAAAGCAAGACTTTAACAAGCTCCCCAGTCTTCAGAGGGTCTTTACTAAACTCTAACTCAGCCTGCTGGAATTTGCTATGGTACAATAAAGTGCCAGTTGCAGCACAGACAGACCCCTGTGAGGGACTTTTTACAAGGGTACGTAGTGATAGGACAAAGGGGAATGGCTTTAAACTTAAATAGGTTAGGTTCAAATTAGGTATTAGGAAGAAGTTCTTTATTGTAAGGGTGGTGAGGCATTGGCACAGGTCGCCTGGAGATGCTGTGGCTGCCCCATCCCTGACAGTATTCAGGTCATACTGGATGGAGCCCTGAGCAATCTGGGCTAGTGGAAGGTGTCCCTACCCATGGGGATGAGGTTTAAGGTTCCTCCCAACCCAAACCATTCTGTGATTCTGTGATACTTAAGCTGGGTTTGAGCAAGAGGTCTCATACTAGCTCACCAAGACTGTGAAACTTTCGTTAAGGTTGTATATTACATATATAACTGATCAGTGCCACAAAATGTTTTAGAAAGACTGTGACTAAAAGACAGCACTCCCACCTCAATTTCTTTCTTTGTTGTGTGACAAGGGAATAAGAACTAAATTCCCAGCCACAGAAGACAGTGCGGTGTTTGTCATGGTTTATGGATGGGAATCCCACGCGTAGTTGTGTTCAGCCACCTGCCTTCAGCACACGACAGCACCTCACCCGTGGATCCACACCGAACTGCCCCCAGGTCAGCTGCAGTGACACACCACCCAGTGACACCCCTGAAGTGGTTTAAGCACACAGGGTATTAAAAGAAATCTGAACAATAGGCTCAAATGGTATAAAAAAATCCCACCAAGACTCCCATTCTTCATTTAACATATGAGGCAAACAGCTTCCATTCCCATATGTATATGGGTAATGTTTTTCCTTATCTTACCCTTTCATTCCTCTGAGAATGGTGTCAATATTCCAGTTAAAAAGTCCTTTCTTTGCACAGTGAGTGGACATAGAGCTGAAAAGATGCCAAAAAACCCTGAACATTTACCACTGACCTAGTAGAACAGGTTTACAATTAAATCCTCTCCTTTAAAAATAAATTCATTTTTCCTACTAAAAAAGTCTTAATTTTGTGGACACGGTGAATTAATCACAGGACAGCATTTGTACTTCCCATCATCTGAAAGCCAAACTCTTCTGGGAAGAGAAAACGGAATCAGTCCTTTCCCATCGGCATTGCCATAATGGAGTTGACCGATAAATTTTACACCAAAAAAGTGAAGTCAAGATGGGTTGTTTTGGGGTGAAATGCTCCAACTATCCTCATCATGACCAAGTGATGCACACTGCTACAGGCAGGAATGGGAGCTGGACTACTCAGATGGGAAAACACGGCCCTGGTCAAATACTGAGCAAAAAACGAAGTTGAAGCCACTTTCCCTCCCCCAGCTCGGAATGAGGGTGTTCAGGGTGGTTTTATCCAATTATTTAGTACGCTCTTTTGCTCCATCTGCTGGCTCTGCAGCAACAGGCAGTGCATTCCACACCTACTATCATGGCAATACCAATAAAAAAGGAATATAAAAATAAGAGTGAAAAAATATTTATCGGTCAGTCTCATGAAATTTTATCCATATGTTGTCTTTGCCTTTATAGACTGATATCTAGTTGTCTTCTACTTAAATGAGTTAGTCTACCCTTTCGGTCACCTGTTTTGTCATTTACACATTTAAGCAAGAGAAAAATCATATTATGAGTATGAAGAATTCTCAGAGTTCAAATTCCTTTGCTTCTCAATGGTATAATGAAAGATTGGAAGGATTTTCTTTGACCTAAGAATCATGGTAAGTCTGTGTGCAAATAGTTTATCTATATATGGACTTTTATGGATACAGACACTTACTTCATAAATCCAAATCTATTAAGGAAAAGGGTCTTTCCAAGGCATTTTTATTACACCCCTAGAGGGAATCATATTCCACCAAAGAATCAAAAACTGGGACTAGGTGGGATCTAAAGAGGTCCTTACTCCATCTACTGCCTATACTAATTCCAAAGTCACCCCTTTAAAAAACCTCTAGATGCCACCAACTCCCAAAGCAACTTATTCCCAGTAATACCAGCAGTGAAACAAATGTGCTGAACAACTTAATAATTTTAAAGCTACAGCTGAACAGGGTTCCACACTCTGAGAGAGATTAACACATGAATGGAGTGAATTTAGGTGGCTGAGAGCGCGTAATTTTGGGGCTTGCAGTAAACCAGGAGCATCCTCTGACCCTCCTGCCACCTGGAGCTTCTGGCACAGGTTTCAGCAGGTTAAGATGCACAGTGGAAATGTATACATTTCTTAAATACTATTCTCTCTGGCATAAAGGCAGAAATAAATTAATTGCTGTGCTGGTAACTTGTTAGCTCTACCAAGCTAAGCACATGCATAGCTACTTAGTAGGGGACTGCTACCTTTTGTTTGAGTCTGGCAATTTGATTTTTCACTTGTCAAAAGCACACATGAATCTGACTAGACAGAAGCCAGGCATGGGTTGAAAATTCTGGTATTCCTGTGAATGAGAGGCAGACGGAGAATATGCCAGTAGTGCTCAAATATTCTTCTTTTTGTAATACTGGTAAGGAAAGAAATAGGAGACAGAATAAAGCCAGAATCTACAATCCATTTTGCAATAGGAGATAGTAATAATTTTTATGATATCAAGCTCAATATTATTCTGAAGTTACTTCTTGAAATTTGGGGCTTGTGGAATAAATCACTACGTGCTAGCGCTGCTCAGAAACTCTTCCCTTAGTACCTGATCCTTCCCAGAGACAAGGAGCCAAATTGCTCAGTATTTTGGTTCATAACATCTTTATGTTCAAATATGGCTAAAAGTTGAACCTTCTAATTTGTACTCAGATCACATTAGTCGATGTCTTTCTCAGTGGTAGAGAAAAGTCTCTTGCAACGTCTCATGGAGCAGTTCTAAGGTGAGGAAGCTGCCAAACGGTGTATAAAGAATAGCAATGACTTTTTTTTTTTTTTGAAAGCAAAACCAAACATTCCCCATTTCAGCTTACACTCTTAGATGATTGCACAACTCAAATCTCAGAGTATATGCAGACTGCATAAGGTATCATGTATCTGTCTGTATGGCAGCTAAATAACAATAGCAGATGTAAAGAAATCTGAATTGTGTATCTGTTGTCAGTTTAATGTGATTACTGAAGAGACAAAAGACCCTTTTATTTTATTTACACTGAGGAAAATACTGTCTGACTTTAACAAATTTTTCTTCCTCAGATTTTTTTCTATAATGTGCCTCTAATTTTTACACTTCGACAGCTCCCACATTATTTATTTTAGGTCACGCAAGAGCATTACAAAGAGAGCAATGTTGAGAGGAGCACACTGAATAACAGTAAAAATTGAGTTGTTTGGTGAGATAACAGAGTGTGGGAGCAGCAGCACAGCAGCAGAACCTGCCTCTTCCTTCTGCCTGTTGTCAAGGAGCAAAATCAGCTCCGTCCAGACCAGTGTTCTCACGGCACCTCATCGTGCAGCATGGGTGTTCCCAACACCAGCTGGACACCAAACAGTGAGGGGTAGGGAGAGGGGAGGGGAGTTTGGGTTTGTTCTGGTCTGTCCTTCAGAGTCAGGGTTCCAGACCCCCAGCAATTCTGCACAGGGACAGGGCAGAGAGGGAATAAAGGGTGACCAAGAACAACTTTAAATATATAAATATATATAAAATTGTAGAATCATTTAGGTTGGAAAAGACCTCCAAGATCATCAAGTCCAACTATTAACCGAGCATTGCCAAGTCCATCACTAAACAATGACCCCAAGTGCCACATCAGTGTGTGCTTTAAATTCCTCCAGGGATGGTGACCAAACCACTGCCCTGGGCAGACTGTTCCGATGTATGGCAACTCCCTCTGTGAGAAAGTTTTTCCTAATACCCAATCTAAACCGCTCCTGGTGCAACTTGAGGCCATTTCCTCTGGTCCTGTCACTTTTTCCTCAGGAGAAGAGGCCAATCCTCACCTCAACCACAGCCTCCTTTGAGGTAGAGTGAGAAGGTCCCCCCTGAGCCTTCTTTTCTCCAGGCCCCAGCTCCTTCATCTGTTCCCCACCAGACTGGTGCTCCAGACCCTTCCCCAGCTCCACTGCCCTCTTCTGGACCTGTTCCAGCACCTCAGTGTCTTTCTTGTCGTGCAGGGTCCAAAACTGAACACAAAGAAAGGAAGAGTTAAATGTGAGTCTTTATTAAGCTGTTTCATGTCTGTCTTCTGTGCCTCAGTTTCTCACGTGGCAAAAGAAAAGCTCACAGAACTTTTTATACACTTGGAATAAAATAGTACATATACATTGCTTCCTAATTATTCAATACTTTCATTTATGCACATCCCCCAAATCCTTCTCCAGAATTTCAGCTGATGGCATTATAGATGTCTGGCTCTGAGAAGTCAGTGAGACAGCAATTAGCTACAGGCTTAAAAGAAGAGCAATGCATATAGATTCTATATTAATTAGTGACAAGTCATTTCTACAAGTAAAGATTTTCTCCTCTTCCCTGCAAATATTTATGCACTCATTTAAAACCAGAGTGCAACTGTGTAATACAACCAGCTTAAACAATACATTTGAGCTTGCTCAGAATGCAAAACAACACGAAATTAATTTCTGCAGTACTGAAATCCAACACACATTTCAGGGGAAACACTGGAAAGCCATGGAGCACAACTCCTTCTCCTGGGCCTCAGTACTAATTGCTTGTGGACGCTGCAAGATGTTGGAAACAGCAGAAAACCACAGAGTCTTTTCTCAGTGGAAATCATGAGAAAAATATCATTTCTTCTGACCACAACAATAAATGCTTTTAAGCACACAAAGTCGTCAAAAGACTTTCTAAGCAACTCAGAAGAAATCACTTCAGACAGGATTACTACTTTATATGTATATCCAGAGCCCTGCAGGCAGACTGGAGTTGAATTTGTTAATTCTGCACTAGTCTGCTTTGACTTCACCACGGGGCTCTCTCTTTAAAAAAAAAACATGGTTGAAAACATGAAGCTTAAAGAAAACTCATCTTGTTTTAGACTGTAAATATCCTCTACCAGGAACTGGGGACACAGTCCTTCCACTTTTGTTTGGCCACGATCAGTCTGAACAATTTCTCTCCTTTTTTAATCCACTTCCAACTGCAGAATGGCTCACTGGAGAAGAGTCCCCAAAATGATGGAAAATCACTGTAACTGCACCAGCCAGGCCCCTGCATGTGATTGCACATGTGCATAAAGCTGTTCCTATGAAGATGATCAAATATGGATGTGCTGCATTTAGAAAACCCAGCCCTTTACTTATTTATGAAAATCAGCACTGACAATACACCCAGTGAAAACTCTTCATTTTCCACTACAAAAGCCCAACCTTTCTTCTCTGTGTCTCCAATGTCTGGACTGTGAGAGAAGAGTTGTCATCTGCAGAGCCAAAGCAATGCTTGAGTTGAGGTTGGATGTGCCACTTATGATGGCATCATCCCCTCCCTCCCCTGGCTCTCGACCTTCCCATCCTCCAGGCACAGATGCGGCACAGATGTCAGGTTTTAGAGCAAACAAGGTCTAGAATGGTCTTGTCCCAGATACAACCCAACTACCCCTCATCTGGAGCTGGCCTGAAGATTTAGATAATTTATGGGAAATACCAATGACACCATGGATTGATTTGCATCAAAATGCATGAGGTTTTATGTTCTTCCTTCTCCAGTCTGGATATGAATGAGAAATTTTAGATTATCACAATGACTTAAATGAATCAATGAACAAGAAAGAGAAATTCAGGGATTATCATGATGATTTAAATCAGTCATTCCTATCAAACAAGAAGCACACTCTTCCATCAAGGATTACCTGTTTATTTATAAATGGACATCTTCGTGTCTTTGGAGGAAACAACGCTCCCAGCCTGCCACTAGAAGTCCACAGATGCATCCAAACACAAACACAACTCAGCTTAATCCATACATTCAGCACATCTATCCATGTGCAAAGGATATGACCAAAGAGCATTACTACTCACACACATAACTAATGCATGAAGTAACTCAAGTAAAATAAACTTCTGGAAGGTTCTTATCAGTGAGTTACTTTGATAGCTTTTATAGAAGAGAGGAAACATTCCTGGGAAGGTACTAAGGGAAGTTTTCTCAAGTCTGGCTGCAAAGCTGGAGGCTGTGAATCTCATCTTGCAAAATTGGCAAAAACCTCTCCTCCAGTACCGGGACATTCAGCACAGGAACTCAATCACTTTTAAGAAAGTGGCTTGGTATCCTTAGAAACAAAGACTGTATTTTGCAAAAGTGGCTGCTGCTTGGGCCTGGAAGTGATGATAATCCATCCTCTGAAAAATCAGATACTTTCATGTGTTCACACAAACATAAAGGTACCGAAATTTTCCAGTTAATTTTTAAAAGTGCCGGCCCAGAGGGACACTTTGGAGCTATGAATACACCCTTCTCTTCCCAGCCCAAGATACAGTTTAATTGAGTTAATAAGTAGTTGTAAAGCAAAATACACTTTCCTGTACTCTTCAGGATTTTCAGGTTTTCTAATGAACAGCATTTTAACAAAGTACTTTCACACCCTAATGCTTTCTCCCTTGATTTCACTACACATCAGCCATGCACTGCTCCAGTCCATCCAACAATACACCTGTTGTTCCCAGTACAACCATTGGCGTGCCTAACAAGGCTCTGCTGTTTCCATTTCAGTCTAAAATGTCACATTCTGAATATCCTGAAACAGTTTGTTCTGATTTCAGAGGAAAAATACATCATTCAGGACATATGCAAAAAGAAATCATCACAGCATTATAGGCACCAACTTGCTCTCAGGAAACAAGTCACACTCTTGTCCAGGTACAGAGATATGCACCTGGAAGAGTTCTGCAATGTAGGAAGCCCACAGGAAAACAAACTTCAAAATCTAAACTTTACTCTGTTTAAACTTTACTCTAAACTTACCACCCAGTTGGTTTTCCCACAATAATCTGTATCCAGCAAAATATACTCCTGTGCCATCGATGCAAATAAGAAGCTCGCCTGGGCAGTGGAGCTTAAATGATGTCTAAACACACAGCAATGAGGCACTCAGTGATTGAAACACCATCTACAGTGGAAGTGGGGAGCTAAATTTATGGCCCTCCCTTTGAAAATTGAACTCATAATGAAAGCTGGGTTAGAGAACAACTTGACTGCAGCCAACCTGACCATATCTCAAAGCTTCTGTGTCAGCATGAGCAGGAGAGATAAATTCTGGTATATGTACAATAATACTGTGTTTATTTATTAAAATGTGCTTCTCCCTATACAAACGTGTTAGATCCATATTAGGTTCATTCCTATTAGGTAAAACTAATCTATTTGGTATAAGGCAAATGGAGAAAAAACGAGACCATTTTAAAATTGCCTAAGGTCACTTCATGGGCAAAACAATGTATTTAAACTGCAGAGATGACAACATGCTTAATATGACTACACAGAAATTGCTTCCTTGATGACAATACATTAAAACCCTCATTGAATATTCATAGAATTTTTGACAAGATTGAGTGACACACAATCCCAGCCCCGGCAAGCACCACCTCGATGGTCTCCCTGTGCAAGGATGGATCCCACCCCAGCCGGGTCATCTTTGTTCCTCCCAGGGCCAGGAGCAGCTGCACGAGACATCTCCCCTTCCCAGTTTTACTGTCTGACACAAATAGGAGAGCAGGAAATCAAAGGTACAAAGCTCCTCTGTGTATCAGGTGCCAGGGGGAGAAAGAGCTTTAGCCCAACGGTGCAATACGGGAGTGGGAGAGCGGCGGTTTCCGCACAGCGACAGAGAATGAGAGAAATTTGGAAGCAAAACCCTTCGAGTGACTTTCATGTAGTAAGTTCTGACCTCTGCATGACAAATAGGTAAGCAGAGTTTAAATGATGTGAAATATGTCAATTCAGAATGCATTAGGATGCAGACAGTAGCTTAGACATCGGGAAAATATTAAGATGGATAGATCACTTAGCAACAATAGGACAAAGGGGGTTTTAATAAAGGCAATGCAAGACAATGCCAGACTAATGCCACCAGTGATCCAGAGAGCCTTTTTTTTTTTTGACAGATGTATGCCAATGTGATAAAAAACAATTGTTGTTGAGACAAACAAGGGTAGACTGTTGAAAAACATTCAAGCCAAAGCCTTGTCTATTAATCAAGTAAAAAATCTGACTGCTAAATTCTGTACCAGTAATGGAAAGTGATTAATACTGTATTTCAATACCACAGTTAAACTGCTCCATAATTTCCTAACTGCAAAAGTGATACGTAACATATTCCTTATGCCATCATTCTCAAGTCAGGCAACATCTATGACATCTTAATCTGACATGATTTTTGGATGGCCCAAGGCCATAGAGACAAAGCACTTGTTTGCATCATGTGCTACCTGTGTCCTGCTGGATGGGGCATCAGGCCATGAATCCATGAAAAAGATGTGACAAACCTGTGAAACTGCACTGCTCCTCTTAGGGGCACTGGCATCTGACAGAAGTTTACAAAAGAAAATTAATCCTATAGAACTGACTCACAAGGAGACTTTTAAATGATGTACTTTTGCATGATTTTTAAGCTTGGAAATGACTGGAATTGTAGAATACTTGGAGAAATACCAGCCAGGCATGGGGGGCAGTAAGGAAGACATATGTGTATAGCACTGCATAATAACAAAGATTAAAAATAAAACTCAGACAATTAATTTTATCTTGCTGTTTTCTTGTAATCTCCACGCAGTGACCTCTTTCTAACAGCTCCAGCCATACAGTTACACCTGGCACACAAAACTCCTTTTTTTTTGTCATTACAGACAATTTATCTTTGATTTTTACACTACTATTCACACGAGCTGCTCACCAAAACATCTTATCTACAGCCAATAGCCCAGAGGCACAGGCATGCCCAGCAATGCCCCTTAAGCCCATCACTCCTACTAAGTGAAGAGACTATTCTTGAATCTGTCCCCACCGTCTGCCAGCCCCTTTTTCACTGTCAGTCAGCCTGACGATGTGAGTGATGTTTGAGGATACAGTAATTCCTCCAGTATGAACACTTAAAAAACCAAACCAAAACAACACCAAAAA
>VXAU01004247.1:89117-128277 GCA_013399695.1 Formicarius rufipectus | reverse complement strand
AAAACAAGAACAACAAAAAAGAACAATTCCATCTGCTTGGAAAATTTCAGTGTTCATAGGAAAAAATAAAACCAGTTGTGACACAGGAAGTGTTAAGATGCCAAAGCTGTGCCTTGTTTGAACAGGCAATAACATCAGCAAAAACAATAGGGGCAAACATTTTGGCCGTGGAGCTGCAGAGCACAGCTGGCTGCAGCTGCACCACTGGATCTGCCACTGGATCCTCCCGGAGCAGGACAGCAGGATGGAGAGAGGGCAAAGCCTCAGGGGGCACAGCCCCTCCCACACATCCACTCGTTTTCAATTATCCTGTTTCAAATGACTTCTGAGGCGAAGAAGAGAAACCAAGCAATCTTCCCTTACTAAATCCTCAGCTCCAAGTGACAGGCAGAGCCTGAGTACAGCAGTTTTTCTGGTTTTTTAACCCCACTTACATGACAGCTGTAAGTGCAGACACCCGATAGCACCGATAATGACAGCAACACGCTGCTCTGAGCTGGGCGCCTCTCACAGACAAGCTTCTGCTTTCATTCACTACAAGCCTGCTCAGTGCCTCACAAAGCTGCAAACAAATAACAACACATTTTAGGGAAATAGCTCCATGATAAAGGTAAGGAAGGCACTTCCGTGCTCCTCTACACCGCAGAGCTTGTGCCTCAGTTGAGAACTTCCTCTTAAAAATTCACCTCTCACATTCCCACAGTCTCAGTTCCCACAGGCAGCATCCTTCTGAAGGGGGGCATGCACTGCACCCCAGCTGCCCTTCTGGGGGCCACAGAGAAGGCAGCAGAGTTTGGCCATCGGCCCCCTCCATGCCTCATACACCTTAAAGCACAAGTAGGTTCATTGGCTTGGGAGAATACCACATTTCATCACGTCCTATCACAGAATGGTTTGAGCTGGAAGGGACCTTACCTAGCTGAAACACCCCTGCCATGGGCAGGGACACCTTCCACTAGAGCAGGTCACTCAAAGACACATTTCAGCTGGCCTTGGACACTTCCAGGGATGGGGCATCCACAGCTTCTCTGGGCAACCTGTGCCAGGGCCTCACCACCCACACTGTGAAGAATTTCTTCTTAGTATCCAAACCCACCCTCTGAATGCAGGCTGTATCTTATTTTTGTGCAAAAGCTGGCAACAAACAAGATGCAACTTTGCAATTGCTTTGATAGAAAACAATTTTTTTTTTCAGTATTTGCAAATTGGCCTTTTAGAAACAACTGTGGTACCTAATATTGGTTTAGTTTCACTGTCCTTCATCCTGCTGGGAGCAGAAGAGGGGCATGCACTTAATACACTGCCCTGTGCTCCTGCTCCAGAGGATGCTCTCAAGATTGTTTCTTCTCCAGGTTTCTCAAGGTTTCTTCTCCAGTGTGAACTGGAGCTCCCACCACCATCCACCCAACCTCTCCTGTTGGTGCATCCCTGGAACGTGGGCAGAGATGAGCTGTGGACAGTGAGGGCAGGCAGCTTCTTCTGAAGCAAAAACTTTGAGGAATTTGAATAAAATCATCCCAATGGCTTTTACAAAGTTACTTTCACTCACCCCAGATAAAATCAGAGAAAGGTGTAATTGAGATGAAAATGCAACGTTGTGATTGAAAGTGCTTACAGAATTAAACAGTGGCTCAACTTAAAGGAAACCAACAGGGCATTTGGCTTGTTTCACAGAACTTGCTAAAAAAGGACGATTGCTGAGACCTTTAGACAATTGGATGGATTATAAAGTTCAAAACTGCTTTTGCATGGTATTTCACAGGGTTTTGAACAAAAAGCCACCTGCAGCATAAGCAGACAGGGGAGTCTCTGTCAGGTCCTTCCTCAGTTAAATTATACTGGGTTTGTTGCACACTTCCTACAGGCTTTTTCCCCCTTACTTTCATTTCCCCTTCTTTTAATGCAGACAGTGCTGAAGATTAAAATGTATTCAGGAAAGAGGTGTTGAAAGTTGGAAATAAACCCGGGCAAATTTTGCAACAGCAAAGGAAATGAAAAATTTCTAATCACAAGCACTTGAGTGCAGCCTACTGCCACATGGGCGGACAGAACCTGGTGCAGAGCTGTAATAATTACTGGATTTGTTCTAACTTCATCCAGTGTGCATTCGTACACTCTGGATCACCTTCACAGAAGAAGCACAATGAACTGGAGAAAAAGTTAGTTTATCAATGGCATGTTTCCAAAAAGCAATATATGAAATGCAAACCCCACCTCACAGTGGACTCCTACACCAAGATTAACTCCATCTCATTTAATACAAGCTTTATTTTCTGCAATATTTTTTAGCAATGCTTTTGGTGTTCATTAAATTTTAACCCATGATATTGATTAACTCCATCTCATTTAACATGTGTTTTATTTTCGGCAATATTTTTAGCAATATTTTTTGCATTCACTACATTTTTAACCCACTCTATTTACTTGTAAATAAACACTAACTAGTCGTGCTAATATTTTAGTTAATGTAGCATTAGATGCCACTAACTGATGTTTCATTTCTCAACCTTTACTGAGCACAGATATTAATTTTCTGCATCTAATAAACACAGTTTTACATCACTACCCAAGTTTGTTCTTTACACAAGGTGCAAGTATATCCCCAGGAACTACCTGAAGCCAGCATTAACATCTATGCAAGACTTTGCTCTCCTTTAGAAAAAGACAGGAAATTTTCCCCAGAAAATGTCCCTTTCCACACTTCTGAGAACTCCATCCTTTCCTTCCCTTCACAAAAAGCCCCAAACAGTCCAACATCATTGGCATGGATTGACTGATGATATTTAGTAGGAAGTGGCTTCTCTGGAGAAGGCAAGTTCATCAGTGTTAGCCTCACTGCTTGCCCAGTAAAAGGTGTATGATGTGTGCAATAATGCATCTGATGCACAACAAGAAGTTCAAACAAGCTGGAAAGTTATGTATCATTAAAAAAATAAGAATCACATATGAACCTCTTGCATGAGAAAGGTACCAACAAAGAGCAAAGCGAAGCCACGGAAGCATCCAATGCCTGGCTGGTGCTTCCAGAGCCAAAGTCTCTGGTTTGTGACTGGTTTGAGCCACGAGACCATAGTTCTAAAAAGCCTGGCACAACTGCAGCAATGCTGGGAGGTCCTCAGGGTGCTCGTGATGTCTGTGAGCCTGAGGGCCCTCCCTGGAACTCCACCTTTGGAAGAACAGTCTTGCAAGGGGAAGTCCAAACTAGACTCTCCTTTTGTAGCACTAAAACCACCTTTCAGTGGGGACAGTGACAAGGTTGGTGTCTCCTGGTGCTGCCAGTCAACCACATATATCAGGCAAAGCCTAAAGGGCTCTGGAATTACCCTCTCCTGGGGAAGCTGATCACTGCCTGCACAGGCTTCTGGCACAGCAGCAAGTCAAAAAAGCCTTTTCTATCAAGAACTTCAGTAATAACATCACAGGAAGTCGAAACACCCTTCCAAACCTCACTCCAAAAGCACACAAAACCCCATTCATCACCACTCGCTCACAGGCACTGATGCTGAACTACCCAAAGTCTCCAGGTATATTTTTAAAAGCCCAAATTAACTTGATTCAGTAGCTGCAAGAGCTTTGCTCTATTTAACCAGCTGCAGTAGCTCTGGGATAGGGTGTTTTTTTTTAATATGTGAATATTTTGTACCAGTGTTTGTTCATTGTTTGATAAAATAACATGAGGCAGGAGGTGACGAACTCTTTGCACGTCTCTGAATTTGTCACCCCACCCTTTATTCAAAGCTTTCTCTTTGATTCTGACCATCCAGAAAACAAACAACAGACCTCAACAGATAACTCACTCAACAGTTACCTGTGGCACATAAGCAATACAACTCAGCAAGGCAAGAAGGATGATATGAGCCTTCACAGTCCAGCAGCTGCATTATTACCAACACATTATTAAACAGCAATTATTGATTTGCCTCTTCTGTTTCAGCTGGACCCTAAAGAAGTTAACAGAGAGTGCAGCTGATGGGAAAGGGCTGGGTTTTGCTTTGTGTTTTGCTTGCTTTAAAAGAAAAATCTTAAATATTTAGTAACCCACGACTCAAAGCTTCAAAACTTTACATAAATCAGTGTATTTTACATAACTGAAAATAAAAACAAAGATGGGATTTAAAAAGCTCTAAAAGAAAGAGTAGCTTAGAACCATAAAAGAATGATTTCCAACTATTGCAATTGTGAGTTAAACTGTTCTGACAGCTTTCCCTCTCTGTAAACATTCACAGGTCCACCTCAAATAAATAGAAGGGAACCAATGGAAAAAACCACAACCTACTTCGAATAGGAAACAGGACTGATATGGACTTTTCTTTTATGCTCTACAGTCAGGACCGTGACAAGAACAGCTCTCCAAATAGCCCAGAACATCCTCCCTGCAGTGCTGGATGTCTGGTTGAAACTTTATACTTCTTAAGTTTCACTTTCAGAGAGTTTCCCTGATTTTGGAAGAGCACACAACTTGCATGGATCCATAAGGAGAGGACATGGACACTGGGAAGGATTAACTTACAAGACATACATGTGGTGCCCAAACACCCAACCCATTTCTCAGATTTATATGTGGAGCTGTTCACTTCTGGAACTTCGCTTCATCTGTACATGCAGGAAAGAAAATTCCTGCAGATATGACATTTTTATGCCTGTAAGATTTACCCCCAGGCTGTTCTTACACAGCTGGAACCTGCAGATGCATGTCTAAGTTTCCTGAATGGCACACAGATATATTATGGCTACCCCCTGCAAAATCCCGTTTCATCACGGGATAACTTCCAAATTTTTAATTGGAGGAAACCAACACCTTAGCACAGGTAACTAACAAAACAATTTAGGAACCAAGAAAGCGAAATAAGTTATTTTTGCCTCAGTTTTCCTGAGCAGCAGTAAGAAGCAGTACATCTTCAAATGGAAAAAAATTAGACATGAAACAGTAAGCAAGTAGTAGGAGTAATTACAACCTATTGACCTGCGTGTGAGAAACATGGAGATGTAAAAAACACCTTTCAGTTTATACCGGCTTTGTAAGTCACAGATGGATAAAGTGTAAGTACTGCCACCCCTTCCATGAGATTTCATCCAATTTTTCAATCATCAGTTAAATGCATCATTCAACATCCCTATTTTAGTGTTTTCTGAGACACTGCTATCTCTGCAGGTATCTGCATCCCTCATTTAAAATTACTTTCCAGGCAGCAGCAGAAGGAATTGAAATAAACTGAATGAATTTAAATTCATTACCAATTAAGTGTAATTTAATTCATGATTCTTTCAACATTCTCATGAGCACTGGGAGCTGCAGGAGGGATGAATACCTGACTGATGGGACTTGATTTACTGCTGCTGCCCTCCCAGGAAATCACACAGAGCTACATATAGCTACCAGAAACCTCTTGGCCCCCCCAAAAAAGGATGTTTACAAAAATAGTTTTTAAGAACAACATCTGCGTAAGAACTGAGCACGTGTTTCTGGAAAGGTAACAAGATGCTGGCTTTTAGGAAGGTAATTAAACCCCCAAAGTTAGCATGCAGGGTGGTTAATCAGAGAGGCTCCAGCTCACCTGCCAGAGCTGGGAACCACAATGCCTACAGACACATAAAAGCCAGAAGCTGCTAACAAACCAGATGAGACCCTGCTTAGCCAGGTTTCAGAGGTCACAGGGGTCCACAAGGTTAATTATGGGTATATTAAATGCTTTTACCTGATTTCCACCTCTGTGGGCAATCCTGTGAGTGAGTCAAGGTCTTGGTCTAACCAGCAGCAGGAGAAGCAGGTGTGTGTGATCCACAGCCCTGTGGGTGGAGATGGTCCCCACAAGCAGAGAGAAATCCACAGCATCACCTGAGCACTGAGCATCTCACCAGCTCCAACATCCTCCCTTCCTTCCCACAGCACCACTGCATGGCTCATACCTCCTTCTTTCTGCTAGGGGATGTGCAACAACTTTTGCCACCACTTCTCTCTGCCTCACACCCAAGTAGGCACCAACCAAGTCAGAAACGTGTCGTCACCTTGAGTTAAAATTCATCTTTCAGTTTGCATTTGGAAATGGCAACTTGGTAATTCCAAATTTGGAAATTTCATAAATATTAAAACAAACAAACATACAAACCAACCAAAACAAAACAAAGAAACACCAAAAAAAAAAAANAACAAATTTAATTTAAAAACTTGCTCCTGGCCAGCAAAGAAAAATTATATTGTGTTGACCCAAATTCGTAAGGAGTTACCTATAATAGTATATAATACAGGATAATGCCTAAATCAGCTGCAGCAGACAGAAGAGACAAACACTTGTGGGAAAACAGGAATGCCCAAGTATTTGGCTGAGACAGGCAGTGAAAGAAAAAGGCCAAAAAAGCTTTGCCCAGCCTATCTGAGCTGTGGAGCCTCAGCAGGAGCACATGGGTCTCGTGGCAATAAGAGGTGCAAGGGGAGCTGTGGAAAAGCTGCTGCTCTTCATTCTCCCTGCATCCCTCTGAGCCACCTTAATTCTGCTTGCCAGAGTTGCAGGGAGGGAGGAGGGTGGTGTATTTGTAAAATAGATTGCTCTCCAGGGATGTGAAAGGAAAGCAGTAGGTATGGGTATGAAGGATCTGGCCAGGGATTAAATTTGACACAGAATTAAGAAGATAATGTATGTGAAAGTCTGAAGATTCAAAAAGGTCTTAAACGTGACACGTACTTTTCTTCCTTTTATGAAATGTTTTTATTAGTTTTTTTGAGCAAAGAAACCCTTCCCCTGGCCCACCTTTGTTCAAGGTGCAGAACAAGAGATTCCACAGGAGCAAATGTTAGATTTAAAACAAGTTTTCCTAAAATTCATGACAGAATTACAGTACCACAATTGATCCCTTCCACAATACCAGAAAATAAAGAAATGTTTCCAGCATCTGGAACTGCTCCACTCAGCCCCCGGGGGCTGCTCAGATACTCTGCTGCTATCAACTCAGGTCTAACATTTCAGCAGAAAAACCAACAAAGCTGGGCAAACTTGCCAAGATGAACTATAAACTTCGCAAAACGAAAAGCAGATTTTTCTTATTATCTAAGCTGTTATTTCTTTCAATTAGATGACTAATTGCATGACTATTCCTTTAAATTAGGTGACTTGGACCGAGACCACTTTGAAGTGTGATTAAAAAAAATCCCTTGGGAATACTTCCAGCTCAGGTAACTGCAATTCCCACCTTGAAAACTTGGTATCACACAACTTCATCGTGCCTTACAAGCAACTAAATCAAACCATTGATTAATCCAAGTTTATCTGCCACATCAAGAAACAATCAAATCAGCAGTTCAGCGGCAGAGGACTGTTTCACTCGTAATAAGTCATGCTCTGAGGGCAGAATAATTTCTTGTTTCCTATACTAAACTGGCTGTATTTATGTATACATTAAACAGTTAGATATATTCACATATATTTATTTTTATATGTGTGTGAGCACTTATATGTATTTATAAGAGCTATGTGTATATATAAACTCTACATGTATATATAAAATGTATATGTATATATAAAATATATATGTATATAAGCTCAGCATCTTGTTCTTTTGCCCGTGGTGCTCATTCCACAAGACCAGCTGACCTGCTGCTGTGAACAGGATGCTGCCAGCTATAAAGCACAAGCTCCCCCCACGCCTGTGGGCCACACCTGGGGAGGTGCAAGGGGGCAGGGGGAGCTGCACAAACCACCCAAGAAGCTGCACCAGGGCAGAGTCAGCTCGTTGAGACTCAGCTCAGCACAGCCCTTGCACGGGCTGAGGCATTTACACCGTGAATTTAAAACCAGCTCGGTCTGTTAGTGGGAGCTGCCAAACACACCTAATAAACACCACGTGGAGATCCCCAGTAACTCTCCTGTGCTGCTGCCAGAACCAGTTACCTGGCAAGGTGCTTTCTTGTGCTGTGGAGATCTCCTGCAAGATAAAGGAAACTCTGGGCTGCACTCAGACTTTCTGCAAGAGCGTTGTGCGGACGGCTCAGGCGAACTTCAGCTGCATCACCACAAAAAAGGTGGGGTCCCCATCAGCCAGACATACTTATTACCCTGTAACTCACAATGCCACAGCTTCAGGTGTTCAGGTGAAAAGGCTGGCAGAAAATTCAGACAAAATTGCAAGTAAAAATTGTTGATTTTTCCAACCAGAGAGAAGTCTACAAAATCCAGAGCCTTGTTAAAAGTAATTTCGTGCAAATGCTGTGAAATCCATCAATTCATATACATAGCACTGCCATTTGTAAAATTCTAGGATAACTAATTGTAAAAATCCCATATGTAATATGCAAAAGAGCACAGTTGAGAAAGTACTTGCAGTGTCTTAGAGCCAGCTGCCTACTTGCTTAACAAAGGTCATTTTACTTAACCGTGTATGGAACAAGAAGGTATTTGGAAGTCTTTCACTTTGTACCCAATGGCAGGAATTGGCATTACAGAGACAGCTTTCTATTACCAGACATTTACTTTGAAATCCTTGCATTCATGAAGTATTTACTGCCACAGCACACAAAACATAAGTGCACATTTCTGAATATCATCCCATCTGATCTATAATTAATTTTTTAGAAATTTAAATTTTTAAGTGCTGTAGTAATGCCATCTTATTTTTCAAATTGAATCAATCTCTGTACTATAATCTAGAAAGAGTTTTGTTATCTCTACTGTCCTACTCTCAACAGATCTGAGTTCACCTGAGCTGAAATATGATGTCACAAACTTAGTGGAAAAATATCTGCTTTCTCCTTATAAAAGCCATCCTGGATGATTTCTCTCATTCTGTAAACAGATTTCTATAAGTTATACGAGATTCTCTGAACAGAACTCAGGTCAGTGACAAGTCCTGTTTGTTCCTCTGTGTCCACCCTCTGGATGAGGCCATTATCAATGTCTCTACCAATACCCTGTGACAAAGCTAAAAACCTCCAGTCTCTCTCCCTGAACCTCTACCCCCGAAGTGCTAATGGGTATCAAAGCAGAGACTAATTGAAATTGATTTTAGCTGAAGCAGTTTTAACACCTACGAGTTTTTCTCTGAAGAAAACAAAGGAGTCATTGGCAAACAGCTCTTGAGCAGCAGTCAGAGGTGGTTGGGAATTCACAGGCACAAGAAACAAAAGCAGGTTTATGCTTTGAACAAATTATCGTTTCTTATAAAGAAACAATCTGGAAATCAGTACTACTAAATCAAACAGGGACAACCAGCCCAAAATGTTTGCCAAGCTATGGTGGTCTAAATGCCACCCAGTGCTTGCCACCCTGCCTCAGGTGCCCAGGGAGGGGACAGCACAGGCATCCCAGTGCCTCTCAGAGATGCTCTGTGTGCAGGAGCCACTCACAGAATCAGGGAATCGTTCAGGTTGGCAAAGACCTCTAAGATCATCGAGTCCAATAGTTTAACCCAGCACTGCCAAGGGCACCACTAAACCATGTCCCCAGTGCCACATCCACGTGTCTTTTCAATCCCTCCAGGGTTGGTGGCTCCATCACAGCCTGTTCCAATGCCTGACAACCCTTTCGGTGCAGAAATTTTTCCTAATATCCAGCCTAAACCTCCCCTGGCACAACTTGAGGCCATTTCCTCTTGTGGAGTCACTTGTGTCTTGGGAAAAGAGACTCCCACCTCAGAGCAACACACAAAATTAGAAAATTAATATGTTTTAAGTAAATCTCCAAAACAAATTATTACCTGCTCAACCACTAAATACAGTGTCAAATAATATTGGTACTCTTGGGAGTGACAAAGTCCAAACAGAAACATCAAGAGTGGAAGCACTGGGTAACATCTGTGCACCAACCACGAGGGGTGGTGGAAAATACATTCCAAAGGATGCCCAAATAGCTTGTTTCTATAGTTCATACTTATTCAGCAATTTCAGTCCACGCTTAATCACACTGAATTGCCAGTCTCTTAAAAAATGTAGCGTTTCCTTGTGTGGCTGCTGTGCTTTTTACTACCACAGCTGAACTGTCCTGGACTGCGAGCCCTGCGTGTTGTACAGGCTGGATGGAGCTCTGTGGTCACTCCACAGCTGGCCGCCTCCTGGAAACTCCCCCACTTCTCTGCATTGCCTCATTTTTCCTGCAACTACAAAGGATTAATGGCATTTAAAGAAAAAGAGAATCAAGTGCCTGAGTGCCTGCAGGAGTATTTTTGGTTGGCATTTTGCTGCTGCTGGTTCCCGATGCCCACAGAGAGTGACAAGCGTAACTTGAAAATTGTATGAGAATAAACAGACAATCTTTTCCTGGCAAAGCTGTCAAAAAACCCTAGCACTACTGCACTGCACAGTAGAGTTCTAGTCTGGGTGGGCCCTGCATACAAGCACAGAGAAACTCAAAAATTTCAATTTCAGAGATAACTAATAGAAGGAGAACTTTGTTTAACTGAAGAGAACTGGAAGAAGAAAAAGAAAAATGCCTCTTGATCGTTCAGAGTTTCCTTACAAGAAGTGGGAATTTTTACACTAATATTACCAGGTCTGACAGCACTACAGAAAAAGGTTGTAGCTTCAGAATAGATAAGTTCTTAGCATGGATTCAGCTACTGAAAGGAAGTGAGCTGTAAGACTGACAGACATCACTGGAAATTGATGACCACCCCCCAAAAGCTGTGGGAGCTTTTTAAACATCCATTCTTCTCTTCAGTGACCAAAGGGTCAGCTCTGGTCTCTGAAACTATAAAGTTCATCCCAGTTTAAGGAGGAGATTCTACACCAGTTAACCCCAAGTGAAGATCTCAGAGCTGCACTGAACACATTCCAAGCCCCACATCTCAGTGCAGGGGGATGTGTTTGTCCACCCGTGTGTCTTTACAACACAAAAAGTACAAATATGGAATGCAGCTCCTTCAGGCAGTATCAACACAGTCATTACTTATCCAGTCTGCTGGAATATTTCAGACAACTCAGATTTGTGGAGACAATGTATTTTCAACAAAGAGAAGGTAGTAAATATCAAAGTAAAAAAGGAAACAACTCCAAACCTTGCCACCCAAGTCTTGCTTCACCTGGGACAAAACCAAGGAGGAACAACAAAAAGTTCTACACATCCAACTAAAACAACAGGGCTTTTATTAACTTCCACATGAATTAACAAAACAAACATGAAATGGCTTGTTGCAACCTTCATTCTTCCTTTGCAGGAAAGTTTTGGTAACTTAAGTCAACTACACCTTTTAACTGACTGTGACTGTGTGTTCTGTGAAGATGTAAAGCTCAGATACGTAAAATCAAAGTCACTGAGCACATTTGCTCTGTAATAAAACTCTCATCTGATGACAGAGTTGAGACACCTCCACACCCACACTGGACATGCAGTAGGACAGGGAGCAGGGCTGGCTCCTCCTGGGCAGCTCTGCACCTACACCAGTGACTGCACGAACTGGTGACCTGTGAAACAACAGGCATGACTGGGTATGGAGCCACCGTCCACGATGTTCCACCCTTATTCATTAATTACAGTTACACAGGCTGTATTTAATTACCTTTTATGAGCAGGAGGCTCAATGAGATGAGGCTGCTGTACAGCAACACTCCATTTATGCAGATTCTATTGCTGTAAATCAGAAAATTAAAACCTGAGACAGCCCTAGCGATTGCTGATTAATGCTTTGGAACGAAAGCAGCCATTCCTCTTCAGTCTCCATCCCCACACAGCTCATGGCCAAGACCCTCTCAGTCGGGCCCCTGAACCTGGGTGGGTCAGTACAAACCCAGTGGAACACCAGTGGCCACCCCACTGACCTAAAAGGGACCTGCACCCAGATTAAAGAGTCAATTCAGTGACAGCCCATGTGGACACTGGAGATCATCTTGAGAGGAGATACCACTCGTTGAGAAGTTACCACCACGGTCCAAATCCACAGAAGATGGGGCTTGCCCACTCTGTGCTGGAACCCAACAACATCCAGAAAACTCAGGTCCAACATCCTCTCCAACCGTAAAGCAAATAGGCAAGATACTGAAAAATGGCAAAATGCCATGGAAATCCTGGTGGGGTTTTTTCTTTCTCTTGCATCAAGTTGAATTTTTTTTTTAAAAAAAACACACTCTTACATATTTTACATTTGATGTCGTTAAGGTCTGCCTAAATTCAGATCTTTGCCAGTTGTTTGCTGTGCAGTGTGTCTGCCAGGGCACCACTACTGGGCAGACTATTACTCCTCTAAGTTTAAGAAAATAAAGTCCTTTTTTTTTCAAAGTAGAATAACAAGGAACTTAATATTTACCATATGATGGTATCAAATGTAGGGAGTTAAAAAAAAAAGAAAAACAAAAAACTATGCATTGATTCTGGGAAATTAGGCAAACAGCATGGGATGTTTTAGCATAGAGGAAAACAAGCCTTTCCCCAAAAGGCAATAACTGGGATGTACACAAGGTCAGGGTTACACAACCCCAGCAAACTGGGACTGATTTTCCTTCCAGCCAGGGTGGGCTGAGCACTCTGGCCCTCCTGGCAACGCCTCCATCCCCATCGTGCTGCTCACCTTCCCAAGCTGAAGCCTCAGGGAACAGAAAAAGCCATGAATGGTGCTACTGTTTGGTTTTTAATTGGTGGGGAAAACCTTATTCCCTTCTCATTTTTTTTTTGGTTTTTAGTTACAAGTACCAACAGCAAGTAAGAAAAAAAAAAAAAAGACCACAAATCTCACGACTTGACATTCTTCAAAACAGCTCCAGTTAAAAGTAAGACACTGAAACCAGTGCTATGATACAGAACATGTTTGCTCATTCAAGCACTGCACCCAGTGGGCACTTTGCAATTCTGGACTTGCAGATTAGTCCTGAAGAAATATTATATCAGAACAGTTTTTGGTAATTTGGTTTTGAATTTTAAAATAAGCCTATTTCCACCCTTCCCTCATTGTAAGGAAAGCATCCACATCTGAAAGAAGTTATTTTCCACCCACACAGCGGTTCCACCTATAATAAAAGGTCACTTATTACCCCACTTTGTGAACACAAAAGAAACCTCCAGCTGAATGGGGTCTCCACGAGGGGAACAGATGGGCCAAGCGTGTAACACGGCACTGCTGTATTGACTGGTGATGGAACCGAAATCACATCGCCATGGCAACTCCTCTGCTGCCTCCTCCCTCAAGACAACAAGAAATAGCTCACGAGAGGTATTTTAGGAAAGCCATAAAAAAAGAGGAAAACTGTGTTTCCTGCTTTCCAATTATTTAAAACTGCACCTACAAAAGGTGCTTTCAGGAAACAGGTGGATGGCGTTTGCGTCCACCAAGTGAAAAATCATCTTTGCCTGTGCCATAAACACTCGTGGTGAGTGCCGGGTCCTGGCCAGCCTCGTAAAATGATCACTGCAAACTTTATGGCTCTTCCACTAAAAATCCTTATGCTGATTTCCTGGGGTATCTGCTTTACGTTTTTATTTTCCTAATCAGAGAAGTCTGAAGTGAGATTTAATGAAAACCAGTCCGTTTCTTCCCTGCAAGTGATCTGGAGGTCACATCTACCTGCTACGCTCACATCATTTTTTTATCACTAATGCATTTAATAAATACAAAGGCTAAGGACTCCTTTTGCTTTGCAAAAATCTCTTTACAGAACTGCACCAAAAAGCAAGACCAAACCCCCCAGCAAAAGGGAGGGAACAGAAAGCCACTGGGTGAACTCTCAACCTCTTCCAACAAGGATATCCCCAAGCTAATAAACAATAATAAATGCTTCATCGTCAAAATACAGTTCTCTGAAGTGTCTGTTTCCTTCCAATTGCAATTAATTGCAGTTTAATTTTCAGTTGAAGATTCCATCTCCAATTTCAGAACTTGTTTGCAGCTATATACGTCAGAGACGTTAAAACTGAGACAAATACAATTTACAAAAGGACAAATCTCCAGATGCAAACTGCTCATTAAATAGTCCTAGTGAAACTCTTGCACAAAGCTTATGAAACTAATAAACATATTTGATTTTCATAGCATTACCTCAAAACACCAAGAACATAACCCAAAGCGGTTCCAGCTGTTTCATGTACACTTGAATAATTTTGGAAACTTTCATTTCTGACGCACCCCTGAAGGGCCCCCTCTTGGATTGTAAATGTTTTTGTTTTGGTTGGCAGAAGCCCCTGCACAGTCTCTGATTTAATATCAGCTTTAAAGCAATAATAAAAACAATAATCTCCGTCCCATGCCAAACCACCCATGCTGCCCTGGACCCCAGGGGAGGGACTGGCTCTGGGAATCCGGCTCATCCGTTCCCACTGCGATTCCTTAACTCGGCACATTGGGAGGAGATGCCCTAGTGCAGATTTCCTTGCCCCAACCCCTGGGCAGCTGAATTAGCTGAATTCAGTCACTTCCACCAACTCAGCAGTCTCAGCACTGGCAGAGAAGGTTGTGAGCAGCTGCTACAATTCAGGGTGAGACCAGCCAAACTACGTATGATTTCTGAATATTAAAGGATTTGGGGGAATAGTCACAAGTTTTCCCAAAGCCAGGTACAGCAGGCAGCAGAAACAACATAAACCATTTGGCACATCACTTTTTTTTGACATCCTGAAACTCGGTGGCTTTTCTTCCTCACCTCTAGGAAGTGCCACTATTTAAAATATATGTGATTTTCGTTGGGTTTTGCTTGCTTCATTTTTCTTAGGAAACAAGACGTTCTCCTTCAAAAAAAAATAGAAGTTTCTCTTTCAAAGAAGGAGACAGGTTCAAGGTTCTCCTTCAAAAGAAGTCAGAAAACAGCAGGAAATCTCCCTGCAGCCCTCCTCTCCCACTTGTAGCAGCACAGCTCACCCTGCCTCACCTATTCTGCAACACACACTTCAGCTCACAGCATTTCCACTCCTTTCCAGGCAGAATCCAGCGGACGACGTTCCTGTCCCTGAGGGTTCCTGTGCACGGAGCTGCAGGGGGAGAGGGGACCTTTGCTTTCTGCTGCTCAGAAGCACGTGCTTCCATCCTCCTTCCATCCTCCAGGGCTGCACCCCCATCCAGTTGCTCTCAGGGCTGTGTTAGTCATGCTCTGCACATCCCTCAGCACTGAGGAGCTGAGCAGTTACTCTTGGGATTGAAGATTACCACCTCATATCTATCTTGAATTTGTCTAACTTAGGACATCTTGGACGATTTTTCTTCTTTTTTTGTCTCGGTCTCACATGACACGTTTCCCAGGCCTTTAAATCATCTACTCCAAGACTTCTTCCACCTGACAGAGGTGGGAAAACACACTGGAGAAGCAATTTCCTGTGCCTGAAAGAGGAGCAGCATCTCATTTTGGCCAAAGCTCTGAAGGTCACACTCATCTCCCACCCCATCCTGATTCAGAGCTGCTCTTTATCGAATTGACCCCCCCACTGCAAGTGTGACATGCAGCTTCTGCTTCTGGGCATCAGACTTCACCCTCCAGTTCAACTCATGTATTAACCTAACCCCACTAAACCAGGTGATCCAGAGCCATCTGTGCCTACAACTTCCTCTCTTTGATAATTTCCATCTTTGTCTCAACTACAAACATCATCAAAGCTGCCTTTACGATTTCTTTCCTTCTCATGGATAAAAATGTCAGCAAGGATTAATTCGAAAAATTATTCCCTACAACCGCCCATTTTTAATCCACTTAATCTCTACAGTGTTCATTTTGCACCATTCTGGTTTTCTAATTAAAATGTTGTGTGGTATCAAGTCAAATGTCATAGAGAAACCAAGATTTTTAAATCAACACTATTATCCTCATCAAAAATAATCCCATAAAAAGGCCCTGCAGTTCGATAAGTTATATTCTACAAATCTGTCTCGATGGCTTAGTTTTCTACAGTTCCAGCCTACACTGTTATTTTTTTAACACATGCCAAACTATTAGTAGAGGCAGAAATAAGTTGCAATCATCAGAAAGTAATTTACACCGCACCAAAAAAAATTACTCAGAACCTTTTGAAGCTAAATCTGAGATTTAAACTGAGCACCACTGAAACCAGGTGTCTGAGCTGCAGCTGCAACATCATTTTAAAAACATCCACCCCGATGCACCATTCACATTTCTGCCATTCCAAATACAGGGGAAGATTCCTCATCTTCAAAAAATATATTGTGGCCTCATCCCTCCTCAAACTTCACCGTGTTAGGCAGAAACTAAAGAAAAATGGTCCTCTTCTCAGAGGAAGAGAAAGGAACAATATTTCCGGTGCTGTGGTGACATAAAGATATTGGTACATTAGGAAACTCATTTTATCATTATAATATGCTGTGTAAATAGAAAACATAATTAATAAGGACAGGCATGTTAATTTTGGTTCCTTTCAAAACCTGCAGGCAAAGGGTAAAAAAAGGGGAATGACAATATTTGGCAATAGCAAGAAAAACAGTTGTAAATGAGACATTTTTCAACCCCCTTAACCATCTTTAGTAACCACTGAGAATAAACTTATAAACACTTTCATACCCTTAAGAGTGCTCAATTTAAGCAGCATATTTAATCTAAGTCATATGCACTATTAAAACAATGCTCTTTTTGCCCTCAATATGAATTAAGAATATTAAATATGTATGTGAAATAGTAGCCCATGCTGGAATGTCTTCAAAATTAAATCTTTGAGAGGAGGTTTTCTCCTTTTTCTTTCTTTTTTTTTTTTTTTAACTTCAAACCACAATGATATTCTAAACTAGGTCAAGCTTATAACACCCAACAAAAGTAAAAGGGTCTGCAATTTCTTGGATTAATTTTTTTTTAAAGTATCTTTCTCTAAAATTCACCATAAAAAGATTTTCTATTTCCTTCACGAAAAGGACAAATGCAGATTTCTCTACTTCCCTGGAAACAAGCGTTCACAAAAATAAGGTTATTACTAAAACACAGATTCTTCCTGTCCTTGGGAGGCATTACTGCCCTGAAATTACAGCTACTGTCAAGTGAAGTCACTCAAAGGATATGTAATCTAGAGATTAACCCGCTGAGCAAAACAAAGAATGTCTAAAAAATTAAAAGCAACCAAATACCCAGTTTTTAGGAATAAACACATGACTCTGGTTTCCTACACATATGACTAAACAGGACACATACAGCAACCAGACATTGTCAGCAGCTGCCTCTTCATTTGCATATATCACTTTCTAAATTCTAACAGATGCCAAAGACAACTTTTATCATTTCCTTAAGAGTAAAGCAGACTGGAGGCATGACCTTCTGCTCAGCTGTCTGCCCGTGACGTGCACGACCCCACCCATGTCCCCACTGGAGAGGCAGATGCTCTGCCCCTGTGCTGCAGATATTGGGATGCACCTTCTGCCAGCACAGCCAAGGAACCAGCCAGGTCAGTGTCCAGCAAACCCTCAGCAGCCTCTCCTTCCTCCATGCCCATTCAAACGCTGGGCAGACAACACGGTGCTTCCCAACCCCTCCAGGGACCTCCACTGTTATTAAAAAGCACATTTCCCCTGTGGTGAGTAGTGCTGATCACCACCCCTGCAAAAACCTGCTTGCTGTGAGTGATGGCTCACAGACCCCCAGCACCACAGCCTTTGGTGGCAGTGAGTCACCTGACTGAAAGTGTGTTTGTCGAGACAAATTCTAAACAAGGGTTCCATTTAAATTTCAAATCCCATCTCTCTGATAAAATGCTGCAGCCAGATCAAAGAAATCAAAGAGGTCGGTTTGCTGCAACACATGAAAAGCACCAACTCCACTCCAAGAGTTGTGGAAGTGAAGAGGTGGGATGCTGGGGAGAGGGACTTGTTGGAACCCATGCAGGTTTTCAGACTGAGGAGCCAGAAGCAGTTTCCAAGACAGAGGCCTCAATGACAATGATGGAATCTGGAAAATGACCTTGGCTAACAGTACACTGAGAGGAGAAGCCTGTTAATATTCTGTGGAAAGATACATGTGAAGAGCTCTATTAATAAAGTTAAGATAGGTAACAACTGTGTGAATTCACCAATTCTACAAAACATATCTTAGTTAATATTTAGCTATAGCTGTGTGTTGTTAGTTTTGATGGAGAGTATTAGTTTTAGAAATATGCATAATTATTTGTTAAGATCTTTCTTGGACTTTATAAGATTCCTGTGCAGTGGAAGACAAAGGTACCGTAAAGCAAACATGAGATGTTTTTTTCTGCCATTCCTGAATAGCATTGTAACTCCCTGACAAAGAGGACTTAGAATCAAACTTTCATTTTTGTTTTGATGCAGTCAGGTTGTCTTATTTAACAGCTAAAGGTTATAAGCCCCTACAAAGGCCACTAAGAATTGTGTCTGTGTAAAACAGACGTCGTGACAGGGACTGAGAGCACCAGGGAGAGGGGAAACCTAACAAGGAGGAAACCTGTAAACTCCCAAGAAACCACCTTCAGCCTGTGATGTAGATACCATAAGGATTTTGTTCAATGAGGGCACAGAGCTCAGGACCTTCAGCTTTCAGGTGTGTGAACCTGGGTGGAGGAACCTCAGTGGTGAACCTCATTTCTAGTCAAGTCTAAGTCAAGTCAAAGTCTAAGTCTATGAAAAATGATAAACGAAGATCTCTGGTTGTGTTGATAATAGGACAAAGTAAATATTAACAGTGATTAATATAAAAATGACAGTCTACTTAACTAATGGTCAATGCTGACCACCCAGGGATGGCTTTGGATCCACACACCACCAGTGACAACCAGTGGAACTGCAATAACCTGGAATGAAGAAAGAGCTAACAAGGGATTAAGAGAAAACCTCAGCATAAAGCCTTACAATAACTTTGGTAGGAAAGGAGCACAAGATCACCTGGTCCAACCCTACCTTCTCAAAACAGGGCTCCAAAATGCAACTTGTACACTACTAATTCCAAACTATTTGGGAAATATTTATTGTGGTCAAGAAGTCCAGGGAAGGCCAGGAAGCTGCAGTACCAGCAGTGACAGAAAGATGCTACAACACACAAAGCAGGAAGATCAAATCCAGGCTGAGGTCAAGGTTTATTAACAGCTGATGAGCAAAAGTCCCAAGATGTGACGCCACTTACAATGGTTACATGAATCAGTGTGGATTAGTGCCTTGTTAGAACAGTGGGCTTTATCAATGGGATGAAATTTCCTTGAGGCACTCAGGAAGTGCAGGCATTAGACAGGATGAGGAGGGTGCCAAATTGCTGATAGACCATTGAGCTGAATCAAGAGAAACACAGATTTGTAAAAACACCTAATAAATTAAGAAGCTGGGCAAAAAACGCTGGATTCCTCTTTAGGGCTTGATGTCCTCACCCCCAAAAATAAACCAGTGCTGTGAAAAAGATAACCAAAGAAAATGAGCATTGACTTAGCAGTACTTGTCTTGAGCTGTGTATTTCTGGTGTTAAAAAAGGTAGGATTGTACCATGAAGAGCCTGCACCCATTTCTATTTTCTCTTACGTGGTCTACAATGAGTTGAAATGAAACTGAAAAAGCATGTTTCCTAAGGGGAGCAGCAGTGCTGAAGCTGCTGGATGAGTGTGAAGGGTAAGCCCCGGGCCAGGCAGTCAACTGGAGTTTCCAAATTTCCACAGCAACTTCCCAAGAGTGGATCTACACCCGAGGAAGTGCTCAATGACCCTGGTCCAAAGGCTCCCATCAGACTGTTCCCACTGCAAGTGGATGAGGATGTGGTGCCTTGGTCCCCTCCTGCAGCCTGATGGACCAGCTGCAGGAGACTCCTACCACCACCAGCTAAAAAGCCTTTCCTATTGGACAACCTTCTGTCAGTATCCTTTGGGGACAAGGACAGATAATCACACTAAATTATGAATAAAAGAGGCAATGACTTCTTTCTGGAAAAGCACCAAAATTGAAGGGAAAAGGCTCATGGAAATATTTCTAATAGATTCTCTGAAAAACTGTCTGCAGCTTATCAGTGAACACATCTTGGCGTGAAGAACGTAGGATTCCAAGAACATTTGTTATCTTGATACAATTTACATATATATAAAATATATAAATGCAATGCAAATGTATATAATGTGAATTTATAGAAACCCAAATTTTTATTAGAAGGGCTTGGACACAAAAGGGAACAATGGATAAGATATAAAACACAGTTGCTCTTTCTCAGCCTCTTGTAGGGGTTTTCCTGATTCGTGATAAAAGTATAAAGCAACCCACCAAATTATTCACCAGAATATACTGCTAATAAATCTGCAGTGACTTTCCAAGGCAGTTTCACAACTCACACTAGGAGTTCTGACTAGTATTTCCTCTGACTGCAACCTAGCTTGCTTAAAAAAATTACCTTACTGTTACACAACACTTCTTTAAGCCATGAACCCCAGGCAAAAAACTGTGTATTGGTATCTAAACTCCCATATAAAAAAACAGCATTAAGGTACTTCCCTGCAATAACTGGCCCCACAATTTACAAGCCCACACCACTATGCAAATGTATAGGACAAGATATTTTATTGCAAATCCAAAGTTTCTCAACTGTTGGTTCCGTATCTGCTTCCCGTATTCCTGCTGAACATTTACATTAAATGATTGCTTTTAATCTTTCTGTATTTGCTTTAGACATGCCCTGACAACCACTTAGGAAAGTGGCATTTTCCTGACAAAATGAATCATTTGTCTTCTACCACCAAGTTGCAGATCTTTGTTACTGAAATAGAAAGGCTAGAACATGCCCTAGGAAGTCTTCTTCTCTGCTTTGAAATTATAGGAAGCAGATATACTCAATGGGAAAATCCTGTGATTAAAAAAAAAGAAATATTAAAATAAAAGTGACACAATTTCCTGAAGCATGGCCTCATAATTGGAACAACATACTGTGACAAGTGGATTGCAAGAGGAAAAATACAGCATGGAATTGCACAATTCCTTTATAAGTCAAAGTACTGACACCTTGTTCTGCTGAGAAAACCTTTTGTGTCTCTGACTTAATGATAAATTTCATGTGACTTTTCTTGGTTGGAGGAATGGAACAGAAACAAAACCAAAACACTGTCCTGATGTGTTACCATTAAACATCTCCTTTAAGAAATAAACTTCATCTCTTTTATTGTTACATAAAGTTCTATTTTCAGCCTGAACAAGAGGGAGAAAAAGAACAAGAAAATAACCACAATTATTCTCAAACCAAGAAATCCATTAGAGGTCTAAAAGCATAAAGGAGAAATCCTTTTTAAGGAAGAACAGACTTCAATTTCCAGCCCTGTATTCCAGTTCCCACCACCTTTGCCTGGAAATCTGCAGTCAGTGCTAAACTCCTCCTCATCCAAACTCCTCATGTTCTTCACAGTCTTCACAGTAGTAACCACTACTGGTTTTTTCAGCTTTAACCTTCCCCAGGTTATCCTTTCCTGTCTCTCTGTTCTGACATCCCTCCCTCCCCTGGAAATGCATCCTCCTATTCAAACATCCACTCAGCTTCAGATGCTTTTAGGACCTGCTTTTTCCTCTGCCCATCCTGTTCCTTGATGTGAGCAAACTCCATCACTTTTATGCTGCCAGCTCTTACTCTGTGTTTGTCCAAGACGAAAGTAGTATTAAATTTTGCAGAGGTACAGAACGTGCATTCAGTAAGACCAAAGCAGAACCACCCCTTCTCCCTCCATCCTCCCCTGAGACCTCAGCAGTCTCCAGTTTTCTCCTCTCAGCAGATAATGCCATCAGGCTGCAGCTTCACAGTACAGCATCATCAAAAACAGCACAGCATCATCAGAAATTTGTCCCTGCTCTTCCTGGGGCTTTTTGGATAGGTCTAAGTTGAGCTATTTCTACTCTGCAAGTTAAAAAAATGATGAGGAACAGCATCCTCTCACGACCTTCAAGTCATCTAATATATGTTCTCCCAATGGTGTTTATGACAATCCCATTTCCTTACCAATATTTGCCAAATATTGCTACTTGGCTATTTTTTTCCCCATTATTCCTGTCATCATCTCTCTCTTTAAGCCCCTGCATTTAACTGGTTTTGATAACTCAGGCACAACTCCAGATTTTTTGCCCATTTGTGAGTAAAAGATGTAACTGCAGGTGCCCACCTACATCTTCTGTTCATTGAGGATACACACCACCATCTCCCATCTCACTGTGAGCTTCAATCTTTTTGGCTTCTGTAGACAGCATTATTCCTAAGTATATAATCTTTTTCCCCTTGACAAAAAATCCCCCACCAATGTCTCTTTGTTATAAAACCACAAACCATAATTATTAGTTAATAGTATAAATGTCCACCTGGTGACAAATGCAATTCTAGGGCTTTTCCTTTGCTGAAAAACCATTTGGTTTGGAGTGGTTTCCTACTTCTAGCCTATTTCATCTGCAATTTAAAATACAGAGTGACCCCTCTCCATATGGCACTTTCAACATAAGAAAAAAAAGATACAGATGCTCAAATGTTTTGTCTAAAGCACTGGGAAATTGCAAAGCAATCTTTGGTTCCAATTTATCATCTTTGTACTGATCCCATAATTTAGAAAAATCAAAATGTTCCAAAGTTTGTCTTTGATAATGTCTGACATTTCTGAAGCACTTTTTTAAACAATGGACAATACAGGTCTTCAGTAGTAAGCAAAAAGGTCTTTTGTGAGGAAAATACCAGGTACTGATGCCTGTCAATCAAGTGTGCCCCTGTGTGGGCTGTACATTCTCGTTCTCAGAACAGACCTGCTGATGAGTGAGCTGCTGCTTTCAAAGAAATTAATTTCTTCCTTCAGGATCATTCAGAATGTGGGGTTGGGCTTTTACCACTAATCCCAAAGCATTTCAAACCACGTGAACAAAGATCTCAAGTTATTTAACCACAGTGAATCATAACACAGGCGTAGCCACAGAGAGAATCATCTTTTTATTTTCCATGAAAATGACAAAGGTTCAATACCATAGTTAGACCCACGTGGAGAAACAGGAGGATGAAGTTTACTAAAATGTCCTGAAATCTGAAACACAGATAAATATAAAAACAACCTCCCAGATGCTTCCATCTGATCCTCTGCATTCAAGAGCTTAAAGCACGAGATGCACGTAACCAGCTACCCTGAGACACGCTGGCACCCACAGACACATGTCCAGCTCCAAAAACACGAATCTGCTGGTTTTTCTGGAGGCAAACAAAGTAAAAGCATCTTCCTAAGGCATCACACTCCCACTCCGCACCAGGGAGCAGCCAGTCCCTACACTGCCTTTCCTCTGCAAGCACAATGCCCACCCCCACAAACAACCCATCTCCAGCAAGGGATGCAGGTCTGGGGGCTCCAAACAACCAGCCCTGAGAGGTCCCAGCTGGATGAAGCGAATCTTTATGAGCCTCCACCACAGCAAGGAGGGCACGCTGCTCCCACCGACCCAACCTCCACCGTGGCCAAGTTGAACGTGTCACAGGGATATAAAAAGCTCCTGTTCAGGTGGTTCCTTTAGAACAAGATAGGAGTTTTTCTTGCAGACCCTGATGGCAAGACAAGCAGGTGATGGGGGGGCTGCATAATCCAAGCAGAGAGGCTGTTGGGAATATTAATCCAATGGGCTCCACCTTCTCCAAGGAAGAGGGTGCACCAGGAATTGGAAAGAACTATCAGAGCTTTAGGGGCATCCAAAAACATGGCACTATCCTCTGACCAGATGCTTCATAGTAGCCTGGATCCAGCAGGGAGAGTATAAACAAATACAATTTAAACTGCAAAAAGCAGATTTGAGCAAGGCAAGTGGTGTGTCCTTCCATCTTCTATGACAGCAACGTCACTATATGGTTTCTAGCTCACTTTTTTTGAAGAAGTTCCTCTGCAGCAACATCTTCAAGCTGTAACTAGTGGTGTGTCCTATCTCCATCTCCTTCTCCTTATCTGGAGATGTTAAATTCAAGTTAATCTCTCAGCAGAAATGCACAGATTGCTGTCCCTGTACCATGTGCCCCTTATCCCACACAAGCCTCCCCAATCCTATGGGATCACCAACCAGAGGAAACAAAGCACTGCAGGGTAACAGAAACTGGAGATGCACATGAGCCACACAAAATACTCCTCACTAATAAACTTAGAACATTTGACAGAAAAAAATTATGTCCCATTACACCCCCTGCTCAGGGTACTTTGCTGTTTGCTTCCTCACAGAGGGCTGCTCCATCCTTTCCCCAACTGCTCTCACAAACACATCTTGTCCCATCCTAAATTCAGTGTACTAGAGACGTGCTGCACTTCATCTCCTAGAGCACCCAACGGAGCACCCATCTGCTATATTCCCACTTTCATCCAGCTCCCACCTGGCTGGCATGGCCCAAAGTCTTATGGCAGAAGATGGGTATGGCAACCTGGGGCTCAGCTGGGAGCTTTCCACTGAGAGTCTGCCAAGATTTCCTTGAACCCACCCTTCCCACTATGGTCTCCCACACCCACAGCGACTGTGGAATCACTATTAATTATGCCCAGTTGCCTGACCCACTTTTCTTGGAATAGCAGTATCTGGGATGGGCTAAAAACAGGGGGAAAACAGAGGAGGGAAGATGCTCATTTTGCTTCCCGGACAATTCTTTTTAGAAAAGTCAACTCTGTTCTGATTTTCTCCACTACTTTTTCCTCTTTCTTTCCTTTCTTCTTCAACTTCTCTTCTGTATCTTCCTTTTGTTTCTCTCTGCAAGAAGAGGAATCGGGTTAGGAAAAAGGAACGATGGAGAGCGCTGATCTAAACTGCTTCACATCTTCAAACTGTGGAGAGAAAATGATGGGGCGTGGGAAGGGAATGAAGCCCTGTGGGTTTTCTTTTCCAGATGACTTTCTTTCTCCTTCTGGCTCATGACTGAAGGAGATATGAGAGAATAAGAACTGCTGGAGATTTTGGCAAATATTGCGAAGGGAGAACATGCAACTACAATTATTTGGAGACTAAGAAGCAAATGCTAAAGAAAAATAGACTCCACAAATACAGAGTATTTCTCCTTAGAGGGGGAAAAGGCTTTATTCATCCTGAATCAAATGTGTTTATTTTTCATATTAATTCAAGTGTGGGTTTCACATAAAATTCACAAACACCTGTGACAAACACAATGGTGCACACCAGCTTAGATACATCAGAAAATATTCTTCTCTTAAAGGAGAGAAGACATGTAGTTTTGTTTCATGAAGGATGACAAGGAACTAGAGATAAAAATAAAAGCACTACTTAAATACTGTAACCAACAAAGTTAAAGTGTTTTTGTCTCTACACATTCAGAGGCACCACCATTCACTTTCTGTTTACAAGGAAAACAGTACAGATTAAAACTGACCCCAGTATTGTGCACTGTTGTCTGGAACAAAATCAATTCCTACCTCAAAAAAAGGAACCTCATAACAAAAAGAGAGTACAGGAACACGCCTGGGATCTGAAAGAGGGGGGCTGTTCCCAGAGAATGTGAGCTGTTTCCCAGGTACCCAAGCAGAAGGCACCGTGCTGGAGCTGCCAGCAGAGATCCAAGTTTCCCTACAAACTGGCTGGCACACCCTTCCTCTCCCTTGCACAAACCAGCGTGGGGATGAGAACTGCAAACCCAAGTACAGAAAGTGAGTATTTATTTAAACAAAAGTTATTCTGGGGGGCATCCTTTTGTGATTTTGTTTCCTTACTCGTGACCTTTGGGGAGGAAGGATGCTTTAAAACCCTCAGTCACTGTTTGCAGGTGGTACCATATCCACGCTATGAACCGAATACAAGCACCTGATTATTTGCCTTCACAAACCAAATGCATCAGTGAAAATATTTGTTTGTTTTTAACTCATTTAAAATGGAGATATCTTTCACACAGAGAAAAGTTTTCCAGAAGAACAAGGTTTGCACTTTGTGGTGTTTTCAGAAAGACCAAAAAATAATATAAAATAACTATTTCTACCTCCTGACAGGCTTGTTAGAGTATTTAAAAACAGCTTTCCAAAATAGACCAATTTTTTTTCCCTGAACAGATTTGCCACCAGGGAACCAAATCCTATCCTTATAAGGGTACAACAAAACAAAAGTCCTGGAAAAAAGTACAAAATTCAGTCCATTTTTTTAACTTGGGAAACAGGAAGACTAAGATAAAACAAAGTTTAAAATTGGTTTCTTCAGAATTAGCAACACTCAAATGCTTAACAAACTAATTTTCCCCTCTAGTCCTTCACCCCAAATCATTCCTCTCCATCTAGTGAGCTCTTAACCTATTAGAGATACAAAGCTAAAAGAGAGATTTTATATCTAGTGGCAGTATTCATGCTTTAGCCTCTGAAATATTAAACACACACAGACATGGTTACTTTTACCATTAAACAATTCAAACTGTTACAGTGAGGCAGAAATTATTTAAACAACTTTGGCTACAAGCACCAATCCCAAATCTGTATAAAGCCCAAATATACACAAAAAGAAAGGAAAGTCCCTTAGTGTTAAACACTGGCGAAAGATCTTAAGAACAGGCTTTGAAATAGTTTAGAAGAATCTAAATTATGTCTGTGCTAAGCTAATGCAGAAATCAAACTATTTTTGACAAGAAAATCAATGTCAGGATTAATGTTTCGGTGCTCTCCAAAGCAGGACAAAATTCAAGGGGGGAAAAAAGCTTGAAAAGCCAAGGGTTTTCTGTTCTATTTTCCCAAATTTTTTGCTGTGGAAAATTATTCTATTCTATTCTTATTCTATTTAAGAAGTTGCGTGAGAAGCAAATTGCTCCGAAGCTGAACTGAGCCTCACCCAAGGTTAACTGAGCACCCAACACAGCCACACTTCCTTTGGGCTCTTTGTATAAAAACAAAACATTACCAAAATACACAGAAACAAAGGATCCTGCCACAAGCACGTTACATTTCTGATGTCTGCAGCACTCAAAGTCTGTGCAAGTAAACTTTAAAGGATCTTGACAGAAGTTATTTTCATCCCCTTTTTCATTACCCGACACTACGAGTTGAGTTGTGTAAAAGCTTTAACTGCAGCACATACAAAAGCAGCGGCACACAGTGAGCACTTCATTAATTAAAAGCCAGAAAAGGAAGTTTGCTAAACGAAGCAAATGTTCTTATCACTCCTATCTATATTCATTAAAACTGACAGGAAACCAAATATCACCATCTGTCTACTTGCAATAAAGACACTAAAAACGGCTCCGGGGTAGAAGAATAATATAAAGTATAAAACTGCAGTTTTTCAAGTTTCAGATTTAAATGGACAAGAGAGAAACTGATGTCACACAAGGGAGAATAAAGGATGACAAGGAGCTGGGACATGAGACTGGAAAAAGAAATTACATGTTTTCAAATATAAACTGAAGCCCCTTTGAAAGCTCAGAAAACAAACGACAAACCCAGGTTTGCACCGCGTTTTCCACTGAGATCAACGGGTCTGGAAAGAGCCAAGTGTTGCAATGGCAGCTCATCAGCCTATTTAGAAATAACTGCTGCCAAAAAAGTTCAGAAAATTATGTTATGCAACATAAACTCCAAACTTTTAATGGTCAAGCAAGTCCCAGGAAACACTTCCGTAGCTCCAGTATGTCCTTGACGTACTCTCTTCAGATTTACAAGAGATCTTTTTTTTTTTTTTTTTTTTTTTTTTTCTCTTTTTTTTTTTTTTTTAGTTATTCCTATATTTGGATTTTGCTTGCAAATCAGCGGCTCGTCATAAAAGTTGAATAAGATTTGATGAAAGAAAAAGTATGGCAGAGGTACTAACTTAGCCCTGAAAAGAAAAGCATCAGAGTACACACCAGCAGTTGCGGAGGTCAAGCCAAGGTCATTGATTTAAGGTGCTTTCCAGCAGTTGTGCAATTCCTACCTTCTAGTAATCACCCTCTTTTTGCACGGCAGGGGAGTGGAGAGAAAAAAAAACCCAAATAGATGGTAATAAGATATTTAATGACAGAAATGAAAATAAACTACTGCACACACTCTCCAGAGCACAGCTCCGTGTCGTTAATTCTGCACCATTCCCCAGCTGCATTTTGCATAGCAATGAAAAGCACTTCCAGTTCCTCTCGATGCTGCATAAAATATTAGCTCCATAGTCACAGTTTTTAAGACTAAATAAGGTTAAAGTAATTTAAGGCTGAGATAAACAGAAGGAGAGAATCCATTGTTAGAAGTGCCACCCGGCTCCCAGCCCCCCGCGGCGCCGAGGCACCGGAGCACATATGGTGTGGAGCAGATCCCTGGGATACCTACAGGAAGCACAAACGGGGTTAGGAGAGAAGGAGCAAGGCAGCTAAAGGCTAAATCGAACCCTGATTGATTTTTATTATTATGTTCTTCCAGAATGGTACTTAACTGTTTTTCTTTTTTTTTTTTTTTCCTGTAGTTTAATTTTCTGTCCTAAGAGCAGTAATTCATACCGCGAAAAAGGCTCTGATTAATATTCTTTGAGAATGCTTTTTTAGCCTCAGTACAATTACAGCACAGCAATTATTAGTCTTTACATTATTATTATTAATACTTTAACAATACTTACAGGCCTATTAACAGCTCAGCACAAGTATGAGGTGTTTGAGAAACAGAGATGTAGGGCTATTTCTGTTTACTAAAGAAACCACAACAAAATCACAGAAGTTAAATAAAACCTGAGTGTAAAAAGTTATTGTAAACTGATGGGCAAATGTGCCATCAAATTCCTCTTTGATCCCAAAGAACCTCCTTTTGAAAGTCAAGTCAACTTATAAGGAAAACAGAAAAACAGAAATTTTTAAGTGATGGTTGAAATTCAAGAGTAAATTCTCTTTTTATGTTAAATATATAAAAGGGGCACATTCCTTGTGTGCGTGTGCCAATGAAATCACTGGGATGTTTAGAAGAGACTTCAGAAAACTGTTAGGCAAATGTGGGGATGTGTAACAGAGGAGAAAATACAAAATCACCCATAAAAACGTGCCGTGTGCGCTGCAAAAAGACATCCAGGCTGAGGCTGGAGAATGTTTATTCTAATGTGGTTGTAAGGAACCTAAAATGCAAAAGAAACATTGTTCCGAAGGGAAAGAAAAAGACAAAGCATTGACATGTTACATTTATAAACCTTCTATTAAAAAGTTGCACAGTGAAGGTAACAGTATAACCCAGATTATTAGAAGTTGGAAAATTTTTATATACACACCTTGTTAGAGATCCTATTTTCCTACTGAGAGTAGTAACTATGGAAGTTGCATTTAATCTTATTTACTAGCAGGGAGCATACAAAGTTTCTTCAGAAGCATAGCTAATCAGTGCAAAAGGTGAAATTCTTTGACAAAAAGAGAAAGCACAATTCACTCCTGTACTCCTCCTGTCCACAGCTGCCTCAGTAACAACACGGTATAACTCAAAGCACCTTCCACAGCACACAGTGGAGAACAACAGCCGCAGACTACAGGTTTCTTGGATTTGAGAATGCTAGGCTGGGAAAAGCCTTTTGCCTTTTGGGGAACTGAGAAGGAATCAATTTCCTATAATCCTCTTAAAAAAGTAAATGAAGCTCAATCTTGAAAAGCACAGCACTTTAGTCCCACCCGTTCCCATGTTGTGATGCTGCTCCTGCAATCTCCCCTTCAATTATAGGAAAACGTTTTCTAATATCATATGCACACAATACTACCAATATTATTAATTTATATTTATATATACACGTAGATATGAAATTACCAACTTATTGGAGACTAGTCTGTATTGTTTTTTCTCTTGTACTTACTTTGTCTGTGAGCTGACAAACCTCCTTTACCTGGATTCTCCCTATGGATGAAGCTTTTCTTTCTACACTGTACCACAAAGCACCCACTTCTGATGGTACCAAACCCCCTTGTTGCTCTTAGGCTTACATACACCGTGTTAAAATTCAAGATGGCTTTTGCCCCTTTGTACTCAAATGCACCTCTTCTCTTCACCCCAATACATACAATCCACCCTGAATTTGTCAGGTTTGATGCCACCTTGCAGTATGGCTTATTTTGGTGAGCAGTTCTCTGTAACACCTCCCCATCCACTGCAACACTTCCTCATCAGTATTATTCCTAAATTCACTTTAGACACTCAGTAACAGTTTTCCACACACCTTTGTAAAGGCTCCCTGAAAATCTACCTTTAAGCAGGGAACACTAAAGCGACAGTGTCCCAGTCACAACGCCTTCGTGTCTGCTATTTAAAGTATAGCACCATTACCTCTGCATGCCACTGATGGAAGGCTCATTGTGCTTTTGCTCCAGAGCATTAAAAAACCTGACCCAAAACCAAGTCCACCCGAAGTGCACCTTTTAATCCACACTAAGACCAAGTAATTTATTGCTATTTTCATGGCTCTAAGTATTTTTGAGTTGCTGTTTAGATGGTCTCAGTAGTAATGACTGCAGCAAGCTGGAACAGGTCTGGCATAAAACAGAACCCAGAGTAGCACTGAAAATAAACCCTGGGTGTCTTGAAGCCTGGGAAAAACACAGCAATGCTACAAGGGAGTCAGTGTAAACCTGCAGAACACCCTTCCTACACAGGCGACACTTCTTACTCACTAATTGGAACGGACAGAGTTTTACAGACAGAGAATAATCCTGAGTTTCGAAGGGCTGCTTTGACACTCCCTTCACTCACGTTCCCCTTTCCCACATGTTTCTTCTGCCACACTTCATTTGTCTGCACTCTACCATCTTGCCTTGAACCAGTCTCAGGCCAACCCTTTCTCCATGTCCTGGTTATGCGCTACTCCTCCCTGTCCCCAGATGATCCTCAGGTGATGGGTAAAAACCTGCCAGAGCAAGGTCTCAGTGGGCTCTGCTGCAGGAGGGTATCACCTCTCAGGTAACAAGCCAACCCTTTCCTGCCATTTCTTTATACTATGCAGTAATTATAGTCCTTTTTCTCCTTTTTTCCCCCCAGTCTATTCCATTATTTCTCTTTATTTTATGTACTATCCATTGCTTTTCAAGGTTTTTTCCTTTTTTAGCCTCTTATCACTACCACCACAGTCCTTAAGAGAAAGCCAAGGCTGTAAAACATTGCACACCCACCATTTCAGCATTATGATTAGGAAGCAGATTCTGAAAACCCTGATACCACCGTAAAACTGGTAAGCTAAGAAATCTCACCTCAGATTCTAACACTTTATCACTGTTGTATGCTTCCCTAGATACCTGCTGCTGATCACCACCAGAGACAGGATATTGAGTTAGATGTGCTTGATCTGAATCAGAATGGCTCTTCTTACAGATTTATTGCTGAAACAAGTGTTTCTGCCAGACCTAAGAAAATGGGCAAGAAATAAAGCTGCAGACTCGTGTATTTTACTACAAGGTTCTTTGTTGTGTGGAAGTCTCCCATTTCTTTGCCTAGGTTTGTTAGACAGCTATGCAAAGAGAGATAAACCTGGTGAAGATCAACACACTTGTGAAGTACACAGATATTTTCTCTGACAGTGGGAGGAAACATTAGGCATACAAAATTCAGCCCAAAATATTTTTCACCTTCTGAGAAATATGGGTGACAATGCTTTGAAAGTGATTTTGTCAAGAGCATCTCTGCTATTAGCATGAGAAAGAAAAACTATTTGTTGGAAAACATGCACCATTTAAGGTATTCCATGTTGTTTCCCTATAGTATTTTCCCAGAGACACCAAGAACGGTTTGGTTTTGTGGCTTGGGTGGGGTGGGGGAGAAGGTTGTTGATGTTTTGGGAAAACCTACCAAAGCTTGCTTTGCTTGCTTGCTTTTGGATCCTCAGCTACAGCAAGAAGTGGCTGCTGGCAGACCCAACTCCAAAAGTCAACTGCAGGAGAAGTTGTCGTTACTTTATCCATTAAATCTAGAACTCAAAAACTGTTTTAAAAAATTTTAAAAAGTTCCAAAGAAATAGATAGCAGAAGGTTCCCTCAATGGCAAAGCCCCAAGCCCTACTGGCCAAACCCTTCCAACCATATACTCACTGCTGGGTTTTAGGTCTAAGTAAAACTCCAGTCCCCACCAGTCTTATCTTGCCAAATTCCAAGGAGGAGGAAAACACCCAGAGGATCCCAGCACAGGCTGAGCACGGACACACGTGGCAGAGCTCCCAGGAGCCACTCCACAGTTGGTTTTCATTAAGGAATGCACACGCCTCTGTGCTCCAGTCACAAATATTTGGGGGCTCTAGCACATGAACAGTAACTCAATAACCACATTTCCTTCCCTGTATCATAAAATAAACACGGTCTCTGAGACAGACTCTGTGGATTTATGTCCTTTCAAAAGAATTTAGTAATTGGAGGGGGAAAAAAATAGAAGCACAAGTAAAGTGCATGGTTCAAAATGTGCAGTAAATAGTTTTGAAAGCAATGTTCTCATCTGGGAGTATTGCAACAGATGTTTATCATGAGCTACTGCAACAGTTAATCTAACTCTGAGCCAGATTAACTCCCTGCCATTGGAAACAAGCCTTTTTTCCATAGGCAGCCTGCAGAAAACAGGGGGATGTNGGGGGGGGGGGGGGGAGAAAAAGTCATAAAACCCAACCAAACAAACTGATATTTGGCCCAAAAGACTTAGATGAACAGGTGTACGTGTGGGTGGGAGTGGAGGTAAAAAAAACAAAGAAAAACATTTAAACAAAACCTCCACTGACATCCTGGTCACTGAAGTGGGTACACACAAAAGGAGGCAAATGACATTTCTGAACATTTCAGAAAACAATTACTTTATCTTTTTTTTTTTTGAGAGAATAGAAAATATGATCACTTGGTTTTCAAAACATGGTACTAATACATCACAGTAACAACTCAGAGGTTATTCTATTTCAAGATATTCTGAGTAAGACTGAAAACAGGAAGGTACAAAACTACTTATGCAATCTGGTATTTACTCCTTAAAGATACAAATGCAAATCACAATTTAAAGCGACGCTACTTAAAGCTGAAATTACCATTTCTTAATGGGCTCGAGTCATTTTTGCAACATCTCCTAAAGGCAAGTGAAGGGCAAGTAAGTCCCTGCCCAGAGCCATTCCTCTGCTCCTAATTTCACAGGTATTTAATTCTGGAAGAGCCTTGAGGATATGTGGGTCCTGGGAAAAGAACAAGCAGTCCATCCCCTTCACCACCCAAAGAGATCAAGCAGAGGAGGAAAATGCACCATGTTATGAGTGCACTCACCTGAGCATCACCTATGGATCCCCCATCCCTGAGGCCACACCACAGTCCCACCAGGATCCCTGTGGAACTGCTGGGTTGAGGATTGACAGCCTTGCACGGCTTGCAAGGCTGCACACAACTTTCATGTGAAGCCCACACCTTCCCCTTCGTATTGCCAGATGGGGCAACACAAGGATAGGAGTCACAAATTCTGGAAGCTTTGGTTCTAAACTTCCTTCCTGGCTGAAGAAAATCTCGGCTTGTTGGTTGTTTGGGGTTTTTTAAACAAGAGAGAAAAACAAATGCCAATCTGTCAAGTGTTAGGAAAATCTGAAGAGATTTTGTTTCTCTAATTGCTCAGCAGAACAATACATGAATAAAAAGCTCTAGGAAGACCTTTCCACTCCACAGTATTTCTGACGGTAGTGCACAACAGGTTTCCTTCTTAGTACTACTCCCAATCAACAAAAGCAAGAGCAAACACTATCAGCCCTTTTACTTTAGAGATTGATGTCATTTATTTTTTAAAAATCTTTATAAAGATGCCTCCGATTCTAAAAAGAGCACTGACCACAGAGCCACATGCCAGCAGCATCTCTACACATCCCTTGGCCCTTCCAGGCCAATGGAACAGCCACCCACTAGTCTACCGACTACAATACGATCATCTGCAGCTTGTTTGGATTTTTTCCCCCCATATATCAAAAGCTGTAAGTGCCAAGAAGGAGGTTTTGTTTTCCAAATTTTTAGTATTCCAGGGAAATACACTGACATTGCGTTCCGCAGGTCTTGCCAAGAATGTCTTTTGTGATCACAGCTTCAGTGTTGATGATGAATTTTGAACGTTAACAGTACAAAGTATGACTTAAATCAGAGCCTAAATCATAAACGTAGAAGTAATTTAAACTAGTGAACTGGAAACCCTGATTTAAATAATTTCGTTTTGCCAATATAGTTCTCCTAAGGACCTATTTGGTTTCAATGGTTGTTAGTTCTCACTGAGCAGGTAAATAAACTACATGCATCTATTTAAATGATTATGAAGCATAATACATTCTAGATCTTTTATTTTTACATTTTATTAAGTAGACAATTTACTAGGCAATTATATTTTTTTAACTACAACTCCTAAGTGCTTCAGAAATATTTAGTAAGTCCTACAGCACCTTTCATGAGGATGATTATTCCCATTTTATAGAAAGATAACCCAAAGAAGAGATAATTAACTAGTTTGGACTCTTTCCTTTTCCTGATTAACTAGCTCTAAGATAATATGATTGACCACTGTAACAACTCCCTGTTGCACATCATTTTTCACTCTGACCTAGCCACTGTAGCAATAATTTGCAAGTATCAGTAAGAGAACAACTAGAAGCAAAGCCTCAGGTGGCAGCAGCAGAAGGCTGGACTAAATATCTGTACTAGAACAAGGAGGTTTTGCTGGACGGTTTCACCAAGATGTAACCCTTGGTACTATTTCTACTTCATCTTCTAAAATGCGGATGTAAAGGTAACACAGAGCACAGTGTGCTGGTAAGTCTTCACAACACCACAGCTTGCTTGATGAACAACCTCAATTATTTTGCCCTGAATGATTGCAAAAATAGCAGTGAGCATTTAGATCGCTCCCACCACCCAACCAAACCCTCATGCCAGGCTTTCCAGGTTGTACAACCTCCAGTTTGAGTACTCGTTTCTTAGCACTGTGCCTCAGAACCCGCAGGATGTTGTGCCAACAGCACTCGCTGTGGATGTTTCAGAACCATTTCCACGTACTGAATGTTGCCCATCCCACTGTTGGATTCTATGATTTTATATCCTCCCACCCCAATGGGCTGGGCTGAGACCTTACACTTGCACAGACTCTTCCCTGAGGGACAGCACCATATCTGAAACAATTACTAACCCAAGACAGGCAATGCATGAAAAGTGGGAGAAGCTGTACACAACTGTTTCTGGTGTTCTTCCATGGTCTCTCATCACTGCACCCATTTCTCTTTGTATGGAAAGCTATTTGTATGCCACAATGATGGGAAACTCCATCTTTTGTAAAGCACCTCCTCATCTACCCCCTCAAGTCAGCCCTTACAGAGGATGAGCATCAGTGTTTCTCAGGCTACTTTATCCTCCCATCAACTTGCCCTTCCTGTGGTGCTTACAAAAATTTTAGCAGTTAGACATGAATGACCACCTCTGAGCTCAGACAGGAGGGGCAAGAGGAACCTGCACCACGTGCTGGAGGAAACTAAAGCAGCGAAAGACACCGTGGTCCACGGCATGACAAATTTGTTAAGTGTAACCATATAAAAAGCCTGAAGCCCTTCAGTAAGGGGGTGACCACTAAGAGGCATGAGAGGAGGAGAGGCCCGAGGAGACAAACCAGCACCTGCATGCTGCAAGGTCCAGCCAGATTCACCCACCTCATTCCAAGTCATCTGCAGCTTCAGGAAAGAGAGAGCTTTTCCCTCCAAAATCAATTGTAGTGGTGTGTGCTAGACCCTGAATCCCACCCCGCCAGCGTGCCACACGTGCCACCCTTTTTGCCTATACAGGAATCAAGGGGCTAAGCAGAGACTTTGGGGAGCAAGAACGGGACGAGACAACCACAGGTCAGGGACTTTGCTGTGCTTGAAGTGAAACCGAAACATTTTAGACTTAAAACCATGTGCATTTCCTGCACAAGTTTCTCAACAAAACACATCAAGTGAATCCCTCCCCTGCCATGGTTGCAGTCTGCAGCCCTTCCTGCCCTATCACGATGCTTCAGAGACAGCACTTATGGTTGGGGAGGTGTCCACGCTCTGCTGGGAACACCAGCCCCGAAAGGCAGATGTTGTGTAAATTCATATTTCATAAACACAGCTAATTGTGACAAGAGGGCTGTAAAAATCCTTGTACTGCTTAAATTATTTCTCCACTTAGAGCAACTCCACCACCAGAAAATGTTACACATTGCACTTTACACCCAACTGGCAGCGCTCAGCGATACCATTACAGCTCTGTTAAATAACAGATATAAAAATCACAGATCTTTAAAAACTACACATTAACTTTTCTGCCATCATTCAACATAGCCATTTAAAACCAAACATGCCGTGCAATTGTCATTACAAGTTTTCCAACCTAAGACTGGATGTGTTTGGATATGAAAATGATACTCTTGAAATAAACACTGCTGCCTTCAGGGAAAAGCACTACCATAAGTCATGTGGTTTTTAGACAGCAACTATGACCATAAAGACTCAATAATCCCTCACACTTCACCAAGGAAATATTCTCTCTCTATTCAACAAGGTCACGGTAAAGGGAGAGAAAAAACCAAACAAAAATCAACAATAAAAGAACCAGATGATACCTGCTAAAACTTTGATTCTTTAATTAGGACACACATGTAAATAATATAAGACATTCAGATACATAAATACATGATTTCTGCACATTACTGATGCTGAACCTTCCATAATCTAAGTTTAGCAAATTCATTGTATCCACATGAATTGTCTTTTGTACACCACAGCCTAACAGTCACCCAACTCATGCAACTAGAAAAAAACATAACTTAAAAAACCCCCTGAGTTTTCCTTTTTCTAGCCTGACTTTTTTGTCTGATTATTTAGAAAAATATTTATTAGGAGTTTGTTATCTATTTATATCTGGAAAAGATTTTTTTTAAGAGCATGCATTTCCCTTGGGTAATAGTCTACACTTAACAGCATTTCCTAATTCAAGCACAAGACTAAGACACAACAAGGATTATTTCAGCCCTGTGGTGGGGGATCACAGGCTCTGTATGTGGCACCAGAGAAACAGCCCAGTGCTGTGCCTGCCACAGGGAAAGCAGAGCCTTCATCTGCTCTCTCTCACCTGCCTGGGTGAGAAAACAAGCAGGGGGCGTGGAGGGTAATTCAGTTCTGCAGTGCTCACGTCATCTTTCATATTTCTGTTGCCGCCACAAGTGGGCAACGCCTGCCAGCCTGGCTGCAGTTTGTTTACACACTATTAGAAACCAGAATTTGCTATTCAGGCTGGAGAAGGCTCGGTTGGTACCAACCAGGCACAGACCTTATTTCGTCTGTTTTCCTCAGGATGCTCTGAAGGAGTTTATGTAACGCATGAAAATCATGCCTGCCATTATGTAATGGAATCAAACCACAATAAAAGGCATGCAAGGGTATTTCTACTTTTAAACAGCAGTGACTGAACCGTAGCTGGCTTCATTTTTAAAGTACAGATCGCTTGTATAAACAGCAATTATTTCATAATAAAGGATGCTTCATAGATAGGCATTTAAATTTCTCATGTACTCAAGCACTCACAATCATTTCATTGCAACACTCGGATAAATCCAATTTAAACTCCCCAGGTATCTATCATTTCAGACGACCCAAGTGATTTGGGTATACCATCACAGAACTGCAGGTATGCCGTCCTCTCCGGGGAGCTGACAGATCCCTGCTGGTGCAACAGGTGCTGTTTCTATTCATCATTATTTTCCAGGGGGAGGATCCCTCTGCCACGGTCCCTCTCAGTGGTCAGGATGACCGTGCACCCATAGGTGAGGACACATCACCCGGCGGCAGAGCAGCTCCTACTGCTGCTTCCCACACCCCAGAGGTGCAGGGGCTGCTCCTGCTCAGGAGGGTCAGATGGAAATTCTTCCATCATTCCAGGGGAAAACCTTTATGGATTCTTACAGTTTGGAGCTAGCAACAAAAACATTAAATTTTTAGGCCTGGCAACCGAGCTGGCAGCACAGGCATCTTTCTGCCTCTGTGATGCACAGCAAGGGGTTAAAAGCACCGTGAGCAAATGCAGGTGTAGATCACACCAAAAGAACCACTGATTTTAACCCAAATTCTCTATAAGGCACCTTAAAAGTTCAGTGGCAATTTTATTCGAAAGAAGCATTCAGGCACTGGTTTTTAAACAGCCATAATGAGCTATTTCTGTCCAAAATTCCCAATTTTCATATATGTCACAGATACAGTCATTCAAGTCATGCAATTTCCCTTACTGTCTCCAGCTGGGGATGCTCACAGCGTGTTTAAATTTCCAGATAACTACTAGATGGCAGAGAAAGCACTGAACCCGATCCTAACTGCAGGGAAAATGTCACAGAGAAAACTTCCAAAATCTGTCAGCAGATTTCCCTCCCTGAAAACACATCTCCATCCGAAATAACTTCTGCCATGAAAGCCACTGGGAAACTCTGAAGTTAAAAAGGTGGATGTGGTTTCCATATGCTGTTAACTATACAGATGAAACATAATAAACACAGTTGATTGTAAAACACCTCGTGAAAAAGAGAGAGGAGATACGCTGCAAAATAACAGAGCTGAATTTGTCCTCGAACCACAAAACAGATAAGCAAGACAAGATAAAAACGGAGAGCATTTAACTTCATATTTGTTATTTTACACTCCAGCCAAAGTATGCCCTGATAACAGCACATCATCGCGCCGACTTTCAGCCACCCGAAGGGGAAGCGCTCACTCAACATTTACCAAATCCACAGGAATCACTCGCGGGATGGATCCCGGCTTTTCCGCAGGGCTCTGACGGCAGCTCCCCGGCCAAGCGATTCCCTTTTCCTTCCCGCAATCCAACACCCGCAAACACCCATCTTCAACCCGGGGACACCGCAAACCCGGATCTTCAAAGGGGGACACCCACAAATCCCCGATTTTCACAGCGGGCACACCCGCAGTGCCAACTCCAAGCGCATCCCGGCGCATCGCCCGCGGGGCTGGAAGCACACACGGACACCCCCCGCACCGCGGGCACGATGCGGCCACAGCTCCCCTTTCCCATCCCATCCCCGCCGGGGGCGCCGCGCCCGCCCAGGGCTGCGCGGAGAAAATAACGCCTAAAAATTAAAATAAAGACGCAACAAATACGACAAAACGAAACAAACCCCGCCGGGGTTGGGGGGACCCCCCCCCGCGCCGCTCCATCCCCGCACCCACCTTGCATCCCGCCCGCTCCGCTCCGCGATCCGCCGCTGCCGGGAGCGCGGGCGGGCGGGCCGGCCAATGGGGGCGGAGAGCGCCCCGCCCGCAGCCAATGGGAGCGCAGCCCGTGACGGGCGGAGCGCCGGCTCTGCCTGCCCCTCCTGAAGGCTTTTCCTCCTCGTTTCCTCCTTTCTTCGTCTGTTTTTTCCTCCCCTCCCCTTTTTTCTCCCCACCCTTTTCTTTCTTCCCCCTCCGTCCCTTTTTT
>VXAU01004247.1:9509-89081 GCA_013399695.1 Formicarius rufipectus | reverse complement strand
GCTCTTTTTTTTTTTTTTTTTAAATTTATTTCTCCCCCTTCCCCCTTTTTCATTTCCATCTTTATTTTGCACAGGGACTTTGCCCAGATTTTTCTTAATGTAGTTTTCACCCTCTTTGTTTCTCTCTATCCACAGAGACTTTTCTTAATGTAGTTTCCCCCCCCTTTTTATTTCCCTCTGTCCTTATTTTTCACAGGGCCTTTCCCCAGATTTAGTTTTTTTACATCTCTCCCTCCCAGCATATATTAATTACACACACCAAAAACTTGGAGAGCTTGCCCAGGGAACATGTCTTGCTCCATGTACAAGGATGCCCCTGCCCCTGTACAAGGAATCCAGGGAGATGATGGGATGGGAACCACTGAAAGGACACCTGAGCTGGTGCAGAACCAGCCCTGAAAAATACCAAGAACAGAACCAGCAGATCTTCCAACCACATGACTCCAGCTCACAAGGCTTTTTTATGGCTGCTGAGGAGTTATCAGCCAAGTAAACTTTTCTCTGGTGGCAGTTTTGACCAAGTGTCCACCCAAACCTCCTGGCCCCTCCCCTTTCCCAGAGGGAAAGGAAAAGGAGAAAAGGAAAAAAAAAAACCAGCTAAGAGAGATAACAGCAAAACAAACTCAGAATGGCTAAAATACTTAAATTTATTACTAACAGATCAGAAACCATCCTGGATAGCCCCCTCATTCTACCAAAATCCAGCCACAGAAACCTATGACACCTACTAAGTGTAACAGTATAAAATAAATAAATAAATATATGCTTTACCTAAATGTTTAACAATTTATGGAATGGATAGTCCTTTTCTTAATTCAAATTTATTAACATTCAATCTCAAAAATAAACGTTTCAATCCTCAAAGCTCACGACCGCTGTATACCACAGCAGAGAACTACCAGCTGTAGGAGAGGGGATAAAAACCTCAAGAATTTGCTTTTGTTTTTCCACTCTAGTGACCCTGGTAATTCCTAAGTTTAGAGCAAACTAAAACAGCGGCAAAGCCTGCACCTTGAGCACCTTGAGCTCCTTCTGACCTCACCCCCAGCATCCCAAATCACCCAGTTGTATTTTGCTCAGAGCTCCTGCCTCAGTTATGAACTTGCTCACAGCGTTTGCCTAACGCAGGATGTAACACACCTCGTGAAGTGACAAACCCGATGCCAGCCCGAGTCTCGACGCTGATTTACAGGAGAAAGCTTTTCTTCTGCAGAGCAGGAAAGGTTCGTCCCTGAGGTGCCCCAAGAGCCAAGAACACTGTGGTGCTACGAACTGCTGACAGGCAACCAATAACTGTGACAAATTATACAGCCATGGCATCTGCAACAATCGATAAACTGACTCACCAAATTAATAAAATATAGATCACAAAGCATACATTCTTATTAAAGAATAATTTCACGATAACCAAGTAATGTGGATGCTTCCAAGCATAAGATTAAATTACATGCTGAGCAAATCTGGCATTTTGTGATAAACTGCGAAAATAGTCTTTGCAACAGCAACTGAGGAAGAACATTGCTGACATAGTCTATAAACATGTTTTATAAAGCATAACCAAAAATAACAAAAAAAAAAAAAAAAAAACCCAAACCAAAACTCCCACATTAAAGTGGTGGCTGGAGAATTCTCTACCATATCCGTAATAATTCCTTTCTAGACTTCTCCTTGCTTTGTAATTTATTTCTTCAATGATGATGCTGATTTTGGTGTTAAAAGTAATAAAAACAGATTCCCTACATAGGGGAATATTTACACCAAATTAATCCCTTAACTAGTCAGACTTCAGCAGTCATTACTGGAGCACACAAAGATTTCTAGTACCTTTAGGATGATGGAAAAGGTGCTTAAATAAACAAAGCAAGTGTCTTGCTTCAAAGACTGACTGCTTACCAAAATTTTGTGTCTGCTGAATAACTTTAAGTATGACCTGCTTGCTTCAACTTAGGAACACAATGAATCCCATTGAACTTGAAGGTCAGAGGCTTTACACATGGTAAAGTGTTTCCCTGAATGGATAATTTTCCCCTATTAAAAAATGCAGCGAGAAGAGCTTTTCCAGCCTCCTGTAAAGGTGTCGGAGAAGCCCTTCCTTCCTCAGGGAGGAAGGTGGAGTATCTCTTACAGCAAAGGCTTTGCTGCTGGGAAGAACACACTGAGGCACATCCTCAGTCTCCAGTCTGTGTCAGGTTATTTCTACACAGCTTTGAATCAGGCCCTAAATAAAAAATTTAAAATACTGAGATGCTGTTTATCAAAGTTCACAATTACTAGTTCCTGCAAATCCTTAGTGCTCTCTCTCTGCAGGCTAATGATGCCACCCCAACTGCATTGGAAGGCTATCCTAAAATTAGTGTTAATCCACTATAATGCCAGATACATGGTGCTTTCAGGGAGCCTTCACACAAGTGAGGTCTTGTCAAATCTTCCAAACATTTCTTTTATAGCAAAACATCCAGCATTTCCTGGAAGCATGCTCTCATACTTGCAGGGAGTATTTTACATCCCTAATGTTTAGTCACTTTCTCAATTTCCATGGATTTCCTAGCCAAACAAATGGTATGTGGCGTTTCCCATCCTGCTTTCCAGCTAATAAATAATGGAATCTTAATGCTGAACTGCTGTCATGAAACAAAAATCAAATAGAGCCTAAGTGATATAAACCAATATTTGTTTATACCAGATCCATTATTAATTCAATTCCTTTCTTAAACAAACGACATTTAATAATACATTAAACACATAAACAGGAACAGATTTGAAGTTATAATTCCATCAGCTCTTCTCATGACATCCATCTTCTCAAAGGCCATATCCACATTTCAATCCAACAATTTAGAGAACATTGTTACGTTAATAAACAGACATGGTTCCTTAAAAAGGCTTACTACTTAGAAAAGCTGCTGCCTTCCCTAACTATGGCAATCCAGATCACTTAAAATAAAAAAAGTCTATTTTGTGGCATATTATTAGTAACTGGAAATTTATTACAGCATGTTGTTGTCTTTCTGAATTAATTTCTTTATTTTGGAAAATGTACCCACAATATCTCCACTTACAAACCGCCATTTATTTAAATATTTTACAAATGTTCTGCACAGTGATCACTTCATTTACAAAGAAAATACCCACATTGCTGTGAATCTTTTCAGTCCCCAAAATGTGCCTACAGCAATGCATATTTTAGAGAAGCAGCAAACAGGACCAGCTTCAGAATTACACCCACCACCCTCCACATAAGATGAAGCGAGCGCGTTTTCTCTTGCCATAAATTACCACTCTTTCCTATCAGCAATTATTTAACTCAAAAATAGCTGCAATGAGACAAATTATGAAGTATAATTACGCAAATTCATCCCTGATATTAAGATTGCATACATGCATATATGTATACCTTGTCTACTCTAAAAGGAATCTGCAAGCATAACATCAAGTATTATAATCCAATACACCAGGATGTCTTTATCTTACTGCTCAAATGACAGCATTCCTATCCTTAACATCTGTAAGCCATTCCAGTGGTCAAAAATGCCCACTACTGCTTTTTCATTTTGTACCAGCCACTTGATCCTGGTGCATTTTCTTCTAATAGACCTTCCTCCTTCCCAGACACGAGTGCAGGGAGCTAAGGTCACGGGAGGCAAAAGGAGCACCAGACAGGCTGCCAGGAAAGAATAAATATGTGTATATACACCACAGAGCATAACACAGAAGCTGCATCAGGTCAGAAGTCCATGCTCTGAAAAAATCTGAAGGCTGGAAGTTTTAGAAATACTGTACATCACTGGCTTGCTTTTGCCTGCTGTTTCCTGTAGGACACTGGGCTGGAGGGCACCTTATGCTCTGACCCAGTTCAATAATCATTTCATGAAGTATTTCAGGACTAAGTTGCCTCATTTTCTTGGAAACTGGAATTATTGAATATGTTAAGTTACTCAATTAAAAGCAAATTTAAATTTCTCTAGTCCTGCACTACTGGTCTGACTCAAAGCAAGAACCTTCCACTTTGCCAGACCATCGTTCCTCCAAAGAACCAACACTTCTGGGTAGATCTCTATCATGCTATCAAGTGCTGCCTCTCAGACAGCTGCGTTGATCCTGTTGGTACATCCAGTTCTCATAGAATTCTAAAATCGTTTAGGTTGGAAAGCAGCTGAAAGATCACCTCATTCCAACCCCCTGCCATGGGCAGAGACACCTTCCACTAGATAAGATTTCTCAGAGCCACATCCAGCCTGGCCTTGGGCACTTCCAGAGATGGGGCATCCACAACTTCTCTGGGAAACCTGTGCCAGTCTCTCACAGTAAAGAATTTCTTCCTAATATCCAATCTAAACCTGCCCTCTGTCAGTTTGAAGCTGTTTCTCCTTGTCCTGTCACTGTGCATAAAATCCCTTTCCAGCTCTCGTGGAGCCCCTTTAGGTACTGGAAGGTGTTAGAAGGTCTCCCCAGATTCTTCTCTTCTCCAGGCTGAACAACCCCAGCCCTCTCAGTCTGTCCCCACAGCAGAGGTGCTCCAACCCCCAAACCATCTTTGTGGCATCCTCTGGACTCACTCCAACAGGTCCACAAACTTATTTTGGGGCCCCAGAGCTGGACTCAGTACTCCAGGTGGGGTCACCCCAGAGAAGAGGGACCCAGATACTCATCTGAGACATGGGATAGGACCACAGATCTTTAGCAGAAGTGCTGCTTCACAGGCTTAACTCCCACAGCTCTTCAGAGCCTCTGGTCCTACTCCCATTTAAATCTGCCATTTCCACAGCAGCCCCTGTTGGGGAGGGCAGGGAGAAGCAGCACCAGGGGTAGGTTTGGGATGGGAGCCAGGCAATCTCTGTATTCTCAGTGATCTCAACATTTCTTTTACTCACTTACTAAAATGTCAAATTTACAGCATTTATATTATATATATATATAGTTACAGGGAACACTATACAAAAATGAATTCAGATTATTTTATTATTATTATTATTAAGCATTTCTTGTTATTCTTTACATTCTTACGGGGCCTAAAAATTGCATATTCCCAGAACCTAGTTTCTGCACAGAAACAACACAAAGATGGGAACCCAACACAGTTGTCTTTTTCCACACTTATTTTCAATGGTGATAGAATAAATTGCTCCACTGAAAAGCCTTGATACTTTCTCATTTAAAGCACAGGAACAAACGCTATTTTTAAAGTAAAAATGTGTTATAATGATACGGTTGGGGTTTGGGGTGGGGGGCTTTTTTTGGAAGAGTAAAAGTCTATTTTTTTTTTTTACTAGCAGTGAAAATTCTGAATGCACATTCACATCATTTTGCAAAACTGTCAACACCAGATACGCTCTTCCTTTTTTGAACTATCTCCCTGTGTTGCAACCCTCATCTAAATTGAAAATATTTTGGTAAACATAGCTGATATTTCATGGGTGCAATTTTGAGACCATAAGGAATTTAAGAAAACAGTTGATACTGCACTGAAATCTAAAATTGGCTTTTAAGAATCTATCAGCTTTCTCAAATCAGCAACTAATAAGATAACAATCCAGAAACAAGAATCTGTAGCTCATCAGCTTTTTCTGTAATTTTCCTCCCTGGAGTTTTGGTTTGGTTTTTGAGCTCCTTTTGAAGGATATTTGTACATTCTATTGTGACTTACTTTATACATTACTTAAATACGTTCTTCTCTTAATATTACACATTTAGCCTACATCTCAAGGTAATTGTATCCCAACATTTATCACAGCAGGCTTTTACTCCCAGAGAAGATTGTCTTGAGTCTAGTTGAGAACAACCAACCACACTTTGCCCAGAAAAAGAAAATAGTTTCAATAAAGCACTAAGAGCTCTACTGGCATAACATGTTTTTTAGAAGCACAGGTCTGAGAAGGATTTCCCTTGGGGTGTTAGAGGAGCCATGAAAAATAATTCCTTTGATGAACTTGAGTTTCCTTATTAAGAAAATCCATGCACTTTTTTTTTCTGCCCCCCCTCCTTTTTTTTTTTGCCACCACTCTCCTTGGAAAGCTCTGGTGGACTTTGGGTGCTCTGCCCTTCAGGAATCCTCTTCTAGGATTCATTCAGCAGTTGTTTGTACCATTTCTTTCTTCTGTAGTCACTGACTTTCAGTTCCTCTTGCTCCATACATTACCTAAGGATGAATATCCTCCTCACGTCTCCCTCTGAGATGATAGGCTCTTCACCTCGCTCATTAAACAGCTCAGAAATGATGAACTCATACTGATAGAGCAGAAAATTCTGTTCCCTTCTTCTTATGCATATCACAGGGACTGCTAAAGCACATCCCATGATCATCCAAGTACTATTTATCTGTAATGAGAATCTTGTTGCAAGTTCCTATTGTACAAAACTCTGCTATTACTCACTTAGAAGACACAACATTTGATTTTGTATTTTGAATTTGATTCTGCTTCTACTAGCCCAGTTTTCCATGCAATCTCCATTATTTCTGTACAGTATCTTGATTCTCTGTTATATTTAGGATGCCTTCCAGTTTTGCATTAGCACAGCCTCGATTGATGCCAGCTGATCCCCATGAAGCCAGCCAAGCTCAGTGCTCCACTGGTAACCTCTCCTGCACACCACACCTCCTTGAAGAATATTTCTTTCAGAGTAACACCTGGCAGTGAATTTCTGCAGGATGAAGCAGTTCCTCTTCAGCTGAGCTTTCCAGCAGCAGCCACCCTGCTTACATTCTCATTTCATTCATCACTAGGCTCCGACTCAAGGTCCACAATGAAATTGTGCCTGTGGTTGCCTCCACGAGGACGGCGTCGGGACTCTGCAACATCATCACTCAGCAGATGGTCCTGAGTAACATGTTCTGGCTCAGGATCTTGGACAAGGTTGGGAGGAATCGGCCTCTGTGGTTGGAGTCACGCTCAGGCTTTGTAGATGCTTTACTCCAGCACCAAGGTCTCACTGACCTTCAAGAGGCAGGCAAAAACCCAAACCTCAGCTTGTTTCTTCACTTCTGGTAGCTCATAAGGTAGAAGCCTATAATTCTTTGTAGAAGTAAATACTAATTTTTATGAGTCTTGAATTAATTGGCAATAAGCTCTGTAGTATTCTATAAAATACAAAAGTGCTGAGGGCTGAGCTGAGGTTTGGGTTGTTTTTTTAACAAGAGATAATGTCTGGATTTCAAAGCACTGTGGTGGTTTAGAAATGAACAGTGAAGACTCCTCTGGAGAGGTGGAAGAAGCTGCCCTGCATAGCTTTCACACTACATGGCTGCCTTTGGCACACCGGAGTCTTCAGAACCTCTGAAAGCAATGGTTCTGCCAAAAAACTACTACTGCTTCAGCAGGTTTAACCATTTGTAGAAGCACTGCCAATACCAGGGCGTCAAAGCAGAGTCTTTGCCTGTACCTGCCTCCCTATCCCCAGAACGATCAAACAGTATCATTAAATCACACAATCCTGTTAAAGCGCAATATTGTTCACGGCTGCCCTGGAGGCACTGAACCCACTGGCTCTCCCAAGGAGCTGATCCTTGGCTTGGGCAGGCCAGCACGGATAGGCACCTCTTGCCAAAAGGGTGGGATGCTGCAGAGACATCAGGCAGCTGCAGGACCTCTCCCTCTCTGCTGAGCGAGGTGTGTTCAACGAAACACGGCATTTGAATTACGTGATTACACAGAACTCCACGTCCCAGCTCCCGAGTTCTGCAGACACAACCTTTCTTCCTGGCACAGCTTAATACAGCAGTGACATTCTGGAGCCACGTGCAGGGCGAGAAGTTTTCTTAAACCCTCCCAAGAACAGCAATGACGCAGTCCTAGTTATGAACTTCAGGCAGCCTCGTGCTCATAAATCACAGCTGTTTCCCCTCTATGCAGGGCTGGATCAGACATCACTAAACCTGCCTCCATACAAATACACTTCTCCCTTTGTTCTGCAAAACAAACTCTTAACAGAAAAGTGTTTACATTAAAACCAACTGGAATTAAATGTCATTTTACAGTTAATAATAGTCTTCAGATAACATTTCAGGTCTATCATAATCCCATAATGAACTGACTGCAGAGCTGGCATTGTTTAGGTTTCAGCTATTGTTTTGACTCAGAAAGAAACTACCAGTTCATTAAAACACCTGAATGATCTCAAGCGTGAACACCTCAATTGGAAATGCTCCTGAGCTTCACTACCTGCTCACAAGGAGGTCAACACACCTCAGTTCACCTGCCCACCTGCTCATGGCAGCTCTCCATACACAAAGAAGGGTTTGGGGGGTTTTAATATGTATTTATTAATGAACTCTTCTTTAAGAAAAGCAGATGGATTTTTTCCCTACTTCTCTATCCCTTGGGATCACAGATAGCACAGCACATACTTAGCCTATCTGGAATGACAGTACTGTTCAATTCGGACGATGTAAACCTATTTTTCAATGAAAGGACTATGTTTTCAAAGCTGTCTGACATACAGACAACAATCCACTAACTGAAGGTACAAAATGAGGTAAAATATACAATAATTAACATAATTCATTGTGCTTTGCATTCACGTTCTCACTAGAGTAAATCTTCATGCAGCCCATCTTGCAACATGAGTAAGAATAGAGCTGTTTCGATGGTTAAATCAGAAACAACAGCTTAACATTTATTTCTAAAATTGTCTGTTCCTATGTACCTTTTTTGAAAGAGTTTAATAGCCTTCAGAAGCTCTAAAAATGGTTCTGAAAAAAATAATAAATAGACAACCATTTTTGGAAGCACTGGCAACACTAAGGCTTCAAACCAGAGTGTTTGCCTGTACTTGAAGACAAGACCTCCCTATTTCCACAAAAAGCAGTAACTAATGAAGACTGAGCTCTACCATACTTCAACACCTGCCAGTTCAGACACATTTCAGTTCTGTGCTAAAACATTTTGAATAACAGAGTATTGAACAATACATAATTGAGAAATAGAAGTCTTTTAACTTAGAGCCAGGTGTAAATCCCTGCTCCTCACACACATCTCTCCTCAACCACCCCAACGAACCTACAATTCCCAGATGATGAACAAATTCCATTGTGCCCTAAAGACTTACATGGGATGACTTGGATTATTTGAACAAGGTTACTTTTTACTTAATCGCAGAAAAAAAGAAAAGCTCCGTAGAGTTTAAAAGAGAAAAAACTGGGAGTAATTTAATGAGGTATCAAAGATCAGCCAACAGTGCTTGGCATGGGCAGCACTTAAGGATGGGTGAAAGGCAACAGCCATTCAAGGAGAAACTGGTTTCTTCTTGTTTGAAGGAGAAATTCCCCATAGGAACTAAGCAAACATCCTCATCCTTTCTATAACCTAAACACTTGAACAAAGTAACAAGGCAAACAAATCCGCTCAACAGCATTTTGTCACTTTTTAGCACCTCACATTTGGGGCTCCCAGAATTTTCTGGGTAACACTGGGAAGTATTTCCTAGTGAAGAAGCTAGAAGGAATCTTTTAGTCCCATGAGAGGGTCCACATCTCTTGACTCAGTCTCCAAACATAAAAACTTCACAGTACATACAGAACTAAATGCCCTGCGCAGCCACTTAAACAGCTGTTTAATCATATTAAAAGTTGAATATTTCAGAATAAGAAAGCAGGGGTCATTAAAAAATCAGCTGTAACCGTAAGACACGCCCAAAACTAAAAAGGAGTAAAACTGATTAATGACAAGCAGCAGGATGATGATGCAAGAATAAAAATTATTCATCACCAAAGTTACTGCATTTTTGGGGAGGACAATCTCTGCAGACTACTATACAGTACCACAGCCTTCCCAGACTGACATCCACAGTGCTTTGATAAATACCTTATCCCTTCTCTTATATCCAACACTAACACACTTCCTAATAAAAATACTTCAAATGTCCATAAACAATAACAGTATTGATGTGATTATAGAATAGCATTAATATACAAAAATTGATTTTTTTTTATTTCTATTTTGAGATACTATGAGTACTGTGCCTAAATAATTTCTGAATTATGTCTAGAAAGACTGGACTTAAGTCTTTTTTTTAAAAAACTGAGAAAAAATGAGAAAAGAAAAAAAAATCATATCAAAATATTTCAGATGTGTCATTTGATTATATAACAATAGATAAATCAAAATCAAGAGATACTAAAAGTGTCAGAAATTAAGCTGTCCCACTCATTTTCCTCAAACTTGTTTTAATCAAGTTCTCAGTTTAAAATTATTCGGTCAGTCCCTTTGCTGAGCACAGTATATTTTGAATCTGACTCTTCCCTCACCCTCCCCAAGAGGAAAACCCAAAGGGATAAACTTGTTCTCTAGAATTGAGTATATCTGAAAAGACCAAACATTCCTTTTGGTCCACTGGGCTTTTGGGGTGAGGAAGAGTAAAATAGCTTGAATTTACAGCATCAGTAAACAAAAGCAAGCGAGATCTGTATTAAATGGCTCAGTAGAGCACATAACATTCTACAGAAATGGGATTTCACAAGGATCCTGAAGAGTAGATTTTCTCTATTTGAAAAGTTAACCCAAAGAGATGGGGAAACAACAAAAAGCATGGTATGAGGCGACAGGGATGTGACTTGAAGAGTTCTGAGGTTTAATGTACTGATTTATAATTTTTCTATTAATTAGCTAGATACTGTTACAATGGAGCTATCTGCTTAAAAATTTGGTTAGTGCAGCTAAGATAATGAAAAATATATGTAATCACTTAATTCAGGATTAAAAGGATCTGCACACACATACAGCTGGTACTTCAGGAAGTGATAGACAACAGAAGAAAAAAATTCCTTAAAGTTTGCTTTAATCCTTTTTAATGTAAAAGTAAATTGATAAAATTATTTAGGGCAACTCTGTAAAGCAGTGGCAAAACTGACATTCAGCTTCAGAAGATTACAGGAGCAGCAAACAACAGGGCCCAGCTCCTGTCCAGAGCTACAGGGTGTAAGGAGGGAGCAAAGAACCTGCCACGTTACAAAAACTGACCCTGCAAAACTATTTGTAGCACTTCCTTCTAATCTCTCCAGTAATTAGAGAGTTGAGGACCCCCAGTACAGCCAATGCATCTTTCATATAATAAATGTTTATTTTCCTTCACTTTTTCCCCCACTGGATTTAGACCATGTTACAGTCTAGTTCTTAAAAAAGGGAGGGGGTGGGAATTGCATGTCAGAAAGGAGAATAAGAGAGCAGAGCCTGTGTTTAAGATAACAACTATAGTACCAATACAATATGGAAACCAGCTTTTTATGGCTCATTGTGATATAGCCATGACAAAACAGGGTCTGTCAACAGGATAAAATTAAGAAACTTAGTGATTAAAAAAACCCAACCCTCGTTCACCTAATATTTTCTTTTCTTACTAAAGCTGAAGAGTAGAAACAGATCCACATTACCTATTGCTTACACACAACCATCCTACTGAATTAGAAAAGTAAAAGCAAACAGAGATTGCATTAAATTAGTTAATGCTATGTTGGTTTCTCCTATTTCCTGGTCATTAAAGCCTGTACAAGAGCAGCAATGTGTGTCTGTGAGGAACCTCACACCTCAGACACAATGGGAGGGTAACTAAATGTGGCCTCTGCAAGCCAACTTAGTCTTACATGATTTAAGGTTTCAGACACTCAGGAAAACCAAAAACCTGAGTTACTGCTGAAAACACTCTTTTTTTTTTCCTTCCTTTCCAGTTTTCTTCTACACTTTCGTTTGTTTACTCTGGATTTGAACAGACAGATACCTTTTGCTATTAGTCAAGCAACCAATATCTAATAAATAATTGAAGGTGTTGCATGAGTTAAAATCCACTACTGAGTAGAACTGAGAGGAAGAACTAAAAGGCTCATTTGCTCTTGGATTACAAGATTCACTGCAGTTGAATCTTGACAGTTTTCTTCACTGTTCTTCGTAGAAGCACAAAATTGACACCAGTGAGATGATGAAAGTGTTGACTTTTCAGGAAGGATGAACAGTTAATATAAATTTTTCTTCCAGACTATTCAGTTAAAGAGACCTTTTTGGTTTTCTAGGGAACAGTCTGATGGGTCTATGGTGGATCAGAGAGGTTGCATCAGCCATTGGGGGAATGCAGAATGACCAGGAACATCACCAAAATCAGTCTAATCTGCCACACACAGTGGAAATAGCTGAAAGGTTTTGAATGTCATCATTTGTTATAGGTGGCATGGAGATGAGTGTCCCCCTGAAGAAGAGGTTTGAAGATGAAATTGCTGTTAGGAAAATGAATGTACCACCCAGTCCTGAGCAGACCACAGTGCACTATCCTACAGAACACAGCATCCCACAGAAAGTCCAGGAATCTGGTCTCATCCAAAGAAGTCAAGCACCCATTAATCTCCAAATTTAAAAATATTTTTAAGCTTTTATTTATCCTAGCTGACAGGATTTATAAAAAACAAATAAATAACTTAGTGTGCTAACACTAAGAACCAGGCTGAATGAATTGTTATGAAAATAAAATCTTGCTGACAGTACTGGATAAACACACATCTCATCTATGCCCTCCAAAACCCCTGCAAAGCAGCTGCATCACTGAAACTGTCCCCTGTCCCTCTCCACTGTGACAGGACAGCACAGACACCAAAGCACCCAGGACTTTGCCCTCACCACACACAGGCAACCATTTCAGCTGGTAGTATTTAACAGGTTGTCAACATCCTGCTAAAAGTTGGATCATCTGGAGCTCAGAAAACTCATTACAGTTTTCTTAACATGCTGAGTATCTACCAGCCCTAGATGATTTCCATGTAATGGCAGATTTCAGGTTACTTAAAATGTTAATTGGTGATTTGGGGGAATATGTTTTGTTAAAAACAATAAAATTAGAGACATTCAGTTTTGCTATATAATTATATTACTTTCTTTAGTGCCATATATTACACATTTGTTATACTGGTCATACAACAGTGGATTTGCTGCTTCTGGAAAAACATGTAACTGCATCTTCTTTCAGTTCACAACAGTACACTGAGATACACCATCACCTCATCTGGAACCAGGAAAAAAAATCACCCTACTACCAGTTTTTAACGTAAACGTTAAGATGCATTTGCTCTCAAGCCCATTCTATTAAACTTTTTTTTCCCCTGATTAATGGTTAACTGGCAATAATTTTGCACTTTTTTTAGTGATATTTATTGCACATTACAAGCACCGTGCTGAGAAGCACATATGTAATAAGGTTTATTTCTATTTTCATGCTATTCCTTGCCAAAAAAGCACGGTGAAACCCATCTGTTTTATTTCCTGGCTGAGGTTAGACAAGAAAAGGAGACTCTACACAGCACTCTATCACTGCAAACAATATCGATTAAAGCAGAGTTTGAAGATGGAATCCAAAGTGCTTACTCAGAGCAGGCATTCTGCCTCGTTGATGCACCCAGATGAAAATATATAAAGAACATAAAATACACACAGAAGAAATAATGTCCAGGGAACCTGCAGCTCTGCAGGTCCCCGAGATAAAGACCTTCAAATATGCAATTCTTTTGTCCAAATGGTTTCTGGTTTGTGCCAGCTTTATAAGTGAAGTATATACCCAAAAAACTGAGGAACACTTGGGAGGCCTTTTTTTGTACCTTGTATAAATGATGCAAGTGCTCTGACAGGGCATAAACACACTACTTTGTTTTTTTTACCTTCTCAAGAAAAACAGATCCTGTCCTCCTTGCAGATGGCAGTGCTTCACAATGTTTTAACTGTACTCATTTCCTCATTCAAGACACAAGAAATGTTCTTCCTTTTATCTGTCAAGCAAATGCATGCAGCACATAATTCAATGCTAATTTAGTGTGTGAAGGAGCATAAGTAATCAGGATGTTGGTAAAATCAGTGGAGATGATGCAAGTGGATTCTGATACACGAGGGAAGAAAGGCCACCAAAATATCAGTAATAATTGCCAACAAAAATATCTGATACAGGACTTATTTTAAAGGGAACAGGGGTAGGCAGACTCCCAAGAGTGGCTCTATGTTGACTGCACTGGGAAAGTGTTTCAATATTGGAAACATTCTAGTATGCAGAAGGGCAAGGGTGTATAACCCATAAATGAAACATGTAATTGTGTACCACAAAGAAGATACTGAGCTCCAAGTGAAAATTCACATACAGAATAATTGTAGGCTCTTCCGTCACAACATGGAAGGTTTAAATTAAAATTTAAAGCAACTTAACCTCTTAATGCTGAATTTTGGGAAGTTCTTTGCAGCATGAGTACACACATCAATATGACTGCAAAACTTAGATATAGGCATGAACACACAACATGGTTTTCTTTGCCCCCTTTCAAAAGTAAGCACACACACAGCTTTTAAGGAGTGTTGCTTTAGAGCTCCAGCACAAAATATCCAGAATATTCAAAATACAGAGTTTAAGATACACTTTGGCTCCTTAATGAACTCCAGTCCAGAAAGGAGTTACATCTGTTGTGAAGATACAGAATGGCAGCCAAGGGGGCAGCTGTCGAGAATAATTGCTCTCCCGTTTGAACTTCAGATCCAAAGAAGTTGATCTGAGCCCTTCTCAGGCTCAGATCCTTCCTATCCCCTTAAAGAACCTGACGGAGGTACCTTACTCAAGGTCAAGGTGCTTGACATTGGACCAGCAATGATAGAAACTTCCAGATCACATCACCTCATGTAAAATCTTGGTCACTTTATAGGCTACCTACCTTCTTCGACTCATTAGCACACTGTGACTCATCACATCACTGCTAAACTCAGGGACAATACTCTAAATTAAAACCAGTTCAGCCAGCAAATCTGTTAGATTTCTTAAACCTCCTTCAGTGGATCAGTGTTAGAAGGTACTTTGCCCAAGGTGCTGGACTAGTGTCTCCTCAATGAAGCTGCCAGCAGTGTGACCAACATGTATCAATGCTAGTGAAAACAGAAATACAGCCTGAGCAATACAGATACCAAAGAATGTCTTGGCCAACCCCAAAACTTTGAATTAGTGTTGTATTTAAACAACCTGAGAGATCACATTTCCCTAAAACAGAAAGTTACCCCTTAGCTGGGGATGAGGCTCCTTTAAGTAGGAGTGTTTGTTTTGATTTCTTTGACTCTGAAGTTCAACAGAAAGTTTCCTGTTATCACATAAATGTTTGAGGCAGGGCCAAAGCAAGCAGTTTCACCAGCCTCATTCTATGCATCTTCACATCTCTCCGTAGCTCTATTACTTCTTGGACTGACATTAAAGGCTCAATCAGAAATGTTTAACTGGGTATTTCCCCATTCTTCCCTCGACTTTATCACTGCTGCAGAGAGATGTTGTTCTTCAAGAAAACCATAAAGTCAACACAACACTGTATTGCACAGCCTACAGACCCATTGTGCAGATTTTACATGTTTAGGGATATAAAGAACGCTTGGCACAGACACAGAGCTGTAATTAAGAGCATTTCCAAGACTGATAAACTGTTCTAGAAATGACACATCACCCCCTTTTTTTTTTTTTCTTGGAGATGCCTTTAGTTAATATTTGCATCGCTACCCTTATTTTAGGGTATGATCCTCAGTTCAATCCAATATTCTTTTTCCAGAGATAAATCTCATCCCAATGAAATAATGAAACCATGCCTGTCATTTAGTACCCAAATCTCTGGCTGTTTAGGAAGACCACTTCTATGAAGTACTGGATGCAGTCCAAACCTGAGAAATTGCTTGTATGTACTAACTCTCAAACATGTTGGAAATCTTGGAGAAGCCTTGTAAAGTGGTTCTGGTAACTGTATTACTAAAGCAATAAAATCAACAGAGTATTTTTACTATTTGTTTAGTAATAGCACTTGACAAATACAGAGCACTGTAACAATAAATGAAAATCCACTTATATTGTTATTGCTGCTGCTTAAAAAAAAAAAAAAAAAGAAAAAGATACCACTCATAAAACTCTTCCAAGTAGTCTTAAGTTTCTTCACTTTCTTGCCATAGTTTATATAACTGCTGCTATTAAGACACTTGATGAAGCAACATTTAAATAAAATGAAAAAAGAGAAACCCTCAAACCTGTACTAACAGAACCAGTTTGTCTCTAACCCCTTTATGCCTTGCTCTACACCCCCGGCATCTACGGAATCACTCGGAAACGTCACTGTGGTTTCCCACCTGAACCCCCCCGAGGAGCACGGCGGCTCCGTCCTTTACGCTTGATAAAATCTCGTGACACAGCAAAATCTGGCTGCTGCAGTGTCCTCCAGGTGTGCCCTGCAACAATCCCCTCCCCGAGAATCACTGACAGGCACAGAAACAGCTCAGCTGCTGAATCATGAAGTAAGTAGAGAATAATTACATGCTGGAGGCTTTTGAGCTTCATAATGCTATTCTTTCCTTTCAAATTTGCACTGTAGATACGTTTCGATTATTCCTTAATGCAGGCAGTTGCTTGGATAGGCAAATTATTAAATACTAAGTAGCCCTGTTCTCTAATGGCTTGTTGGGGTGCTTTTTCTTTTAACTATATAGAGACTTTTCACCTTGCTGTAAAAGCAATCATGAGTTAAGCCTCAGGCAGATAAGCATGGTCATCCTTTCACAGGTAAGGAAACAGCTACAGGAGGAAATTGCTTCCACAAGGACTCTAAGCACAGCTTGCTCCTCCTCATTGTGATCTCCCAGCTCTTTAATCACACACACACCACTTCCAGAGATCTGATCACAGATGTGTTACGTACATCAATCACATGTTGTGCATTACTGCAAGTACAGGGTGCTACTTTTTATTTTTAGGTATCCTGCTTCTCCTTCTTTGAATGCTTCAGCCATTCTGAGTCAGACAAAAAAAAAAAATCAAACCTGAACAGTGGTATCTAAAATTATTTTTTACAACACCTATAAAATGGATATGTGAAGTTGTAAAAAGCATTATTATTTATTGCACTGCCAGGCCTAATGGGAAAGTATTAGCAATGCACAGCAGTACATACCTGAGATGGTAGATATCCATGTGCTGGGTCACAGACCACTGCACTGCAGGTGGGCAATGCCACTCTAATTTCTGACTCTAATAATGAGGCTGGAAGCCTTCAAGAATGGAATAAGGACCTTCAAAAGTTCTGCTACATTTGGGCAAGGAAAACAGAAGCCTTCCACAGTCAAGGGTCCAAGAAAAGCTTATGGTGGGTTGAGGCCAAAAGTCCATCTTGCCCAATAGTGCTTTGGGTTTTTTTCCCTGCTGCAAGATTTATGAAAAGAACAGTGAGGAAAAGAATATGGGAAAAGGGCAGGATGAGTATTTCACCTCCAAAACCTCTCCCTGCCATTCAGGAGATGCATCAATCAGAATTGTTTCAACAAACCCAGTGCATCTTTCTTCCACAAACCCACCTACACACTTTTTTAGCCTTCATGAAATTTTAGCAACCTACAACACCCTGCAGTAAGGAGTTTTATACCTCACCTGACATAGGAAGCAACACTTTCTACACCTCCCCGCAGCAGTTCCACGTGATGCCCACTGGTTGTAGCACTGAGAGCAGAAACAGAACTGCAAAGGTAACAGGCAAGGGGGGTTGGATTGGACTCGTGTGTGGGAAGTAGGACGCTGTTTTCAGTCCTAGGGCTGAGGAGAATATTTTAACTGCTACACTCCCATTAAAGTAGGTCAAAATCTTCTTCCTTATTCCCAGAAAGGGACTTGATGTTCTGACTATCAATAGCATGCAGTGCAGTGCTGAGTCAGGCACTTTTCAAGCAGAGCTCATCAAGGCTTTTGCAAGGAGAAATGTTAATGTTCCCTACTCCCTCCTGCCAGTTGGATCCATGAACAGTCCATGGAGAACAGAAACTTCAGGCAAGTATTGAACTGCTTCCTAAAGGCACCTGCTTGAAACCAGAACAGCCCTTGCCAACCTTCCTGGTCTTTCCAGGATGCCACTCATGGCTTGGAGAGCTGAAGGAGGCAGCCTTCAAATCACATCATCAAACCTAAAAGATCCTGAGGGCATAACTTACTTCTGTGAGCAGCTCTCATCTTTAAACCACACGAGCTTTTTTGGATTCTTTTTTCCCTCCTTTGACTGGTAGTAAGCCCTGAAGAGGCCAACAGTGTCGATGTAGGCTCCAGCTATAGGATCAATAATAAATCTAATGTCAGCAATTTGTGATTTAATTAAGGTATCATGGATATCTCTGTGTCCCTGAAACATGAGGTTAGTACATTTTTTCCCTATTATGAAACTCATAAAAAAAAAAATCAAACTAGCAGAAAATAAAGTGGCCTGAGAAAATAAGAGATGAGGAGTTTTCTAATGAGCTGATTCAGCTGACAGCTCATTATGCTTATGCTGTTGCTACACAAAACATTTAAGGTACTTGCAGTACAGGTACAGATATGGTATTAAAATTTTTATAAATGCATTTTCCACATCACTTCTAAATTGATTAACATAAAAAATTCAGTGAATGACACTCTGGTCTATCATGCAATCTTTAATTTTGTTCCACTTTATTTTCAACCAGCCAAATGTTTTTAAGGAAGACACTGTCATGTCATTTGAAAAACATTAAACTGTGGAGGATTATTGCCAAGCTTCACAGAAACTGACTTCTGAAAACATCCCATCCAGCATATTCTAAATGCTTCTACCAAATTTCCTGCCATTTAAAAAATATGCTAATCTTAAGCATTAATGGAACATCTTCAAATGGTGATTATATCTTAAAATAACCCTACCAACTGCTGAAACCTCAAGTCTAGATACAATTTTGTTTTAGTAGCAGCTATACCGATTCTCTATTTGCTGATAACACCATATAATCAATATTATTCTTAAATAAAACTATATGGAAAAAGCTTTAGCTTGCCCTTACTTTCTGTAGAGGCCAAACAAAAAACTTTTCAGCAAGTAAAACAGAAGCAGATCAGTGTTGCTCATTTGAGCTAAATATTAAAAAAAAACCACATTGGCTAGCACTTGACTATTTGTGGACAACAGATTTTACAATAAAATTAGCATCACCACTCATGACAGATGATGGGGCAGGTGCAGCTGAACACTGAACTGATGCTTGAAAGCACCTGGTTCAGAGTCCTGGGTTTAGGTGCCATAAATAACAAAATATTGGCAATAGCATCAGCATTTCTTGTTTCTTGAATGGTCATCAGCAGATGAATATTGAAATTAACTCCCTTTTTCAAATTTACACTTTTATAGTGAATTAGGTTTTATTTTCTCACCCCATAATCCTGTAATGCTGCTAGAAGGACATAATGTAATTAAAATGCATATGATAAAAAGGGAGATGCATCATTAATAGAAAACACCAAAACACACTGTGGATATATCAAGAGAGAGAACAATGTCATCTGGCTTTGGATGGTTAAGCAAAATTGCTGGTGTTACCGCCAATCTACACTACAGATTATACCAGTAATGTCAAGGATATGATGAACTTGCTTTTATTTATAATTTTAGATTCCCTCCCTCCCCCTGGCTCTGTCCTTCACAGCCAAGGAATTCTGCACAGAATCACTTCACTAGAAGCTTCTGGTTTTCAGTATATTTAGTTAAAATATGAAGTTTCAGCTGTTTTGCGAAGCTAAATTGCTTTAGATCAATTCAACCTTTCACATAGTAAAGCAGCCCAGCTAAATTAAGTATGAATTTATGGACTTTCATGAATCATGAAAATTTTGCTTTTGCTATTTTATAAAGCCTTTATTTAAAACACAGTTTAAAGCTTATAAAAGCAGTGGCATCTGTAAACCAGGCAACCTATGCCAAGGTCTATCCCATGCTTCAGCTCCATTTGAAAACTTCTAAGATGACTCAAAAAAGCCCACTCATACTGCAGAAGGAAAGGAGAAGTTTCTAGCAGCCTTTTAAATTAACTACTACTAATAAATCAACCTCCTTTTATGCTGCAAGTAAATGTAGTTCAATTATAAGACCAAATTAAAGAAAGATTTTCATGAGAAAATATACTTCTAAGTTCCTATAAAGAAATGCTGATAAGGCTTTAATTTCTGTACTTCATGGCAGCTCTGACCTACAGAACTATTGTAAATAGGCAAAGAATTCCAGGAACCAGAGGCCAGGTCTGATAAAACAACAAGCTCTGCTGTACTCAGGCATGAAGGAAAAACACAAAGTGGAACAGATACCAACTGCGCTCAGAACGCAGAACTGCACAAGTGAAGGGACACGAAACACTGAATTGAAACATTTTCAAGTGACCTATATCGTGTCTGTGTACTCACATATACTCAGAAGGAGTTTTAAAGGAAGCATAAAAACTGCTTTTAATAAGTACCCCAAAATGGAATGATCTTGTCTTTGTTAACTGGGCTCAATTATCACAATTGTTAAATTGAACAGTCATAATTGATTTGTAGAGAATGTTCTATGTTGAACTCCATCTTCCTATCTGAAAATTTTCTGTCAAATTTTATCAGTGCAACAGGATAAACTTGCCTATAAGTCAAGGCAAGTTTAAGTTACAAGCTTGACTTGTAAATAAGTTAAAAAGAGAGCTTTTAAAACTGCACAAAATACAAGACTTTTATCCAGAACAATCCAACAAACCTTGTTCAGCAAATAAGTTTTCCCATTAGATGACTGTATCATGTCCAGGAGGTACAAGTCAATTCTCCTTCAGGAGCACTCGATGGCTCAGGGGAAGAGCACAGCTTGTATCCAACAAGCCTTTGGCACCACTGGTGGAGCTGACACCAACACCCCATCAGTGTTCCTTTTAAAAGGGAGGATTTCACAGCTTCAGGAAGGGCAGGAGTGCTTTCCGTGAGGAAGTAAGAAGTAGAGCCTCAAATATGTGCCTGTCATGTGGGTTTCCTCCAGTTCTGCACAGATGGAACAAGAGGTGGAACAATCCACCACAGGAGAGGTCTCCAGTCTCCCTGGTTTTTGGAGACATAAGGCAGTGTCCAAAGGGATGGTTGTTTTGGAGCCCCTCTTAGCGTTTCCCCACCTAAATCACGTTAATGCCACTGTTTGCAGAGAACTTCAAGTGCTCTTCATCTAAAAGGACTGTAACTGATCACTTAGTAAACAGTTAAATATATTTTTCAACTACATGGAAAACTATGATTTCAGGAAGGTATTTGCAGGTGCTTCCATTCATAAAGGACTAATGCAGTAAAATCGGAGTGAATGAAATTGATTTGAACATTAAATTAAAAAAAATAACATGTAATGCTAATTCATTTCAGTGCAAACCCATTCGTGTAAGAGCAAGCAAAATAAACATACCACGAGGAATAATTTAAGAAACATCAGAAAACAAGGAATAAAACAAAAATTATTTTATTCCCTCATTAGAAAAGAGAACTGGGAAAAAAATTAAAGGAGATGCAGAATTGCAGGGGAGAAGGCAGGTAAAGACCACAATTGACTGCAAGGCCACACACAGTATCACCAGATGCATCAGCACTACTACACCTTGGTACACCAGCTCCTGTAAAGGAGTTGCTCTGAAGATTCTTTCACCAACTATTCCAGGATACAATCATGCTGTTGATCATTGTAATCACAAGGAAGCTAGAAAATAACCACTGATTTATGGTTAACACAGATAAAAGGAAGCAACTGACTAAAAAAATTCTTCATTGGATATTTGCAGCTCTGGAATGAACTTCCTTTTACTTCCATGCATCAACATCTTGGACAGGGGGCAAAACTCATCTAACCCTCTGACATTCTGAGAAGTTTCACAGACTGACACACAAAAATTAAACAGGAAAGGATTTTGTAAACTTTAAGATTATATTAACAAACATTTCAGAATTCTAGTGAAGGATTAGGACCCAAGTAAAGTTCAAACCAAGCTGACATCTATTTTAGAAACATCACAATTTAATTTTTTTAAGACACAGCTAAGAGAGAAGGGGGAAATGAAGAAAACGTGGTCTGGAGTGGAGATACGCTGCTTCTAGAAACACATTATCAGGGCACGTTTCTTATGAGCCTGGAGAAGAAGAGGCAAGAACATGAATAGCCAGTGATGGGGGCCTCACCTCAAAGAAAAGACACAGGCCACAGCTTTCAATCTCCATCCAAAAATCATATACACAGAAGCACTAGAAACAGAGAGGGTTGAATTTCTCTCCCTGAGTCATCACAGAGCTCAGTTATCCCCTTCTCTTTTCCTGACACCATGGGTTGATCTTGGATCACCTGGCACACAGACAGGAGCAAACGACACAGAAAGGGTAACAAACCCTTCAAAAAACTAATCATGTTTGGACTGATGACAGCCTAGAACAGAAAGTTTCTCTGTTCGCGGGAAGACCCTCTTACCTGCACTGAGGAGCTGCTGTTAAGGGGGTGCCACTTTGCAGAAACAACTTTTTGAGACTCCTTGGTCTGGGGAGGGAACATGACATCCAAGCCTGGATGTCACTTCCTCAGCCAAGGAACAACCAGGTGGCACTTCTTGTTTCTGTCTGCAATCTCCAAGCACCTTTCAGACAGATTTTCAAAGGAAGCCAGGCTTACCTAATTGTGTCTTGTCCATCTACCTGCTGCGCCCTCCTTAATTAAACCCTTAACTCACTAGTAAATTTCAGTCAAAAGCTGCCAGTAGACTCAAGGAGAATTAAGTTCCTGCAAGTTTCATTAAGGAAAAAAAAAAAAAAGAAAAAGAAAAAGAAAGGCACCAGATGAGAAGACAGACCTAAATTAGAGGCCCTGCTTTGTGAAGGGCTATGGTAGGACATGAGCCCTGCCACGACACCAGCCGCTCTCTGGACACATCCTGACTCACCAGCACAGAGGCTCCTCCAACCCAGCCAAGTGCTGCCTTGTGAGAGGTGCTGGGACACGCCCTGCACGTGAATTTCTTGAGTAAAGCACCATGGTGCCTACTACCCTTCTGCACAACAGGCTCCAGCTGATGTGTGCTGGGTGTGATCACAGAAGGTTCCTGCTTGCTGGGCATCCACCTCCAAAATTGCTGATTCAGTTTGAGGATCCTGCCCTGTCTCAAGCACAAAATGCACATTAAACTGCTCAAACCTGCAAGAGGAAAGAAAATTAAGGTGCTCCTCAGGGTCAGAGCTCTGAGTAACTTGGTGTAGTGGAAGGTGTCCCTGCCCGTGGCAGGGGGTTGGAACCAGGTGGTCTTTAAGGTCCTTTCCAACCCAATCCATTCTGTGATTCTACAAATCTTGAAGTGTGGAGGGTACTTGAATTCCACTCATAAAGCACAAATGGATTTCAAGGCACTGATGATTCTAGATGGGTTTTGAAGTAGTGAGAAACCTGTAACCCCTAACTTTGGGTGTCTATATCCTTTTCAGATCTGGACTGAAGCATGTTGCTAGGCTGCCAACAACTGCCAGGCAACAAATCACAGCACACAGATTGAAGCCACACTTAAAATGCAACATATTGAGCATGTTTTATTGTTAAGAAATCAATAATCTGCGTTGCCATAATAAAATGTAAAATGTGATTATATTTTTCCCCAGGGGGTGGGAAAAATAAGAATTTACAAAACCCTGTAAATCATTCCTATTGCCCTTCCAAAGTAGAACTTACACATTCAGTCTTCAATCTGTTATAAAATCAAATTAATTTCCACTATTAATGAACAAAGCCACTCACGTTGCACAACAAGTAATTAAGATTCCTACTACTTCTTTCTGAGCTCCTTCTATTCATTGCCCCACCAAATTATTAAAACAAAGCAGTTACTATGGTAACTACTTCATTCTCTGCATTATTATATTGTTTCTAAACATCAGCGTCTACTCGTTCTGACTTACATGCCCTAAATTCCAGCTTGAAATCCTAAACTTTTGTCTTGTTTGCCACAAGAGCCCTTCACAATCCATGCATTCATGCAGCTAAGGACGGCCAGAGCGCAGCTGCTTTTGTTCCTTGCAAGAAGAAGTCAGCGCTGCTAAATGATTCGAGTTTGATAAATCGGTGATGCCTGCATGTGTAAGCACAGAGCAGCACCCAAACAGGCAAACACGACCATCTGCAGGTTGGCCAAGCTAACAACCACCACCCAGAAATGACTGGCAGATGTTCTGGAAACTAAGGAGCACCTGCCTAAGTGGTATTTGATACCCAGGAAAACACCACACGCCTGTGACTGATACAATCTTCAGGACAGAAAGGAACAGCAGGGAATAAGAAAGAGTGATAAAATTGCTTGGGCAGGGGTGGGGGGGGGAGTTTCTTTAAGCACTTAATAAAACTATTTCTTCAAATGTGCTCTCCTTGACAAAAAGAGACATTTATCGTGTATTTAACGCTTATAATTATTCTTGATTACCTATTAGCAGGAGTCATAGTCTAATTGTATTCAAGTGTCATCATCTAGCACACAAGGAAACTTTCTGAAAAACACAGGTAGGATCAAAAGAATAAAGAGTCTTTACACTTCATCTTTTGCTGTCCCACTGCCATTACCTGTAATTTTTGGTGTGTTTTTTTGGTGTGTCTCCATTTAATTGGCAGAATGACAGGTTTGAAAATTCAGTGCATAGGATGATACTTTGACAAATAAACATCAGGAGAAGGGAAACATGAGTAATTTTGAACAAATAATTTCTGACGTTAAAAAAAAATAATCCCAAACACATGTGCTCAAAGTCACAAGTAATTTGAATTTAGTTCTCACAGGAAAAGAAGAAGGAAGGTTTTTATTTAAATATCTGAGCAGGGTCATGAATCACTGCAGGGTTCTGGATCTCCAGTGGTACCAGTGGGTGTGCTTTCACCTGAGGCAAATGCCAGGTACTTTCACAATTAGCAAAGCCTCCTTTTTAAAGGGATTCCGAGAGTATTACAACAGCCCGCTGCTATTTATATCACAGCAGCTCTGAAATTCTCTGACTGACTGTTTTCTGTCACAGAAGAAGGAAAGGCACAGAGGCAGCTTTTGTTTTCTAACCTGCTGCCTGACTTTGGAAGAGCTGAAGACAAAACACAGGTTTCTTAACTGCAAAGGACCTGTCCATCAGATGACAGTGAGTTTTCTGAGGAGGAGACACATCTCTGTAAGACACTCCTCCCCTGGCAAAGCCTCCCTGCAATTCCTCCTGCTTAAGGAGAGGCACCTTTCAAGTTCAGTACTGACCTCGTGGAACAAGGACACAAGGATGGAGCAGTGGGTGCCTCCAGCATTGGAAGGCTGTCTCCACTTTTATTTTCTTGTTTCCACTTGCATAATCGCACCCTGACTGCACTAAAGGAGGAAACAAAATTAAGTCCTTTTTTGCATCTCAGACTGCACTTCCCTAAGGATGGGAACTGCCTCTGTGAAAGCTGAACACAACTGCTTTAATTAGATGACTATGTAAAGTTTTCAGTATGTTTACCTAGACACTTCATCTTTGTACAATTTAATTTTCCAGAGCACAGTGCAAAGCAACATATAAATCAAGGGCTTCCAGTGCAACTTCCCTGACCCCAGGCAGAAATAAGGACATATTGCCAAGTACTTAAGACTTCTAAAGACTTAAGAAGTTTTACCAGGCACTCATCTTCGCTGTATAAAAGCTAAATATCTAGTCTGAAAATACTTTTTAAATTCTCTGAAGACAATTCAAGAATTAGACGATGAGTTGTAGTCACACACTGGATTCTGACTCAAATATCACTGATATTACAAATACAATTATTACAACCCCCTAAAACCAGTGTCCTGCTAATATTATTTTCTGTATTTAACACCATCTTTGACACCAATGTTAAAGGAAACTATTCTGACCTCACTACAGTGTCAAGGTGCAGGGTTGTGCATGTATCACAGCTGCTGTCATAAGCAAGCAGTACATTTCATTTCAATACACCAATCAAAATGTAACAATACAGATAAAATAGGTGATGATGGACACCACAAAAACACAGCTTTTCCTTAAAACATTCATAACTTGAATCAATGACCTGAATGTTTCAGCAAAATCTGAAAATCTCACTGAGATTCCTTCCTCTGTATGTTTCCCTCACAGTTTTCTTGTTGAAGTAATGCTTTTAAGTTAGCAGCTACTATTTAGTATCATTTAGGGCAAAATGGACTTTTAAGCTCCTTCTCTTTCCCTACAGCTTGCATTGTCCCTAGCAATACCTCTGGAACACTGTGGTGGCTCAAGTGCATGCAAACCCAGCAGCTGTTCAGGTGGCACACTGGGATTACAAGAGCAGGTTCCTGCAGCAAGCACAAAAGAAAGCCCAAAACACTGTAAATACTTGTATTAAAGACAAAACCACAAATCATGCATAAGCCTGTTATAAGCATTTCAACTATAGTTCTAATGAGATAAAGAGTGGTTTTGCATTAGGGTAAACGGACCCCAAATTATTTTCCTTAGCATATGGGAAGTGACAAATGAACTTGTTACGTGGTAATTCATAACAGCACCATTTTAATTTTATTGTTTCAAAGTCAACTTATCTTAGTCCTTCGAATAGCCTTCCTATTCAGGGAAGGCAACTTTTATTTAATTTTCTATATTATCAAATATTCAAAAATATTTTCAAGGTTTCTACAAGCAAAACACAGCAAAGAAGTGTTGAATTGTTAAACCACACTTGTATGGAACATGTGAAGGTGTCCATTTCTAAGCTAAAATACTTATACCTGAAAGGAATTTGGTTTACTCATAGAATATTCTGCTTAGGTTATTTGTAGAAAGCTCTGCTTGCTTAAACACTTTCATTTGTTACAGTTGAAAGATTCTGATGGCTGTTCCTGCAGAAAGATTTTGGTAGCTTTTGCTACCTGATTCCTAATTTAATTTATACTGGATTTCTAGGGAGAAAAGGAATTTTCTCCACTTCAAATCCTTATGTAGTTGCTGAAGGCACTTAAGGTTAGAAAATTACATTTTTGCAAAGGTTAATTGGTACTTTATAAAGGAGGGACTTTGACTTAGGAAACAAATGATAAAATATTAGGAATCTTTTAGCTCCCTCTGCTGCCCTAATCCTTCACTAAGCCACCCTCTAAAGTCTGTCAAAGACATCAAGCAACCCTAATCAAGCCCATTAATCCTTTTTTAAGAAACATTTATTTAGTGTGCCCAGCACTGAGAGCAGTCAGCATAAAGAAAACTCTGTAGAGTCCTCTGTGATTTGCCATCCTCTGCACATTGTATTATTTCCTTTCTTTCTCTGGTATCTGTGGCAAATGAGGCAACAAAGAACACGCTCAAATTTGGATGTCAGTTTAGGAAATTGGTATCTCCTTCTCCAAAGGACTTGACACGTGCAATTATCACATAAAGAGCTGCCTGGAAACATTTATTCCTCCTTGCTTTTATTTACAGATCAACTTATACAGTACATACCAACTTTAGTAAAAATCCCTTTTTAAATTCAAGGAAAACCCAGACCTTGCCAAAGTAGGCCATCTCCTGTATTAATATGCAGAAAACTTAACTGCTTGATTTCACAACTGCAAGAAGTCAAATCACAGTTTACACCAGCCAGATAGGATCCATCAGTGGTCATGAAAAAACACTTGTTATTTGTCAATCTGGTACTTCCCACTTGTTAAGAAGCCAAGAAAAAAAAATCAGGAAAGATAATGTACTTTTTTTAAGCTAAGTTGTTCTATATTTCAAGATTTCTTTATCAATTTGGAATGACAATCAAATTCAATTCATATCTGCTTTTCTTTTCTCTGCTTCTTTTCTCCTGGAACCATCAACATAGCAGATCAACTACAAAGTGAAGATTAATTTTATTAAATCTCATGCAATATAACAAGCAGAAAAAAAGAAGCTTTAAAAACACAGATGTTTTCACATAGGGAAAGAAAGCTCAGGCCATATCCTTGAATAGAAACTATTAATTTATTGTGCACTTCTACTGTCCTTCAAAGCTTGTCACACTTGGGTATTTGCCACTAATCAAACCTTTGCAAAGAAAGGCTGCCCTTCACAAAGATGAGAGATTGTATCTGAAAGTTCAGTAATTCATCCCATTAACATGCACTTTTCTTTTCCAATTTATGATCCTGGCCAACTCTTCTTCCCTCAGGTAACAAAGCAGCACTGTTGAAGAAGCTAAAATACATTTCGAGTTTCTTCTGGGCACTTTTGAAAAGATGAGGCAACACGTGTATAAAGAATAACCTTAAGATGAACATTAGTGCTGTATAAAAAGGAAAAAATCTTGAAACAATTGTTTGAGAATTCTCAGGTGTGCCAAGAGGCTTTTTCCTTCCCCAAAAGCAGAATTAGAAAAAAAAATTTAAAAAGAACATCTGTCTGGGGGCAGATAGAGCCTTCACAGAGTTGTACTTGCATATGCTGCAGTCCTTGCTGTACAAATGTCACATGAGGTGCTCTGGGAAGAAATTTCTGGTTTCAAGCAATTATCAAACTGGAGAAGTCACTCCCAATTTTAAAGTTAGATTTCCAGTACTGTGCTGTAGTTTAATCCCTAATACCTGTGCAAACAAGCAAGAAGAAATGTGAGAGGAGACACTCCCTTTCTTCCTCCCAGTTCCACCAGTGTCCCTGTAAAGAGTTCCCTAAAGCCTGGAAACCCACCAAAGGCAGTGGCTGCCTGAGCACTGTATAATATTATGTAATATAATGTATTTACAGAAGACTCACTGTGTTCATCAAGCCCATTTCACAGACAATTCAGACAAAGCAAAATTTTCCCCACATGCAGAACCTTCTGTTCCTTCCTGCTCCACTTGTCAGTGCCCAGCAAATGCAACAGAGGTCAGACATCCCAAGGTAACTTCCAAGCAAGGGTCAGTGCAACACACACACATTTAATTAAGGATTTCTAGAATATAAGCAAATACACAGCATTGTTTACAGTTTGTTACAATATAAAGCACAATAATACCTTAATTAGAGATAACAACTTTTCAAAATGCCAAAAACATTTTGAATTTTTCAAATTACCCACAAAATGAACACATTTTATTTTTGCACTGTGACACTTCCAACTGTTCTGCCAAATGTATACTACTATAATTATGCTTTGCAATCACCAGCATCACCGGAGAGGGGGACAAAGAACAATATAATCAGTAACTAATTAAGCTTTCACATGCCTTGATACCATTTATCTTCAAGGGAAGAATCCTACATGTTACGTTATAAATTGTGAAGTGAGTTTAATATTAGCATCTCAGAGTGCCTCCAATCATGTCCTTATGCCTAAATATAATTCACAGCTACCAGTGGAAGTTAGAAAGCCAAATGTGACACCTGGCTCTTTCAGGGGACAGTCTTCAGCAGTGAAATGTGCATGAAAATATAACTGCAAACAGCTTCAGGATTAAAAGCAAATATTCAATTTCGTATTTAAGAAATCACTGAAGGGAATCATAGTTTCCTCAGAGACAAAATCACTTACTCAGCTACATTAAGAGAGGACTAATTGCTCCCAAAGTAATCGAAACAGGGGTTTTTTATCTGCATTGAGTATCAACTGAAATTTATCAGAACTACTCCCATACTATCGTGAGCTCACACGGTAATAGTAAATCCAGTGCTGCCTGTTCAATTTGCCTAATTTCCATGGTTAGTTCCTACAAGCAAGTGTGCAAATTACTTGAAGGCACAGGAAGCAGATCAGCTCAAATCACATGGTCCATGCACAGTTATCCAACCTCCAAGAGCGTTTGTGGTAACCCCCAAACCCCACAGAAAAAGCTGTGTGCAATCCCGGGTCCTGTTCCCAACAAAAGCATTTCAGTTTGAGGATCTGGTCCACACCACTCATTTTCCAAAATCTGAACTTCAACTCATTATCATCCTCTCCTCAGACAGGGATACAGTGATGAAATGCTCTATGGCACCACCAGAATGGCACCAGTGTCTCTTTATGGATCAAATGATGTATTAATGTCTGCCCATCCCACGTTATGTTCAACCATTTATAAAATAAAATACAGTAGTAGTTACCAAATTATTGCAGTCTGTTTTTAAGGGAACTTGCAATAAATATAAAAAAAATCTTAAAAACATTTCTCTTCTGAGGGAAAGTTCAAGAGAAGAAAGCTGTGTGCAAACTGATGAACAAAAGAGCTGACAGAGAAGATAAACCACCTCTAATATCTCGTTACATTTCCTGAGCATTGTAAAACGTTATGCATATTTCCAAAACATAAAATATTTAGGTTGTCTTACCAGAGGCACATATATTAGAGAACAATTCTGAATATTTAATTTTTAAACCTGAGCAGGACCGTATGTATAAAAAAGGCATTCTAAAACAAACCAGACCCCTAATTTTTATCCCACTTGACACAATTGCAAGGACACCACTTGAAAATCATCAATCAGAGAGATGTGCTTACGAGCCTCACAGAACATTTGAACACACAGACACTCAAGAGCAGCACAAAGCTCAAACACTTTAAAGAGCCAAATTGGGTTCCCATAACCATGAAATTCCAAGCATGGTTCCATATCCACTGTTCCACCCTCTCTCCTCCTGATCATCTTCTGCCTGGTCTTCCCACTCTATTTTTCCAACCTGGCTATTTGTCTAGCACATGGTAAATGGGATTAGGAAGCAGAGGTGGCTAAAACAACTCTTTTCCCCACGTTATTTTCTAACTGGATCAATTCCCTCCCCTGCATGGCCGCACAGACTGCACCGTAGGATGCAGTGAATTGAGCAGGGCTGGGAAAAACAAGCCAGACAAAAGGCACTGATTAAACAGCATCACTGGCTGTGAACAGGGAGCCTGGGGGAAGCCACTGCTCCTCCTGCCACAGTGGCTGCTGGCCTGTCACCTCTGTCCCTGGCAGCAGCCCTTCCCACATCATCACAGGCTCCCTGCCTCTGAAGTTGTTCTGCTGCTCAATGTCAGCCCGTGAGGAGGCTGAAACTGCACCGTGGGTTGAGCTGATCTGACTGCTGGTTGCCAGCAAAAGGGACAGGTTTCTCACTCCTCTTCACAATTTGCTGATTTCAGCTGACTAACTCAGGCCAAAAAAAATTTAAAAAAATTAGTTAATATTCTCCACTTTTTATCAAAGAGTCAGATACAGACTCTAGGATGAGGACCTGAGACTGGGAGCAGAGCAGAGGACCGTGCATTGCATCAGCACACTCCTTGGACATTTCCAATTGATCCAGCTGCCCAGAGAGCAGGGCAGCCTTGCCAGCTTCCCTGTCCTCAGCAGTCAGCTCCCCACTTCTCTGAGCAGGGCTTAGTCCCCAGTAAAGCAGATTCAACTGGCCACTTGGCCAACCAGCCTAGGTGGGACACAGTAACAGCCTGGACCTGGGAACCATGGCCAGGCTTGGCCAGTTTTGGGACAGACTAACAAGGAGATTAATCATCTAAACCCACTGTGGAACTGCAACCTGATACTTGGATGAAATGTCTCTCTCTGGCCACATTAGACCAAACAGCCCCAGAAATACCCACTGATCTTTTCCAACTGCCCCTTCCATGCACTGCTTTGTCGGCAGAACAGTGATCTGGACTGAGGAATTTACCTAAATGGAAAATATATCAACAAAAAAGGGTGTTTTCAGGATGAGTCATCTCAGTGTAGCTCATTATATGGTCACACATATTGGCACAAAGAAAGGGGAAACAACAAGGACAGTAATCATCTGCCAGGGCCTGCTCACACAACAGCTGCCAGGAAAGAGTCTCAAGACCAACATGTGGAAGAGCAAATGTTTCACCTGCAGGCACTGCTTCAGCATTAGAAATGAGAATTCGGGCTATTTTTATTGAATTTATTCATTGAAGTTTGGGGTCCTTTGGCCATTTCTTTTTGAGTTTTGCTTTCATTTGATTTTTTTACTTCCTTTCAAGGATCAGATACAGGCTGTCAAAGCAATCTCCGTAAAGCAAGTCTGTAGAAAAAGACCCTTGAGAGCACTATGTGGTCATCTCAGCCTCTCAAGATTGTTATTTTATGTAAAACCACAATCTTCCACAATGTCTGAGTGGAATGTTGTAAAATGCTAAGATGAAAGCAAACTCAGCTGCAGAGTAGTTCACACACTACTGGCTTTTATTTGTCCAGATCTGTTTTCACCCCAAGCCAGCATTTGTGCACAGTCAGTATCATCTCAACAGGAATGGCAACTCAATTAAAAACACACGGAATGACCAAAAGAAAACAGCTCCAGCCTTCAGAAACACCAGTAACCTCCAAAATGAACACAGTTAATATCAGAAACTGGAATGCCTAACCTTCAAATATGCGATCCAGACGTTGCCGCTTCACTTTGTGTTTGTCCATTAGAGACGTCAGAGTGGAAGCTCAAAGAACGTCCCCCCACAGCTTGGTGATGGTCTCCTCACACCAGCCACCAGCCAGAAATGCTCAGTCTTCTATACACTTATTTGCACCTGTGAACAGAAAGATACAATTATTAAACTTCCAGAAAGATGATCCACATGTATTCTATAAAGAATTAAAAGACCCAGAACACCACGAAGTTCTTAAATCATATCAGGTGACGTGGTATTTCACAACAAACTGTCTTTTAACCACAGAGAGATGAAGAGCACAGGGCACAGCTCAGACAAGCCAGGAGAGAAATGCCCCGAGACAGCTGCTGTTTTGGGACTGTCAGATGCCTTTTTGCCCCTTCCCTGAACAACCCCCACGCCAACACATCTCAGGTGGGCACAGGCAGGTGATCCCCACTCAGTGACAGAAATGTGGTCACCTGAAACGAAGCTGGGAAGCCACAACTTTGCATCTCAGAGCTCCCAGCGAGAGAAAATACTCCCTTCATTCTGAACTTCTGAGCTGTGGATGATGATGATGAAGTAAAACCAGAGTTCCAACTTGGAAGTTGAAGGAAAACAGGTCAAGGGGCACAGACACGAGGAAATGCATCACGGAGACAACACAGAATGCCAACATCTATATCAAGCAAATGGCATTTAAAGCAGGTTTATGCATGACTGGGCAAGCTCTGTGGCAGCAAATACAGCTAAGCACTTTTCAGCTCCTGTGTAGCTGGGCAAGACAGCGTGAGGGCATTGCAACAAGCAGTCTGCATTTCAAGCCAAACCACGGAGAAGCAGGAAGGGGGGATGGGGAGAGAGGGAGGAAAAACCCCTCAGTGGCAATGTAATCATAGCAGTAGAACATAAAATGCACATGAGCAAGTGGACGGGGTAAAGCTACGCAGATCCTCTAAAAAGCCAAATCAGAGCACCACTTTTATCTGCCTTTAAGTGTCTCAGTAGACTTTGAGAAACAAACTCGGAGCACGCTGTATTACAAGCACAGTGCACACTAAAATGAGCCAAATAATCCACCTCCCTGCTCCTTTTTATTCCTGCTCAACAGCTTTCAACAGCAGTGGATAGGATTAAGTGGCCTTACAATTGACTGAACCTGGAAATCTGCTCGGTTCTTTCTAGAGGGTGAGCTTTACTAAAACCAAACATAGGCACACTTCAACATATGATCAAGATTCATGCACTCTGAGTGAAAGGATAAAAATATTTTGAAAATCAAGAACTGCATATTTGCATTAAAATAAGTATCTTTATGAGAACTACCCTGCTTGGTGGGTTTGGATTTCTAACCCTTTTCTTTGTGGGTTTGGGATTTTTTTTTTTCTAATTTAAAATGGAGTTAATGTGCAACATTCACCATGCTTTTAACATTTCATTAAGTCTCATCCTCCTCTTCATTTCCCCTCCACATCTCCTCTTTTTTATCCTCAAATTCAAGATTCTTCAGCTGTTTTGCACAGTGTCTGATTCCAGCTGAATACACATCCCATCATGAATGGAAGAAGACAAGTTTATGAAGAATGCAGAACCCCCTTTTTTTTACTCTTCAAAAAACAAAAAGAACATTGTCATTTTTGAAATTCCCTTTTACATTACCCAACACTGATATTCTTACAAAATACAGCTTTCTTCAATATTGAACGTGGCTCTGCTATAAGACTGCACAAGCACATCAAATGTGACATGGATTTTGAAACCTTAAAAGCCATCAGCCATCACTTAAGCCAACATCCCAAACTTATACAAAGGATCAGTCCTAAACTAATCTTCAATTTATTTGCTTATCACTTCTGGTTTATAGTCTACTTCCTTCAATAACCACATAGAAAGATCTGAAAGATAAAAACCAAACCATGAACATTCTAAACACTAGTTTTGGTTTAAAATTTTTACAGCTTCTTTAATTTCCTATCTAGTAGAAACATATATGCCTGCTGGCCTCCTGGTGCTCTTTTGTTTATTCATTCAGCAAAAGATTTTTCCACTGCAGTCACTCTGCATGCAAAGCTGGATGACAGCTGTAAAAAACAGACCATCTGCAACTCCTGACCTACCACTGAAAGTGTCACCAGATGTTTTCTATCTGTCTACAGTAGCTTCAAAGCATACCATATAAATCAAGTAGGGTTTCTCTTCCTCTTAAACATTGTTTTTAAATCATTTTATTGATAGTAAGTTGTCATAAGTTTAAAAAAAAACTGAGAAAAAAACTTAACATGTTAACACCATTCTAAGTTGAACCCTCATATGGTTTTATTCTACATCTGTGTTCCAACACAGAGGGCAGATGATGATGATGATATGGGAAGCACCTCCCAGCAAAACAAAAGCCTTATAATTAAGGCAGTGTTAGTTACTGCAATTACTGAACCACAACATGAATAATTGTATTTGAGAAATTCGCTAAAACTACAAGCACACTGCCTAATGAATTAAAAATCTGAACACCAAACAGTACTTAAGATCAGACTTCTGTAGTTCAGTATTTTAAGACAAAGTGAGAATCCAAGTGATTGCAGAACATACAGTGCTTATCACAGACATCAAGAGTAGCTACGAAGCCATCCGAGATACCATCAAAGCACAGAACCCTTTTGAGCAGTACACATTTTACATTAAAATATACACCAGTGAAAACAATATTAGAGGTTTTTCTTTCAGTTAAGCAGATGATTCCAGTGTGTTTTTACAGATAATATGCCTCTGGGTATTACAGTCTTAAAAAAAGGAAGAGCTTTACTCTTTCTGAGACTTCAAGATAAAAGGGAAAGGGATTCTCCAACATATTTCTAGGAGAGTGAGCAAATCCTACAGGCTAAAACAGAAATGATAAACAAATAAGTCAACTTTGATTTCAATTTCCGAAACAGATAACACTGGTAATGAGTGTAGGATAAGCATTAGCTGTGAGTGAGGAGATTTGAAGGAAGGTCCATTCAGACCCTGTGATTTCTTCAGAGAAAGAGGATGAAAAGTAAGCAAAGCAGGATTTCTTTTTAAATTAATTTTTTAAGAAAAGTAAACCAGTAGGCTAATTACACACACACAGAACATATGCAGGTTGAGACAAACTCCACATCATCAGGGAAGAACTCCTCTCAAACCCAAAAGGTTGCAGCAGGGCAGGACCGTTTCCTCTGCACTGGTCTAATGGGAGAATTTTGCATGGACCAGACTGTGTTTCCACTGGATCTGAACAAGCTGGAAAACCCTGAGAGAAAAACTAGAGTGGATCATGCACCAGCCTAGATCAGTTACCCCACTTACAAAAATATCCAGAGGATAAACTCATCTGAGCAGACCTTCACCTACAGAGCCACAAACTGCAAAAGGCTGATGTCCACCTTTTTCCCCCTGCCTGCAGCAGGCAGAGATTTGTAGGCCATCCCAAATCACAGGATGAAGCATAAGAAATGCAAAACAGAAATGAAATTCACTGACAGGTCATTAATGAATTGAGAATAAGGTCATGAAGTTTTGTGTTACCCCTGGGAATCTCAACCTCCACTTAATTTAGCCATTCTAACACATGCTCATTGGCATGAAACTTTATTGAATTATTGGAATATTTTTTCTTTCTACTAAGAACTATCAAAAAGTATAAGGTCATTACAAGTTTATATTCCAAATTCCAGTGCCAGCAGTTTTGATGATGAAAAATCAGGTAAATTTCCAAGACAACCCAGAGTAACGCTTTGCTTCTCCTTCCTTCCCCCCCAAACCAGTAACATCTCTTTCGATTTCCATATTTCCTCTCTCTATTTTCCATGACACCTCACAAGCCTTGAAGTGGCCACTCTGCACAGCCCTGGAAGCAATAAGTAAATACAAAGTGTTGTTCCTCCTGTTACAAATATTTTGATTACCCTAAATAATACGACATTTTGCATCAACTGTTTCAGTCACCAAGCAGACGATCTCATCCAACCCTCCTGCCATGGGAGGGGGCACTTTCCACTAGACAAGTTTGCTCAGAGCCCCATCCAGCCTGGCCATGAACACTTCCAGTAACAAAGTCTCCACAACTTCTCTGGGCAACTGTTCCAGTGTCTCATCGCTCTCAATCCAAAATCATATCTTCTTTATAGCCAACTCAACCATACCTAAGGTGTCATGATAAACAGTCAGAGTCATCAGAGATATCCACGATATTCTGTGAGACATTCTATGTTCCCCAGCTCTTGCAGCTAAAAGCAGAGCACCAGAGCACAAATTTAAACCAGACACTCTGGAATTGTGAATGCTGTTTTAGGGATTTCACTCTTCCCAAAGCATGAAGCAGCAAGCTTTTCTGCAAACCTAACTCAATGTACAACCCACAAATGGGAATTACTCACTCGGTAACAATTACTGATGTTCCTTAAAAGTTCAGTTTCAAGTTTCATGTTTTCTCCTTTTTTGGGAAGAGGACAGGCTATGACTTATGCCAAAAAAGGCTTTCTTGCAGTCAGAGTTATTACTGAGAAATGGAAATTTACCTACATTTCAGAATATTTCTGTAGTACAAAACAAAGTATCTTGTGTTTGGCAAAAGAGGGAATATCATCAAGTTCATGAACCGCAGAAAGTAAAATTATGCAAAAATTCCATGAGAAATTTTATTTGAACATTAACTTAAAGATGTGTTTCCATAGCAAAGAGCTGAACTTTGTGAGGCTATGGCAAGAGATGGGCTCTAATTCAGAAAATGAAAAGTAGAGCTGATGATGTGAGAGAGAAACACTCTAACTGAAAAAGCTCTACAATGTGTAGTTGAACCTTTCTAATGTCAATAGCAGCAATACTGGCCCTGTATAAGAAGAATTTTGGATCAGGGGAATGGTGTTTCATACTGGACATTAGGTAATGCCTGTGTCTTGGAGTTATACAGTGTATTACACCTAAACATAGAATATAACTGAAAGATTAATATCTGAACTCATTTTTTCCCCTTTCTATACTGGAGTTCTGAAAGTATTACTCAGCAGTGCTTACCAATAGGAGTTTGAAAAATGTCCAATTAAAGATATAGAGGCACCTCAAATAGGAGGATGAGTAAAAGGTGACAAATCCTTTTGCTTGTGTGTTTCTTCAAACTGCAGCAAAAATTAGAGTGTTACAACAGTGGAACATCCTATTCTGAAGTTCTGAGGGATACTTTTGTTCTTACATTTTATAGCCTTTTCTGGACATCCTGGGACTTACACTAAAAATTTCTCCAGTATGAAATCATCACCTCACTTTCACTTTGCTCAAAATCATTCTTGCAAAGATTTAAGCTACACTTAAAAATAAATATGGTCCATTGAGCAGAACAAAAAGAGATTAATTGCCAGAAGAAAAAGAATATGTCAGACTTTCTGTGCAAAAATTGAAGTTATCCCATTTTTTCTTACAAAAACTAATACTGAAGTAAGAAAGAAATATATAATTATATTTGCCTGTCAGACAATTTATCTTGCCATTAAGTATGGTTAAGCCACTTTGCCTTACCATTAGATGTCAGCACAGTCTAAGAGAAACTGTACAGGGAGCTTCAAGAACAATAAATTAATCACAAAAATGAAGCCATTACTGAGTCAGACACCAAAAAAGCATGCTAGCTACTCAGAAAAAGATTCAAACCACAAACATTCTAATGGCAATACCGAAATCTAAGATGCATTTATCTTCAAAAAGATGGAGGACTAGAAAAAGTGCCTTGACAGCAGTAAGTACAGTCCAAGGCATGCAATAGCTTGCTGAAAAACTCCCCCAGCCTGAAGCACTCAAAACTGTGGGAAACACAACAAATGCATATCAAATACACACCATGTCTCAACTCAGTGTCTGGGGACCACACAGTGAAATAGCAAGGCAGACTATTAAAATCAACAGGAAACTTTGTCATGGACTATGTAATTAAATTGTAACACCTGGTGTCACAGGTATTGTGGATGCCAGAACTTTCAGTGGTTATTAAAAGGGGAAAGACAAGTTCATGGAAAACCAACCAGTGGTCACTGATAACAACAGCCCCAGCACCAACCCAGATGAGAAATCCATAGGCTGGTAAATGCCAAAGGCAGGGAGAATGTCAGGGCGTGCTTTGTTCTCTCACACAGCACTGTGTTCCCCTGACCACATGTCCCTTTAGCTCAGCATCCAACATTTGCCAAGAAATGAGATGCTTCATTAAGAGCAAGAGCAGAACAAACACGGTGCTTTCTTTAACCAACCACCAGTGGCTGTTTTTGGAGCCAGGACACAGGACAGATGGACCTGCAGCCCCTCCTGACACACGGGCACGCCTTACAATCCTAGACATGCAGAGACACCCTACAAAATGGACTGACCCAGCCATGCAGAAAGTGAGGTCCACAGCTCACAGGGATGCACAAAGAGCATCCTAAGACAAAATAAAACTAAGACAAGTTAGCACTGGCATGCCCAAAAGATATTGCTGGAATCATCAAGCTGACAGTCCCTCCAATACAGAGCCTATGGGACATCTAGAAAATCCACATAATTTAAAAACTGCCAGTGCCATAGACTCCACCCTAGTATACAGTAAGCTCTTCCAGCAGCAATTGTCCTTTATGACTGGCTTGTTTTCCTTGTCAGTTTAACTTAAAACTTCCAGCCATCAGAATTTTCTTACAGCTTTGCCTGGCACACGGAAGAACTTCTGATGCTCTTGGCACAGGTACATTTGAGGTGTCACAGACCATCCTTTGATCTCCTCGCAGACACTCAGTACTCTGCTAGAACATCAAGTTCTGATCCTACATTGTGGCAAATCTGTGCATTTTTAAAGTCACAAGTCACTGAAGTACTGGGCTGCAAGTGCTAGGACAAGACAAAGCCTTGCAGCAGGCACATCAATATCCAATGCAGAACAACCTCTACCACTCTCCTTCACAATCCTTGGACACATTCTGGGACCACACCTAAGGAAAGAGTATGCACTTGTTTCAGCAGTTTTTTCATCACTAGGGCAAAGCCAGTTCCTTTTCGGATGGAGTTCTCTGCCCCAGGAGTACAGTCAATAGTCTCTCATTCTGTATTTAAGGCCTAAAATTTGAATACAATTTACAGAATCACCCAGGTTGGATGAGAATTTCAATATCATCGAGCCCAGCCATGAACCCAACATCACCATAACCACCCCTGAAACATTTGCCCAAGTGCCACATTCAGATATTTCTTGAAAACTTCCAGAGATGGCGACTCCACCTCCTCCCTGGGAAACTTCTTCCAATGCCTGGCTGTTCTTTCAGTGAAGAAACATTTTCAAATATCTAATCTGAATCTCCCTCTGTGCAACTTGAGGCCTTTTCCTCTCATCCCTTCACTTGAGACACAGCAGAAGAGACCAATCCAATCTCACTCCAACCTCCTTCCAGAGAGTTATAAAAAGCATTGAGGTCCCCCCTGAGCCTCCTCCAGACTAAACTCCTGTAGCTGCTCCTCTTAGGATATGTCTTCTAAGCCCTTCAACCAGCTTATCAAAGCCAACTTGAATGCTCTGCAGCACTTCTCTTTTTTTTTTTTTAAACACATCAGCAGTTTTTACTCTATTTACGACTGAAGGTGTTTTTTCCTGTTGATAAAAACATTCAAAACAAGGCCAAGAACAACTCTTGTCAGCACACCACTAAAAACAAAGGTTATGGGCTTTTGACCTAATGTCCATTATTTTTTAATACTGTGAATTACTTTTTGTACTATTCTGTCTTTAATTACTTTAGCACCAAATAAAATGCCGTCCAAAATTTAGTGTAATAATTTGATAATCATAAGCCCTTATTTTTTATGGCACAGGATTGTAAAATGGCCTTTTTGACAGAGAATATGGTGAAAACAGTAGAAGTTGTGATAGTAATTCTGTCATTAGGAGCTTTTTATGAGGTATTTGTCTTCACCATAAGGTTTTTTCCCAGAGCTTTTTTTTTTTTCCTTAGCAGCATTCTCTCTCAATTATACATCTGTCCACAAGCCAAAAATTACTCACTGCTGAAAATGAATTACTGCAGATGTGTATGACTACAGACAGATGGGAAGCATCTCCCTCTCTCAGATTTCTAGGTCATGACTAAAACTTCACCGAAAAGCTCAAGCTATTAGAAAATTATTAAAGGTTAGCGACCCAAGGCATGTAGATTTTAAGTAAAATTGAAATAGTATCCTTACTGTCAGAAAACCCTCACTCATTGAGCAATACTGCAGTGATGCTTCTCATCAAACACTTCTAAAAACTTCTGCTCCAGGTTTTCAGCACAAGCTTCCTCAGAAAGACCATTGTGATGAGGCTCAGTCTTAGGCACGAATAGGAAAGGGAAATAAAGAGACTAATGGGATCTTTCTAAGACTGTGAATCTGATTCACTGGTGTGTTGAATTCCAGGCTTTGCACCTCACTCTCCCACCTGAGGAATTTGACCTGATGGATTCATCCTCCATTTCACTCTCCACTGCTTTGGTTTGTACAGCAACACAGATCCAACACACACCAGGGCCCAGAGACACTGTCAGACCTGCTGCTTTACCAGGTACTTTCACACCTCCACATGAAAACCATTTAAAAATGTCAAACACGTGGGTTGCTAGATCAGTGTTAATCACCTCTGCATTTTTTGAAGTCTGAAATGAAAATTACATTGAAAGAAGATCAATCTCCACTCAAATCTCTTCTGAAGAGTCTGAAGAGCTGGAAGCCTTCCCCCCTTTTTGAAGAGTTGGATAGAAGAGACAGTAACTGTGTAAATGAACAAAACAGTCTTAGGGATTTTGAGAGACAACAGCAGTGAAACTGAATTGCCTCTAATTCAAAACACAGTTTTATCATTATTTGAATCAAACTCAAATGAATAATATGTATTTAATGTTTTAATGCACCTGAGAAAGCATAACAGGATGCAAAGTATTAGTCATCACTCATGACAATAAAAAGGCTAATGCCTTGCTTAATGAATTCTCTAGGAAAGGAAACAATTACTGGTGCATTTCATGAATCTCTATTGCTAGAAAGGATTCAAACCAGCAGGGAGAAAAGATTACTTTTAACCTTTTATTGATTTATTGACCCTTTTTTTTTTTGTCTCCAAGGAAGACACAAACCCACATCAAAATGCCAGGCACATGGACCACGTGCCTACTCCACGTGTGAAACTGGTTCCTCTGTCACAGATCTACTATAAAAGTAGCCCAAAAACCTGTGCTTTACAGATTGAAACTAATGATTAAAAAAACCATATGTTTGTTCAGCAGAAAAGAAAGTGTGGGGGAAAAAAATTTATTTACATTTATTCTGTAAGTAAATAAGGAATCACATCTAAAGACATGTAGGCTAGAAATTTAATTAAGGCTAATTAAATTAGACAAAGAACTGCAGGTCCTGGTTTTGGGGTTTTTTTTTTCTCTCTACATCAAAAAGTCTCATATGTTGGATACTGTGAATCCAGAGGAAACCACCAAGGGCATGAGAGGGCTGGAGCCCCTCTGCTATGGAGACAGAGGGCTGGGATTGTTCTGCTTGGAGAAGAGAAAGCTCTGGGGAGAGCTTGGAGAACCTTCCAGTTCCTAAAGGGGCTACAAGAGAGCTGGAGAGGGACTCTGGACAAGGGCATGTAGGTCCAGGACAGGTGGGAATGGCCTCAAACTGACAGAGGGCAGGGTGAGATTGGATATTGGGAAGAAATTCTTTACTGTGAGGGTGGTAAAACACTGGCACAACCTGCCCAGAGAAGGTGTGGATGCCCCATCCCTGGAAGTGTCCAAGGCCAGGTGGGATGGGGCTCTGAGCAACCTGGTCTGATGGAAGGTGTCCCTGCCCCTGGCAGGGGGGGGGAACAAGATGGTCTTTAAGGTCCCTTCCAACCCAGACTGGCCTGGGTTCTATGGATATGTGCACACATGCTGCTCTGAGGAAGCACAGAAAGGACTGGGAAAACATTTCTTTAGATTGAATACTTCAGTTTCCACTTGAAAAGTAAACTGTGAAATACTTCAATAATATGATTGTGCCCTATTTCTTCAAAATTACCTTTACACCTAAGAAGTATTCTAGTGAAATAACTTTATATAGATCAGGTAAACACAATTCTTGGCCATGTTTTTCATCTGCCCATATTACTGCCCTGTCACAGAAACACACCACCAGCAGGACCAGTAGCACAGCAAACCTTGGAATAGAAACTTCTTTCCTATGAAAAGCTAACATCTCCTATTTTCAAGATGTGCAGCACCACAGCACTAGACTGGACACAACTGACATCCCTCATGTAAGGTATCTTTAAGCTAAGTAAAAATGGTTTTTATAATACCTCATGTTAATTAGAATACTCATTACAGATATTAAGAAAGGAAGTGTATCTGTTTCAGCCATTAACCACTGCAGACATTATAATTTTTGTTCAGTTACTAGAAGAAAGAAGAACACCAGAGAGAGAGACACTTTGCATGATTAGACTTGCAGAGACTGTTTTCAGTCATGCTCTGGTTGAAAGACAATAATAAAGCTTTTCTCCTGTAGTTCTTGTTCTTCAGATTATGGCAACTCATTCCAGTCAGAATAAAAGATCTGGGTATTCATCTATTGCTTGCTTAGGTGCCCCGGTAAAACAAGATTTTTTTAGTGGCACATAAAATTCTATTTTTTTAAAAAATTGTACATTGCCATATATAAAACATACATGTGTTTGAGGGGTTTTTTTAATGCAGAATAAATGCTGGATCATTGCCTTCTCCCAGATTAATAAGACGACAAATTCCATCACCTAAACATAGTAAAATAGTAAATACAAAGAGCATTTACTCTGCATTTCCTGGAAATCAATATTTAAAAGATTATAAATTATGCAATTTATGTATGATTATTGCTATTATTTAGCAATAGCATTTCTACATTGACTCAATTTCTGGTATGTAATTCTACTGATATCTGGTACATAAATACTTTGGGAGTTTGTGGAGTCAAAAAACCCAGATTTCTTTACGAGCAGGTAAAACTACATTAAGAATAGAAAAGATTATTCAAGGGTAACACTAGATATTGGTAAAATGTCTTCCCTCCTTACTTAGCAATAAAAACTTGGAGATAAGGCAAGGGAAGACAAAAGCCCAAACAGGTGTCAAGTTCCTTTTACACTTTTTATATATTAATTTAAGCTTTGCACCTTTACCTACAGTGCTATAAACCACAGAATAGTCTGGTTTTGGAGGGACCTTTAAAGATCATCTAGTCCAAAACACCCATGATGATCAGGTACTCCTTGAACTACACATGGGGTCACTCAAAGCCTCATCCAACCTGACCTAGAACACTTCCAACGATGGAGGATCCACGGATGCACAACCACACCAAGATGTTGCATTTTATAAGTCAAAAACAGTTTGCAAGGGATGTAAATTGTAAGTATAAACCCCCCAACTATTAGAATACTTATTTGGAAAACAGAAAACACTAGTGAACTCTACAATAATACCAACAAGTGTAATTACCAGATAATTTCCCACTGTGGCTCCCTCACCCTTGGACTCCTGGGAACAACTACCCAGCCTTGAAGACATCACTGACCATCTTCCCACAATCAACTTGCATACTCAACCAGAGAAATTGTTTGATTACTAATTCTTTTCCCCACATTTTGGTGTCAGTCTCCATCCCCTGGCATGATATTTCATTAAGGAATTTCCAGCCAACCACACTCCCATCTTAATCACAGCAATACAGCCCACGTCCACACCTTGCTAAATCCTGCAAGCAATCTCCAGGGCAATTACAGGGATTGCCTATGCACAAGATTAATGCTGGTGGCTAGGATATTGTATCCTTTAACACAATTACACGTGGGGAAACAAAGAATTAAAAGTACAGTTAGATAGTTCCACACATCTGAAACTGGCTGACGGGGGTGTATGATATATTGTTACCAACACTAACATCCACTGCTCATTTTCCCAACTGATTATGTTTTGTCTGTATTCACCATTTAAGCTCATCTGTGCATTCTTTTACCCAGTAGTGGGAAGGCAGAGGAGCAAAGTCACTACAGGCTGCTTTGCTATGGAGTTCTGCAAATCTGCTTTCAGATACACAGTTTTTCAGCTGGATTTTCCTCTCTTCTGTTCACACACAGTGCTGAGATGTAGTCTCTCTCAAGAGAAAGGACCTTAAAAACTTGGGAATTGTGTTTTTCGTCTCCGCATTCAAAATGTCCATTTAAGAGCTCTCAAATGCCAGAGAGCAGCAGCTTGCTCAGTTTTCAGGACACTTAAATGCAAAACTCTGTTTTTCCTGTAAAACAAATCTGAAATTTGCAGAAGGGGACAAGCAGGCACTGAAACCATTAGGCAGGTGTTATAAATCTTAGAAAGCTTCTTCACATTCTCGTTAGAACGCAAGATCCCTACAGTATGTACACCAACAACATGGCACAGTAAATCAGTCCAAATGCATCAAACTGTTTTGTTTTCCAAAAAGGTTTTAGTGCAACTACATCCATCACACCATCTCAGTATGTTTCTGTGATATAACTGATGTAACTATAAATTTTCACAGTTTATGCTTTCTCATATCTGAGAAGTGAAGCTCTATGTGCAGCCTGATATTTTTAGTTTCCTTATTTGAACATATATGCCTGTTTGTAAGAAGAGAGATCAAGCAAGTGCACTTGGCAACTGGTCTGGAAAGTGATAGGACCATAATAGACTTTAATGGAAATTCATTTCAGTGCTATGCTACACTAGGAAACCAAATTTCCAGCCCATATTAACTTGAAGGTTAGCCCTTCTTGATTACTTAGAATGCTCCTGTTAACTCAGGAGGGCAGTTCAAAACTTCTGGATAAAAACTATTTCAAGTTCATAACATTTTACACCTTGAAGATCAGGGCAAAGCTGTGAATATAACATTCTCTCAAAATCTAAGTAGAGACTTCAAAAAACATGTAAAAAACCGGAAAGCTAGACATGGTCACAGCAGTTTGCATGCCTCAAGAATTATGTTCCTTAATTGTGGAATAAAGTTGAGGATGTGAGAGAAAAGAAGTATCATTGCACATTGTTTCCATCCTCAAACTTTTTAACCCATTATGGGGCAGATGAGTAACTGCAGAATTATTCCTTGTAGGAATCTCCATAGAGGAGATGTGATGGTGTCAAACTGTGTCAGTATACACTGAATATGCTTCTTTAAGGAACTCTTGAACCATTTGACTGTATTGATCTCCTGTCAGAGAGAAGAATGACATTTCTTGCCTATGAGAATGTCACACTGTCACCAAGAATGAGAGGAGACATCAACTCACCACCCATCAGCGGGTCCCTCACTACCTCTGTTGCTTTCCAAGGCACACTCTGCCACAACCCTGACTTTTAAAAAGGTCTGGATAAAAATTTATGTAATTCAGATCAACTTCCCATTGATTCTTGGTATACTATGAGCTCTTCCAGTAACGTCAAATGAATGATATTTGGCTGGAACCAGAGTACGTGGAGAAAAACGAGAGTTTTACAGTATTGCATCCATAATGAAAACCAGACATATTCCAAGAAAAACTCCCTGTGCCACTTCTGATTATCTTTAGTCCAACTTGTTCACTACTCTTCCACTGGCCAACTACTCCAAAAATACCCCTCTGCAGGGATCACTGTGCAAAAATGCTGTTCTTGGAATCTGCTTTCATAGCTGGGAAACCTTAGGATTTTGTGTTTTCCTTATTTTTGAGCTTCACAATTCTTGATGTTTTGTCTTTTCCTGCACTACAACGTCCTCACTTTCTCCTCAGGATGTCTCCCAGACTCTCCATAGAGTTATGCTTAGTCCTCTCTGCTCCCTCATGGTTCTTAGTTTCCTAAACCCTGCAGACTGCCTGGATTATCCACTCAGTTCTCTGTAAGGAGATGGAAGAACTGAGTGAAACTTTGGTTCTCCTTTTAAATACAGGAGTCTGTATGGAAGTGACTCAGTACTGGTTAACAACTGCCTCTTGTCCTCTCCTTCCACATTAGCACCCCATTAAAATACCTGGAACTGTTTCAAAGCTTAATATCAGACCCTAAATAGCCAGATGACATTTTCCTGTCTCCAGAAAACCAAGGAGAAAAAACAAAAATAATGCAACTTTTTAAGAAAGAAACAAATTCAAACCAAACTTCAGAAGAGACAATCTCAAAGCTCACTCTAAAACAAGTACCAGGAGATGCTAAAATTACACTTTTATTAAGAGACAAAATATATTCACCCCTGCTCTGCATAGTAATTAATTGTAATACTCTACAGGAAAAAATTACTTTCTAACAATGAAAATACATCTGCCACCCCTTTAGAGAATCTCTGAGTTGCCTAACCCCAACTTTCATGAGCTGCCATTTGGGCCAAAACGGTATGAGTAACTCGAACAGAGGTAAACAGCCATCAGAACAAGAATGAAGGAAAACACAGAAGGCATCCACGGCTGGAGAGAGGCTGAGTCGACTTTACTAAACCGTATCTGGAATATAGTTAGAACTGCAGCAATGCCCAAAAAATCCTGTAAGAGATCTCCTCACTCAAAAAATTGGTCTTTGTTTTTAAAAACCCTCTCAAAACAAGTCAACTTAAAGAAAAATCTGTGGTCTACAACACGACCATAGGATTTTCATATGCAAAGAACTAAGAGTGCAGAGTAGACCTTGATGGTCTCATTAAAAACACAATGAATTTTATGTTTTAATTTATTGTACATAAAGGAGTTTTAAAATATATTTAATAGTTATTAAATCTGCATATGTGAAAAAAACCACATGGCAACCAGGGCCCAAATAATGTTCACCTTGCTTTGGCTGCTGGTATTACTTTTTCAGAAGTAGCTCAAAAGATAAAGACCCTGCAACCTTTTCTTGAATATTTGAATATCAGCTCTTCTTACACATAATTAGATTTGAAAACGCAAATATCTTTTGGTTGAGTAAATAACGTCAGAAGTTCAAGACTCCAAGACAAGTATATTTGCAATTATATTGCAGTTCAAAAATAAATGAAAAATTGTTCTCTGAAAAATCAAGTCTTAAAATAGACCAAAGTACAACATATGCTTTTGTTTTATCTGACAGTGTTGCATATCTGGATTGAGACAGTTAGCTTCTCTGTGTCAAAATCTAGATAAAAATTATCTGTATAAAGGGAGTAAAATGTCAAATTCTGAATTATCTGACAATCCTACAACAGATGGTCTAAAACATTAGTGATTCAGTTGTTGCTGGCATTGGGTCAGTTCCTTACTTGTTAATTAAGGACCTTATCATTGAACTGTTATTTTGCTATAAAATGCCCATCAGGAGAAAGAAAAAAAACATAGCAAATGCATGGTTAAAGATTTTATAAAGCTTACTCTCCATTTGTGCAAGAATTTCCATTCTGGCTGATTAATAAAATTCCAGGTTGGGAAAAAAAACTTCCACTCCCAGTTGTTTCAATAAGATCCAGATCTTACCTTTAGTAAACATTGGCAAGTGCAGAAATGCTCAACCCTATCCATTTCACCTCACGTGAGGATGTATTTTACAGTTCAAGATGCTCAGAGAGCAAATGTTCAGCCTCCCTCTTCCAGAGGGCACAGTCTGGGTTTGGAAAGCAAGTCACAGGAGGGGTGACAACAGGCAAAAGAGATATCCAGAGTCAGCCCTTCTCCACCACAGAGTGGAGCTTCTCCAGCGTCCACTCATCATTCACAGCACAGAGTTTGTCCTTCTCCTGCAGACAGGACCTGCCTCCCTGCATGTCACTGCTGGATCTCAGCATCTCCTCTTCCCTTCTGCAGCCAGAAACAGAACAGTTCATCTTGTCTAACTTCCAAGTCCACCACAGGTAGCCCCAGGCTGCTCAGGGCACCTCTCACACCCCGAGAAGGGTCCCTGTCACACCCCACCACACCCTGAGTCGGGAACTGGCCCAGCAAACAGGTGAAGGATTGCCATGCCACGGACCTCAAAAATGTTGAACACTTCTGTGCACAAACAGATTCTTACGTTGGAATCAGCTCAGGAAAAGTGAAATGCCTGCAAGAGGTAAAATCCTGTACACCTGCTCATTAAATCCAGGATCATCCTAAGTTATATTGAAGTTATTCTACAATGAAGGAAAACAAAAATAGCAAGTAATGTCTACACCACCACAACAAAAATCTCTCTCCTTGGTATTTCCTTTCCATTGGCATGTCCTCTGTGTGGGAATACATTCCCCCAAATCACTTCCTCTAACCCAGTCCACATTCATGCTGGTGATGAGACCCTCACCAGCACTTACCACCGGGAGCAGTTCCCCAAACAATTTGAAGCTAAAGCTTGTTCCCTCCTGAAGATCATTTTTTTATCTGATGCTTTGAAATCTATATGCAAGAACACATATGGGCTGGCAATTATACAACTGGGTATTTATAAACTCTAAAAATGTTAACATATGTTCGAAAGCAAAAACAATTTGCCACTAAATAAGCTTTCATCTTCCATTAGATGGACTTTCCCTGAAAAAATACAATTAGGCACTGATCAACCTTGACAATATGAATTTAAATGTAAGATAAAATCACTTTTTTTAAAAGAAAGAATTGAAATTTTATCCGAGTGTGAGATTTTCAAGTATTACTATGCAATGATAGATTTAACAGTAGCCAGAGGATGCATTCAAAGGAAATGGAAATATTGAGCTTGGAAATCTAACTTTTATAATTTCTTTACTTTACAGCTAAAGACCCAAACACTGCACTGAAATACCACAGAAAACTGCTTTGCTTTTAAATATTAGAGGTATCTTTGACTTCTGCATAAGGCAAACACTGCAACTTCAGACCTTTTAAACTAAGTCTTGAGAAGCATTTCACTTCATTTAGAAGCTCCGCTTATTGGCAGTTTAAATGAAACATTTTTATAAGTACAACAACCAACTTTTTAGAATGTGCCCTTTTAAAATAAATCCCCCCTTGACACACTGCATTTGGGTTTTCATCCACCTGCAAGTGCTCATCTAATGTTTTAACAAAAGTTACATTGGTCAGACTTGGCACTGGATGAAATTGCTGTTTCCTTGCTTTCTGTTTAATGTTGGATGGCCATTTCTAATGGGCTGTGCAAAGCTGGAGAAGGGCAGAGCACAAACACAGTGGGTTCAGAAAGCAGCAAAGCATCTGCCACTGCTCCCAAAGTGAATCACAATTCCAGTTCTTCACACTCTAATGCTTATTTAAAATACCAAATTTGACAACACTGGTAGAAAGCAACAGAAAATTAAGAATCAATAAAGGCTCCCATAATCCTGCAAGCAAATGAGTGCTTATAGATCCAATGTGCAGTTTTTGATTGCAGAGGTAGGATGGTTTCAACTGCATGTCCTAAAGACTGAAAGTACTATGGCATAAATTAATAATAGTGAGTCTATAAAGGTTGAATTGATACTGACATCTTGGATATTATTACTGTAAATGACAGATTAATGGACAAAGGCACAAGATCCCAAAAGTAGTCCTAGATATTTAATTACTAGGAAGTAACCAATAATCATATTAATTAGCACAGTTAAAAATCCCATCGAGCAGTAAATGATTTCAAAGGAAATTTTGGCTACAACAATGACAAGTTAAGTAATAACTTTGGCCGATGCCAGCACAGAATAAATGATTTAATGATCCCCACAGAAAGTTTTATTTTACTGAGATCAATATCTGACCCCTATTATACGCTAAAAGCCATGCCTAAAACCAATTATAAGAACTATTGTTGGGCCTCTCAATTACAAAGAAATTTGCTTCTCAATTGTCATTCCATCAAAATTAAATAGACAATATGGAACTAAATGCATCTTTTTGCCTCTCAAGAGCAATAGTAACTATTGGTGCTTCTACATTTTATTAAAAAATAACTCTTTGGTACTCACCTTTATGGATTATTTAAAGAAAAAGTAAAACATTTTGCATCAGTATGTATTTCTAAATGAAACCTATTATCACTAAGTGAATCACAGAATGGTTGGATTGAAAGGGACATTAAAGATTATCCAGTCCCACCCCCTGCCATGGGCAGGGACACCTTCCACCAGCCCAGGGTGCTCCAAGCCCCATCCAGCCTGGCCTTGGACACTTGCAGGGATCCAGGGGCAGCCACAGCTGCTTTGCCCACCCTGTGCCAGGGCCTGCCCACCCTCCCAGGGAGGAATTTCTTCCATGCAACTAACCTGAACTTCCCCTCTTTCAGTCTGAGCCACTGCCCCCTGATCTATCACTACAGTTCCCAATCAGTGAACATGATTTAACACTGCACCTGAAAATCTAAGCAAATGTTCTGAACTTAAGATTTTGCGTTACTAAAAGTGTATTTTTTAAAACATAATCACTTTCAAGCTTGACTTTCATCACTACTGGTCATGTACTGATGTTCTAATGAACTAATATTTCATGCAAAATAAAAGGGTTTGAGATGAAGTGAAACTTTTTAACTCAAGTTATACAGTTATTTTCTACTTCTATGTAACAAAGGAAAAATTTCTTCACTGAAAGGGTGGCCAGGCATTGGGACAGCCTGTCCAGGGCAGTGGTGGAAGCACCATCCCTGGGAGTGAGCAAAAGCTGTGTGGATATGGCACCTGGGGACATGGTTTCATGATGAGTATGGTAGTACTGGGTTAATGGTTGGACATGATGATTTTGATGGTCTTTTCCAACCTTAATCATTCTATGATTTGGGGAAATAATACTTATGTCTGAGTTTTCTAGAAACAGAATTTATTATCCAAATATGATGGAAAGCTTTTACTGTAAAAAATTATGCCCATGTGCCAAAATTGATGATTTTTGATCCCTAAATTACTTTTTTTAATCCTGTTTGCCAATAAAATGGGACACAATTAATGTAATTATGGTAATATTTACAAAGTGAAAAAAGATCAACATTAAATTGCATTACACATTATTTGTATTCAGATTTTGCACTGCCTTTGCTCAGATCACATCTTGCTCACACACAAACCCTGCTTGAGGATGATACCAGGCAGTAACATGGATAATTGTCACGTATCAATCAAACACAACTTAAAAAGGCAGCTAAGCTGTCAGGATGTGACCTGAATGATGGAATACTCAGTTAAAAATGCGGAAGGAATAGAAATAAGTCAAGTTAGTCAAGAATCTTATGGTTGTCATGATCTAAAAGCAGGCTGAGGATACTTATTACTGATCAGTTGTTACTGTGTTAATCTAAAATAATCTAGTTTTTTATATATTTTATATATGTGTGTGCACATAGTCTAAATTTTCAAATATCTTCATTAAAAATTCCTACTGGGTTTGTGTAATAGGCACGTTTAAAAAATTACTGGCTATTTAAATCTTAGGTCATTCTGATTTTAATGTCAGACTAGTTGATTCATGTGTTCATTCAAATATATCAGTGTTTCTAGAGTTATACCTGCTCCTCACAGAAGACAAGACAGAAAAAAAGTATCTGCAAACAAAAGCAAAGAAAATACAGCTGCTTTTCATGTCAATATTCAATTTGTACTACTTGTAGCACAGTTTTCCTTTCGGTGAGCAATTCCCTTTAAAGCTTAGTTTTTCAACCAAGTTTGTTTTCAGGAGCAGAAATACAACTTCCAGAAATTATCTGAGGAACAATCTCTTTAGTACTAGGAAGTGTAGTTATAAACCAGACATTAACCTGATAAATACACTGGACAAACACTATGGAAATACAGGAGCATTTAAGGAAGCACATCACTTAATAGAAAGGCTTAAATAATGAATACAGAATTAATGGAAAAGATCTCCAATGCCATTGCAACATTGAAATTTAAACCAAAGGCAAACTTATAATGAATTTCTGAAAAAGACTTTCCTACAGCAAGATCATTAATTGCTTTCAGGTTTTTTAAATAGAAAAAAGAATAAAACCTCCATATAAAATGTAACTGTAACTGCCAGAATCCAGTGTTACCAAAAGAAATGTGCAGCAATTAATCCAGACAGTTCTCACTCTAATGCCATTTCATGATTGTCGAGGTCAAAAAAATGGGATCATGAAATAGAGAAGATTAATTTCTCAGAAGTTTTTACAGCTGAACGTGGACAACCATAGATTAACTACAAAGACAAGAAATCTAGACCCTACAAGGATGAGAAATTTAGACCATCTGTAGTACATCAAGTATTAGTCTGTGCATTATTCTTGGCTTTCCATCAAACTCTGGTCCTTGAAAAAAAATACCTTTTTGTTTAAAGCTTCAAGGAGTACAGCTGTTCTTATTACCGGTTTTGGAAATCACTACTCAAAACCTTTAAAATAGAACATATCTGAAAAGACTCAGCAAAAATTAAATTTACATAAAAGCTTACAGTTAAAGTAAACTTTCAACATTCTGAAGATGAAAACAGAGCAAATAATCAGGATAAATGCAACTGGTTCAGAAAAACTTCAGGAAGAAACTAAGAAATATGGAAAACCAATTTAAAGAATTATAGGGGATACTGAATACTGGCTATCACTAAATATTGGAATATAAAGCACACAAGACTGAAAATATTTGCTTAAAAGAAGGATCAGTATGTTGAATTTGAATTTACCATACCTGCTGCTTACTCTGAAAGTTAAATTAGAATGAACAATTTACCATTCAAAAATAACTTGGAACAACCAGTTATGAAATTACAGTAAGAAAACGTTGGCATTCATTTAATTCCTCTGTTCCAACCTTTTCAATAAAGTAGCAGAAAAAAGTTCATGCAAAGGTCTTTATTCTAAAAACAGCAATAAAGAAAACACACTGTATAGATTCTAAATAAGTACAAGTATCAGAAAATGGAAAGCGTTTTCTATAGCTACAAATTAGCAGCTTCCCCTCCTCCACACTTTTTTTTTGTTTTAATTCTCAAATATATAATAACAAAAGTACGAGAAAGGTCTTAAAACCACGAGAGATGCTAAAATAAGCTTGGCAATCAATATCTCCGGAGCAGTCTTATTAACAGTCCTTACAATAAAAATTCAAGCTAGCACAATCGGAAGCAGGGCAGCTTTATTGCTCTGAGGTTGCACCTGAGATAACCAAGGAGAAGCTCTAAGAATTAATTAGAAGAAAAGGAAAAGGCTAAATGGCCCAAACCCTTGCTCTGTGACACACAGTCTCCCTTCCCACAAAACAGAACCAAGTTTTCAGCTATTAAACGATTGCCCATTTACTGCCACAGGAAAGCAAAAGGTCTCCTGGCCAGCCAGAAGCTGCAGGACTCTGCTCACAGATTCATGTAACTCAGGACAATCCACAGCGGGCTCAGGCAAGGTCTAGAATTACACCCTTTCATCTCAGAAAATAACCTGTGGGTTTGGTATACCCAAAGTTACTTCAGATCCGATCTGTCTTCCCATGAGACACGGACCGCTTTTGGAATTCTTCCTTTTTGATGTCATGGCAACATTTATGGGATCTTCCCATCTCAAGTATGTTTGTACAGCTCCAAAGACAATCTAACTGAAATTCTTCAGGTTAATCCTCTAAGAATATCTCATTGAAATTCACAAGTGCCTTGTCATAGAATCAAGGAAAGGCCTGGGTTGAAAGGAACATTAAAGACCACCTTGTTCCAACCCACCTTCCACCAAACCAGGCTGCTCAGGGCCCCATCCAGCCTGGCCTTGAACACTTCAGGGATGGGGCAGCCACAGCTTCTCTGGGCAACCTGTTCCACTGCCTCACCACACTCACAGTAAAGAACTTTCTCCTGCTAGCTCGTATCTAATCCCGTAACATCCAATCTCACTCTGCCCTCTGTCAGTCTGATGTCACTCCGTGCCCTTAGAAGTGTCTCTCCAACTTTCCCAGAGGCTCCTTTCAGGAACTGGAAGGCTGCAATTAGATCACCCCGAAACCTTCTCTTTTCCAGGCTGAACAATCCCAGTCCTTTGAGCCTTAACCCAATTCTCTCAGCCCACCCAAGCCTGGGCATGGAGCACCTTTTATTTCAGAGCACACAGATAACTTCTTGTTCTCATATATCTACCATGGGAACCTTTTTACACCTTGACAGAGGCTGTACCTTTACCCCTGAAAATTACATTAAAGCTATTTTTATTGCTCTTAGATGTTTGAACACTGTATCCTAATGTCCTGATTATGAGCAGACCTGTTGAAATACAGACAAAAGTACATGGTGTGACAGGATTTTAAGTGCATTGACCCACTTATTACAGGCAAGATAACAAACACATTTTAATACAAGTTTACTGTGTATAGAATGCAATCCTCTGGTGTGAGAACACTAGACGTATAAAATAAAACACAGCCTGTAAGCACTGGAATCATCACTGCTACATTAGCAGAGAACTAGAGCCTACACCTCAAGTAAGACTGCTGAAAAGGAAGATTCACTAGAAAACATACTTGGACAACCAGAAGATAGAAAAATATTCTTACCAGAAAATAAGGGGGGGAAAGCAGCTCAATCTGTCCAGCTAATCAAAGTGAAGATATGGTTTGCTTTGTAGAGTTTCCCTAAGTATGACAGATTTCCTCCCAGCATCTGCCATCTCAACAACACATGTGCCTGTGTACCTGGATCTCACTCCTGGTGAGGGGATAATGGCAAGGTAAGATCTGCCACTTTCTACAACGCCAACAGAGATAAAAGGCCCCTTCCCATGTTTATAGCAACAACTTCAACAGCAACAGGACTCCAGTAATAGGACTTCTTAGAAAATTTGTGTTATGATGTCTTCTGCCAACCTGCTGCCAAAAAATGAAGGAATTGCTTCAGGCCAGCTACACCAGAGCCTTGCCAGAGGAAAGCCTGAGCAAGGGAGGCAGCTGAGGGCAGCACAGAACTAAACAAAGCCAAACTCTAAGACATTCAAAGCAAGGGGGGAGAAATACTGTGTATTGGTGCATACAGTGTACAGCCCAGGACAGACCCCAGAAGAAGTCACCCAGGGAACGGGAAGGCACGGAGAGGGAATGGCTTGGGAGGATGGAGCTGTGCCAGGCAACGGGGAGGCGGCTCTGCTGAGAGCTCGTGGGTGAAGATCAGAGGGAAGGCAGGGAAATAGGATGTGATGGTGCTGTTCTGCAGAGAGCCAGATGTCCCCTGTGGTCACACTGAAACCATCCTCAGCCCAGGGAAACCAGCCCTGCAAGAACACCCTGCAGCAATGCTGCTGAACAGCAGCCTCAAACTCAGGCAACCTGACAGAGGCTTGTTTTGTTGGAATCCAAAACACAAAAGATCAGGTATTCCCACCTTCGGGGCAGAGGAAAAAAAAAAAACAGACACAAAAGTCTTCCCCCCAAAACCAACCTACCAAAAAGAAAAAGAAACACCCCCCCCAACCCACAGTTACCTTGCAATACTTCTAGTTTTCAGGGCTAACCTCATGAACCCTCACAAAGTAAAATCTCAGAGGAAAAACAGTTTTACTCATTTACGAAAAATCACAACTCAGAGCACCTCCTCTCCTTTTCCCACCTGCAGTGAGGCAGACTTGCATTCTAGAACGTTCAGTACAGCAGATTTTCAGGTGAGCTCACATTTATTACACAAGCTTGAAGTGGAGCACCATACCCAACAAAATGAGACTCAAGTGATTCTGTCTGTGTGCCTCTGATTCAGAATAATTTGCAGTCAATTTACTATCCAACTGTTTTAAAGTTTTTAAAGAAAGAAATCAGAAGAGAAAAATAACTCAAAAAAGACAGGAGTATAGGTACCTCAGGGTTCCCTATTTTCATATCACCCAGCAAAAAGAGGAATATGACAGCCAGTCTTCCTCTGATCCACGATACCTTGATGTCTCCTCCTAAAGCACTTACTCCACTTTGACAGTAGAGCTGAAGATGATACCTTTTCCCAGTCCTCAAGTCAGACACCAAAGCCCTTAAATAGACTAATACAAATGAAAATAAAACTAGTCCCTTTATAGAGACACCAAATACATAATAAAAGAAATAAATGTTGTACCAGTTCCTATCTACTGGGATTGATTTTAGCTTATTTGATCGGAGCAGTCAAACAATAAGTTTTTACTTCTTTCCTTTAAATGCATCTACATAAGAGCAAAGACATTTTATTTAGTTACCCCTAGAGAGATATTTCAAATTATTCTTTAAAGGATGGTGAAATTTTGAACTTCAGACACATTAAAAAACCCTTAAACAAGCATTTACGTTCAAATATTAGTCTGATAATATTCACACTGTCAACAAGGGAAACTGAATCTCCAAGGCATGAAAAACCTTGGGGGTCACCAATTTAAAATCTCAGTTTCATTACTCTGTAATGATTAGAATTTTGCTCCTTCACAGCATAAATTCTCTCAGTGTATAAAACAACAAAAAAAGAAATTAGTAAAGCAGTAAAAAAAGGCCCTATGGTTTGATATTGATCCTCCTACAGTTGTTCCAAAGGACAGTGTTTCTTCTTCAAGACAAAATATATACTGTCTTCCCTTGTAGTGACAGCCACACTAACTCAGCTGTCTTCCATTGACAAACGTGTCCGAGTTGTGCCTGCTAGGGCTGGGCTTTTTTCCAGAAAAGACTTCAGAAATGTATTTGTGATACTTTCAGTGATTTTTTTTCTCCCCCTTCCCTTTTAGAAAAAAAAGTTCACATTTCATTTTTACCTTTTGTTATATCTTCCTTCCCATCGGTCCTGTTTTTCTCAGTCACAAACAATTGAAAGCATCAGTTTTAACTGTGAAACACGAAAATGGGATTTTCTTCATTACTTTCCATTATAAACTACAGTCTGAGAACACTGAACATCATTCACAGCTGCACTGCACTCCAGAAAAGCCTGTAGTACTTCCTTTTTGGCAACATAAACTGTATCTCCACATTGATTGATGTGTTTTTCTTAATAAAAAAAAAATAAAAAAAAATCCCAGCTATAACAGTTACTGATTCAAGCATTTCTAGCACATTTATTGTGCCCTCTTTGTCCAAATGTGATTTATATTTGGTATGTGCTGCAAGAGAACAAGACATTGCAAGGTTAGTCTCAAACTAGCAAAGGCCTTTAAAAGCAATGTCTAACTTCCACGACTTGTTCAATCAACTCCAATTAAGTCACTTGGTAAGGATGGATTACTCCCATGAGGAAATGCTGCTGATCTTAAGTCATTACACTTTTCAGAGATACTGAGTTGTTCATGTATTCAGAAAATTTAGAGAACAGTGCAGTTGTAAAAACTGATTGTAGCTGTGTATAATTGATAAAAACCTTAATGGATTAATAGTGTCCCTTTCAGACAAACACCATTTTTGATGGATAAGCACAAAAACTGCAGTCCAGGAGACACGTTGCTGTATACACCCACCTAATAATCTGCTACCAGTTTGGAGTGAAAACTAATTTAATCCACACGATTGCGTTCTAGCCATCAATTCTTTAGGTGTTTCTTAGAAGCATTCCGAGTATTTTTCTCCCTCACAGTTACAACACACTAAATCATTAAATGCAAAAGAAAAAAAAAATTACCAGAGACATTTCAGACACCCCTCGCATCCAGAAATTCCATCCAAGATGACTTTAGACTTGTTCTTATTGTACCACCCGGAGACATGAAAGACCTGTTAAGTCACCGTAATGGAGAGCTCGTCCCTGGGGTGTCTTCTGCAAGTGATTCATTTCATTGACTCTGATAGTAAAAGGGTCATAAGCAGAAGCAACAAATATGCAATGTAGCACTGAATGTACATTCTGGATTTATTACAGAAAATTGAAAGCACTGCAGCACCAAAAGCTAATATACCATTAAATACAGCATAAAACACAGCAAATACCTCTATACCTTACTTTTATTATCTGTTTTACGAATATTTTAAGTCACAGTGGATTAAGCTATTTTACTTCCTTTACAGGGGTCTAGAAGGGATCCATGAGAGCTCCACCTTACTTCTGCTCTTCAGAATGTTCTTATTTATACTTCATATGCAGTTTGTCACAATTTAATTTAATTAGCTGTTAAATAACTGTTAATCTGTTCCTCAACCCATTATATGCTTTTACATCACATTCAAGAAATACAGTACTTAGAACATCTACGTAATTTTTCCATACACATAACTAAAAATACACAAACTTGAAGACAGCAGCCAGTACACGTCATTGCAATATATAATAGCAAAGTGGAATAACTTTTATGGAAACATGAGATTCAGTGTTCAGTATGAAGAGCAAAGACTGATGTTGAGAAATGTTTCCTTTTTGTAAATTGATAGGATAAACACACCCCTGGAACATTCCGTCCACGGCAGGAGATTAAAAAAAAAAAAAATAATAATGCCAAATTAGGTGTTCAACCCTGACAGAGTGAATGGGACTTTACCCAAAAAAAATCTCACATGCGTTAGAAAAATTCAGTCAAAACCAAACTTAGTACTACATCTTCCTTGTGAAGAATGCACCTCAGTTTTCTACAGATAAACTCTATTTGCCTAGAACAGCTCAGAAAAAGGGGTGAAACACTCACACAGTGATGGACAGATGAAGCCACTTTTAAATGCAACTCTGGAAACCCACTATGAAAGGTCACCAAGAAGTCAAAGAGCAAATCGTCCTAATATATGTTAGTTTGAAACCTCTTCAAAGTCAATGAAGTAAAAAAAGCAAACCAGTAAAATGAACAAGAACTTCAAATGTATATTCAAGCACTGACTTTTCCCACATTCAACAGCTGACAAAAGGCACAGGATTCACAAATTTAATCTCAAACACCAAGAGAATGAATACAAGCAAAATTTTATCATGCTGCATCATCACATGAGTTCAGTTGATATAAACTGAAAAAAAAAAAAGAACCAAAACTGAAGCTGCCACAGAGCTGTTGCATCTTCCAGAGCTTTTTTTTTTTTAACTTGTCTTCTCAGAGATATTAGATTGTGTCATGACAGAGTGGTGCAGCTTTATTGAGTTTAAAATAGCAGACAAAGATTAATGCAATACAACAGCTTTTATGAACTTACCAGCAGTGAAAAGGCTGGCACTGGAAATTCAAGAGACATACATAACCACAAGGACACCCACACATCTACTACTGTGCCCAGGAGGTCTTCACTTATACAGTTTTTTTGTTTGGTTTGTGTTTTTCTTATACTACATATGCTATTCGCTGAACTTCAGCATTTTGTACAGTTCAAAGAATTGCACTCACTCAACTCAGTTTATTTTTCTCTGCCGATTCTAAAGAATAGTTCTAACCCATACCAACATCCATAACTTCAAAAACCTTTAATTTTTTGCCTGTAATTAAGCTTTTTGCTGATGACAATTATACAAGACAGACAAAAGACAAATCTTTGCAAAAAAACAACAAAAAATTGTTGAAAAAACAGCAGAGCCTTTAAAAATTTATAAAAATAAAAATCAGTAAACTTTAACAACACTTTGAATCAGTGACACTTCACTTTCAGTCCTACAAGACAGAAAAAAGGTCATCAAAACAACATGGATCATGCAAATGCCCCCCAAAAGTGCCTGCCTATGATGCATCAAAATAAAATAAACATTATTCCCCATAGCTATGTGGGAACGACCATCCTGATTAGATGACATTAGCTACTGGTGTATTTTATTCTTCAAAAGCATTCATAAACTACTCCAAAACCCTCATGGGGGAAAATGTAGCCGTTTCTCACAGCGTTAACACTGGGTCCCTATATATCTCAGTCAATTGATTTGATTCTTTACCAGCTATATAGATAAAACCAAAAATAAACTACTTCATGAACATCCTGCAGCTCCTCTGAGAGCAGCTGTTACTGTAAACATGTTTCGCTAGAGGCAAATTCTGTTCTTTCCCTTTTCATACAATTCCTGTTTTCCTCTAATTTTCAAGGTTGCTTTGGTAGGAATAAAACAATAGGCAGCCAAGCCAGATAGTACTGTAGTTTAAGTTCTACAAAAATGTTTCCCCACACAGTAATACATATTTTCTACGTCCAAATCTTCATGCAGCTCCTGAGAATGCAAAATGAGTCAATTCTTAATTTTTTGGGGTTTGGGTTTTTTTTTGGGGGGGAAAGGTTTTACAAACCATCACAAACTACTCCATGGCAGCACTGAAGCTACTCAGCACTAACACAGTTTTTTGCATGAGATTTTGACTTACTCTACAAATTCTGCTTATCTCAGTCACATGTGAGTTTGTATAAACATTTTATTATAAAAGCAAAGAACAAATGTTCTCGGTGATTTTTTCTCATTTCCCCTATAAAGTCAAGCAAAAAGCTGTTTCTTTGCACTGAGAGGGAACTGGTGCAAGAAGGGATTTAATGTGACAGTGATCATATACGCACACGCACTGATTATTTCACCATTTACTAATCTGACAATCATCGCGCACAGGAGAACAAAACCAGATGAAGGAGAAGGTGTTTATGCAGCCCAGACATGGATTCACCACAGACAAACCACGTCTGCCCAACCCAAATGCCCTGGTGTGGCCAAGGACCACGCTGAGGACAAAGCCCCACATCTGTGAGTGGTCTCAGTTGGAAGGTGAGGAAGGATGAGCTGCATCAAGGGTTGTCAACTGGCTGCACCACTCAGCCCAAATCAGCGGCTTGGCTGGTGACATGTAACAAACCAAGGGGTTATTATTGTTTGATAACCTTATCAGCAAGCTGGAGGAAGAAGCAGAATACATCTACAGCAAACAGAGTGATGGCATCAAGCTTGGGAAGGAGAGGACTGATATAATATAGATACTCTGCTCTAAGGAACCTTGATAAACTGGGGGACTGGGCCAACAGAAGGGTACCAATAAGAAGTGGAAAACGGCACACCTGAGCCAGACTGACCCCACACATTTGTACAGACTGGGAATGACTGCAGCCCTGCTGGAAAGGTCCTGAATTCCCCACTCGGGAATAACTATCACAGAGCCAAACTCATCTCAGAAGCACAACGAACAGCAGGGCTCAAAACAAGAGTTGCAGCTCGGCAGGTTCACACTGACCTCAGACCTTTTGCCCAGGGTCTGGGAAGTGCAGCAGTGGAATAAGTCATCCACAGAGATGGTGGCAGCTGTACCCTGGAGATCTCCAAGTAAGCCAGAGCCAGCACAGCTCTGTGCTGTTGAGAGCTCTGCCCTAGGGGGGAGGCTGGAGGATATGCTACAGACCTCAGTTGGCGATTCTCAGCTGCAAGAACTCTTCCATATTCTACAACCTCTTTTTCCTCTGGCAAGGTTCTCTCCATGAGCCAAGAGAAATCCATTTTCACAACAAATTTATCTACCTTAAGAAAAATTTTCTCATGCATGTGCAACCAACCTCTGCTTAAACTAAACTTGTTAACTATTTCAAATACTGTTACTGAGAAAAATGCCACCTGATTCCAGCTGTTAAGTAACTGCAGTTGTAATATCTCCCTAGATGTAAAGCAATAATGCTGTTGGGTGAATGTCTGTGATAGGTGCTATGCCCATTCCAAGCAAAAAAAGGGAACTGCAATTTTTCCTCATCCTCCCCCCTAAATCTTCTGTCTGTGAGAAATGTTCAGCATTAACAGAAAGGTTGACCTCAGACTAATTGATTTATTGGCCCATGGCACAGCAAAATATCCCAGTCTCTTGAGGACAAACCTTGGCTGCAGGGTTTTTCTTTTATTTTGGACGAACATTAGTATGTATCTGTGTGCTAGTAAAGACAAAACTGAGCCTTGGTCACAGTAGACACCATCAACATGGCATTTGTGACACCAGAGCCAATTTTAGATTCTGGTATCTTCAGGTGTTCACATTCAGACTCTGTCTAAATCCTGCTGATTCAAACATTTGTACTTCCACGCAACTAAAATTCTAGTCCACGCTGTTACTGAGAGACATTTCCATTATTTCATTGTGTAGGTTTTTCTGGCCTGAAAATAGAGACATTCCCTTCTTACAGCCTTCAGCATCCTACTCTGAAGTTTACTTGGGTGAACTTCTGAATATTTCATCCCTTTTCCTTCCTGCCACAACTTCTCCACTACACTGAACACTGCACTCCGAAGACTTCCATAACACATCCCAATGACCACTACTGCCTCTCACTCAATAGGAATCAATTTGTGTTTTCCAAAACCTAGGAAGCCAGACTCCACAAACACACCTATGGCATTTCCAAAGAAGCACATCTGAGCTTTCTGCTCTGAGATGTCTCCCTCACACTTGGGAAAACTCCCATACACACATCAACAAATTGAATTAACTACAGTGGTTCATAAGCTTGAACCAATTCAACCAAAATCTACAGTACCTCATGTGCCTGAGTGGGTAGTAGGCACCCTCAGAGACTTACTATGAAATGAGGTGCTCCACAAGGAAAAAGAAAAATTAAGCACCATCCACATTTACATACAGCATCCCAAAATGCTTTGCTTTATCTGATGGATAAAGTAAAACTTTAAAACTCACATCTTTCACTTAGCAAAAGAGTTTAGGGCAAAGCAAGCCTAGAACAGGGCATCTCCCACCCATCTGGGTACATCTGAGGCACGGCACAGGGGAGAATTCAAAGCTGAAAGGGGTGGGAGAGAAAGTACAAGAGTCTATTCTGTAAGAAAAAGGACACCAGCTGAGACAGAGACCTCAGGGTTGGTTATCTGCCTTTGAAATCATTTCAGCATTTTGTAGAAAGTACTCAAGATATTAAAAAATAAGTGAGCTTGTCAGTCCAGCTTCCAAAGCAGGTTATTCGAGATGATTATATTTTTACAGGTAAGGGGGCAGCATTGAAGGCATACAGACAATTACTGTAAAGCCAGCATTCCTACTGCCTTATTCTCAGGCTAGAGAAATATTTCTCATAAAAGTATCCCACTAAGCCAGTAAACAAATACATGCTGCCACCTGCTAGAAATGGAAAACAACTGTTCACAGCACACTGTAGAGTGAGCAGTGCAAATCTGCTTGTGCCATGTGCAGAAGCTGTAAACTACTTGTCTAACTTGGCAAAGGGAATGTTAGAGAAACTTTACAAGTCCCTGCACTTGTTTATGATGAGACACTAATTTATATCATTCCTGATTAGATCCATGAAAATACTTTTGATCTATAAATAAGACTCCCTGTCGAAGTACACGAAGCTGGTTCAAAACAAGACATTCTTTTGCTGGAATGTGAGCAGCTGTGCAGAAAATAATTGGGATTGCTGGTCAAGGACTGCTATTTCAAAGTATTCCCCATGTAAACAGAGTTTTTGTTGTTTTACTCTACAACTCATTACTGTATTTCTCTTTACAGGATGTTGTAACTCCTTGAAGCCATTTAGAGAAGAGTTACAGGTAGAGAATCTTGTTTCCCTTAGCAGGAAAGCCCACCAGCATCTGAGCCTCCCCCAAATTATCTCTCTGTTATCACAGCAAGGATCAGAGCACAAAGCAATATAGTTTCAACTCACAGAACACTATTAGAGAATAATCATCATAAAGAGCTTGAAAAAGGAAACTCTTAAATATCCCCAACAGTGACCCCTGAAGCACTTCGAACTATTCTCTCTGACATCAAATCTTTGGATGTATTTTATACCTATCTTATAATCTCAGTTTAATTTCCAATCCATTCCTGAAACTCTGCCACCTGTTATGCCTGAATTGCTGGATCACCCTCTGTTACACTATCCAGCAAAAAGAAGTCTCTTACTTTGTCAAGTCTCAAAGACGAATTACAATTTTTCCAGTGAATAAAGTAAAACTTAAATTTAAACTCTCAGCATGACAAAATAACCTCCCAGGATCCAGATATGAGGGCTCTGAAAACACAGATTTGTCTTCAGAAGACTTTTGAGAAAGCAGCACTGAGAATGAGCATTTGCTTTCTCTGGCTGTAATCCTCTCTTTATTACTATGTCTCTTGGTGGTCTCCAGTTACAGCAGTTACACACTACAGAAAGTCAGAAGCTCAAATTAATTTTCATTTATACTTAATGTTTGCAATAGGAAATGTGGTTAATCAATTCTATGCAGGAAGTTACAACTCTTATTGACAGACTTCCAGTTGGGCAGGAATATTTCTAGGCCGTTCAGCCCCCAAAAAGTGGCTCAGGGTTACTTTTCAAAGCAGCAGCTGGATTTGTTCCTGGAAACTTCTTGTCCAGAGAACATTCAGAAGCTGGCAAAGTGTCTGGGAAGCAGCAAGAGCTGTATCTCTGCCGTGCAAAGTGCTGGACTTCCCATGGCCAACCAGACAGGTCAGGAGATGAACAATCCCAAACAGTTTTGCCCAACGTGAGGAATCCCTTGAACAGAAAAGGAGCAGAAGTTCTGGGTTTAAGAGCATGAGAATCAAAATTACAGTGAGGAACAGGAAACAGGGGCTAAAAGAATGAGAGCAAGGACCAAATTTCAGTGTGGTTTTACTCCCTCTTCCACTTAGTTTCACGATTCTGTCATCAACTACAAATCCTGCAACACCTTCTTAAACCCATTTTTGGTAAGCAACCAAGAGATAGCTGTCTGGTAGTGAAAATTCTATTTGAAATCACTTTACCAGTGGTTAGTGTAAGTATTTATCTTTTTAATTCTATTTTTATATTTGTGAGTTTTTTTGAAAACTCTGCTATATTTAGTGTCTATGTATTAGGGAAATAAAGTAGAAGGTGACTAATCAATCAATAAAGATATATTAGTCAAGCAAAGAACCAGAGGTGTTTTGCATATTAAAATAAACGTTAAACTTATACAAACTTATAAAAAACCATAGTATATGCATCCCAAATTCTCTGTTTAAGGCTTGTTGTTAGTGCCTTTTCAATTACATTTCAGTGCACAAAAAACTTACTTGACACAATTAAATCAGACTAAATGAACATGATTAAGGGTGCAAAATCAGGCATGTCAAAGTTAGGAAACACTAAATTTAGAAAGTAATATGCTCTGCATTTTTTGAAATAGGAAGAAGTACTATGAGAGAGATCCTGCCTTATTCAGCAAGAATTTGTTTATTGTACACTATTCAAATCCTGCTCCCAAAAAAGAAAATCCTAATGTGCTTCTCTGTGGCACTTTCAACGGTAATACCTGAGTGCTCACGCATTCATTTCCATGTGGCATGGAGAAGACATGTTTTCTGATCTGAAAAATGATGAAACTAAGGCACAAGAAGGTTAAGATCAAAGACATTAAATGACTCAAATAACCAATGTAAAATGTTTAGACTTGACTTTTCAAAGCGCATGATACTGAGCAGTGTTTCATATAGTCAAACATTCAAGCACCATTCCAAAGGTATGGTCAGTGTCAGCTACTAAGCTGACCTGATAGTTCACTGCTGCTAAAAGAAGGTAATCTTCAATTGTGTCCCTTCCATTCTCTCAGAGAACAGATTTCACCCTTCATTTGTACAGCTTAGCATTTGACTATTCAGCAAGTCAATATATCCCAAAGAAAAAAAATGACACAAAGATAATCACAAAAATTATTTGCTTCTGCTGACTTTGTGAGCTAAACTAGTTTGGCAAGCAGGAGATTTGATGTAAAGGAAGAAAAGTGATACAACTCCAAGACAGGGAATGGGATTTCCCCTCCTGCAGGCAACTGCCTGTTGGATCAGGTCACACATTGTGCCCAGCTGAATGAGTGGCTTGTTTGCAGTTCGGACTGGCTCAAGAACAGGCTGCCAAAGTTGGCAACTACTCCAGGGAAAACAACCAGCCATCACAAACCTTTCCAGCAGAGCATCAGGAAAAGGAAGAAAAATCCATCTCACTTCCCCAGGAAACAGATCTAATTTTAACTGATACCCACCACTGCAGCATTCCTAGGGAACAGCTCTGTCCAGGAAGAGAACAGACTTCTTGACAACCATACACATTCCAGGTTTTGCAGCACAGGGTAAAGAGCTCATAATAACTTTTCCTACCACAGTTTTCCACTGACCCTTCTACACAACAGACTGCTGGACTCCCACAAATAGGCTGCACAGAAATCAAGCACAAACAAGAAATGACATCTCTGGCACACCAGAGCAGAAACCCTGTTTACAACAGAATATATAGATAAATAATAAAAGATGCCATCCTAGTGAAGAGCTTGCCCATTTACCAAATTCTGAGGGTTTTACTCTGGAAACCTCCTAACTTATTTTAATATGCACTAGGCATTCACTGAGCCCTCCAGCACCCTTTTTTAAATTGAAGGAATAAAAATTCTGCCATACAGAACAGCACAGATAGTGAAAAGTTTCACTTTTTGCCATAGTAGCTCTGCCACATGGACAGTGACAACACAACAAACAGATATAAATTGTCTCTGGGCAACAAGACCAGGCCTTAGGGCTTCACTCCATAAATACTCCCAGCAATGCTGATGCAACTGTTCTCAGGAATGCACAGGGCAACACAATGCTGAAATGTTTGGGGGGATTTTTAAAGGAAAACCAACCAAAAGACCATAAAAATCCTACTGACCTTTTAAGCACAGCTTACATCACTGGTAAAGTTTATGGAGTCAGAAGGAATTAGACTTGGGTGGAGGATAAGGGAGAAGGGACATCAAATTGTATTTTCACATACGACACACCAGAACAGCATTTCGTTGGTCCTGCCACCATGTATTTCATTCCCCTGGTCCTGATTCAAGATGTGACCTTCTCATTGGGAATGGCAAGGATTAAGGAACTGGAAGATTCAATAGTCCAAACATTAATTTTCAACTCCTCTGTTCTTATTCTGACAGCAATGTCATTTCAAGGGACTACACGTTCACAGCCAGAGTCTCTTTAACTGACTTTTTGAGGTTTGTATTTGCATGCAGCAATTTTTTTTTCTCATGTTTTGATCAAAATACTTGGGGCAAATTCCAATAAATTAATAACCAGATACAATTCCAAGTGCAATCATTCCAAATTTCTGACAAGCGCTGCCAAGTGTGAACAACTGTCCTTCTTCCAATGCTCCCCAGCTGCAGATACACTTTGTTCCTTTTACCCTTTTTTGAGACTGAGAAAAACTTTCTCCATGGAATTCTTGAAAATATCGTAGACGTATTTCTAATTCCACATGCAACTTCAATTTAATGCCAATTTCTAAGTTGCCTTTATTTTGAATTTTCCTTCTATTTTTTATTTGCAACATCCCACACTAGTATAAAATTAACACTTGGCTAATACACTTGATGAATTTGTTAGTCACAAACTGTGTGTTCCAACAATATTAGACTGACATTAATGGGCAAATGGCAAAAGATCTTTTAAAATCAAATTGGGCCCTTTCTCATTTACTTTTTTAACAGCAAAACCCCTGACTGAGCTATGTTACAAACAAAAGAATTTGTTTGAAATATTGGAAAGAATTCTATTCTGCTGTTTCCATCCCTTTGTTCCACCTTTGGCGTGGTAAATCAGATCAGCTCCTGTGCTCACGTCTGGCAGTCGATAAACAGTATTCAAGTCTGTATCACTTTTGGCAGTTTGTTGCCACTTTACTGGCTGTAATTAAAATAACAAGCAATCAAATAGTAACATAAGTATTGCAAATACTGAAATACACAATTGTTAGCCAGCCTTTACAGGCCTAAACATCCAAGTGCTTTTCACATACTTTAGGTACTTCCAGAAAGCAGCAAGTGTACTGCAAAGTTTCACAAGTTGGCTTATTTAGCTTCTGCATCCTGGTTGTGCTGAGTTGATTCTAATCATTCCCAGTGAAAAATCAAACCTTGTTCCTCAGAGCTTCTACAATTCTAGCTCCCAGAAGAACAAAAAAAGCACAAAAATGCTTGACAGACATTTTTGAACTACTGAGTTATATTTTCTAAATTCCTTCTTAGCAAAAAAGTGCATAATCCTCATATAAAAGTGCCACCATTCTAGATATTTCAGGGTGAGAGAAAAGCTAAAACTAATGAAAGCATTTTGTTAGATTCATCCTTTCCCCTCCTTTTGAAAGACTACTAATTCTTAAGGCTTCTTAGTGTAAAATACTTATACATTACATACTTAAAAATACACTACAAAAGGTTCTGGTATATTATTTAAAACAGTCTTAATTTACTAATACATCTATTAAAATGTTTTTTCAAACTTGAATTTAAAGTACTAAAATCAGACAAATTTTAACTGCAGAAAGCAAAACTTAATAAACTTTCCTGAGACTCAGCACACTTGGTCCTGCAATTTCCCTGTAGCAATGTACACACTGAGAATGAAAAACAAGGAATGTAAATTCATGACTAATGCTAGTAACACAATGAGATACTCGTTATTTTCAATTACAATATGCAAGCACATTTACAAAACAGTCTGCAAGTTCTTTTCCCACTTCGCCAGAATAGGAGTGAAACCATATAAGCTGTAATTTAAGATTTATTTACTACAGATATATTCTTGGCTAATTTTTAATATACTAAAGATGTTCAGCTGCAGCATAACAAGTAACAGAAAGAAAGAAAAGTGAACAAGAAAGTCCTATTGCCTACGTATCATGTTGGCTAACATTAATATCAATTCTTTCTGCAGGGAAGATTTTCAGAAATCCTTCTGATAGCCTAACATGATTTCTTGTGGGTCAAACCACTTCAAAAGTGTCATAAGAATTTCTGCATATAATCTTTTTACTATTTACATGGATTTTTTTTTCTTATTCACCTTAATAAATATCACAAATTGACTACTACAACACAGAGCCACTGTTTGGGACAGGTCAGAAAGGGACATAAAGCAGAGCACAGTGGACTTAATGGGAACTTATTTTCAAGCAACAGTATCCCTCAGATTGATCAGGAGAACAGTCTGTAACAATGAGTGAGATCAACAGGACACACTTGCCCTCAACAGAATATAAGATTAAAAGCCCAGATTCACCTCTGAACTTGGCCAGACTGGCAGGAAAACCCACACGATTCTAGGGGAAAATACCAAATATTCTGCTGAATTATCTTTCAGATTTCTTTACTAAGTGGTTCCACCTGTTTCAATATCCAGATTCATACTTTCTGGTACAGAAATTTCAAACTAGGGGGGAAGAGATCTTAGAAGCTTTAGTGTCTTCTGTGGGCATAGATCAGTTTTAATTTAGGAACAACAAAACAAATCCCAGTCCTTGCCACGCTAATGTAGCACATTCCACACAGCCTTGCTTTTGGTTTCAGAACCACATGAAGTTCTGCCATGTTTCCATGGCTAGATCAGCAACAGAAAGCAGACAATTCCTCAAGTCATCCGAAAGGAAGTTTTCAAGAATTTGACCCTGAGAAAGAGGGAGGCAAGAAGAACCAGGTTTGAAAGTAAAAAAAAAAAAAAAAAAACAAAAAGGAAAAAAGACAAAAATTTTCATTCCTATGGTAAAGCTTAAGAATTTAGCTGCCAATCAGCCATTGAAGAGAGTCTGGGAAATAGTCTTATTAAACCTTTGGATTAATGAACAGTTCAAATTGCACAGTCTAACAACATTTAAGTATTTCCACATCAAAAGTTTGATTTTTTTTTTCCTTAAAATAGCAAGGGAATGCATTTCCATCCAGACACTTCTGAAGCAATTCGGCTGTAAAAGAAGAAAATAAAATGAAGGTCCTCTGAATACAAATTTGCAGTAGATAAAACCTTAAATAGAAAAATACCATCATTAATGGGTGTGTGCTTTTTAATTAAACATTCATTTGACCAATTTCATCGGACTATTTCTGCAGGTGGGCCTCTCAAGATCCAACGTTAATTAAATCTCACAAAACACTCAGGCTACAATGAATAAAAGACAAGTTAGTGTTTCTCCTGCGTAACCTCGGGTCGCTTGACCAAACACACCAGGAGATAAAAAAAATTTAAAAATAAAAAAAAACATCCATCAGCTCTGGTATTGTACACAGAATTGCTCTCATGGACAAACAGATAAATCTAATCATCAAATTTTTGATTTCAGGTGGAACAGTAAATACAGTCACTGCCCTCCCGAGGCTCAGGTGGTTTACTGCGTGTGACACTAAGACACTGAGATGTTCCCATTGCATCTCTGATCTTTGGCAGGGTGGGAGGGGGAAAGGGGGACTCCAGAAGTGGACAAACAGAACAGGGACAGTGGGACCTGGCCCACACAGCTGAATTCCCAGAGATTTGGTGCATGGGCAGGAGGAGAAGGGATGCAAATTGCTGAGCTTCCATTGCCCAAATAGCAATGGCACAGTAACATTCCAGAATGCCAACAGCTTTGGGAAGAAAACTCTTTAAAAGCTCCCCTTTCTGAGAAAACAACTGAATTCATGTGGAGGTATGAACATAATGAACTTCCAAATGTTTTAGCAACAGAGTCATGAATAAACTCATGAGGGCTGAATAAGCATTTACACAAATACACTTAGAGTTCATAAAATAGCAGGTCATACCAGAAAAAAGAAAAAAAAAACACAGGATGAAAACATTCCAGAACTGCATCTCATACCTTTAATGCCAAATTGCAGGATAAGAAAAGCTGGCATGCTCTGAAGGGAGCTTTTTTTCAAAAGCAAGGAGAATCAAAACAGAAATCACATCAACTCATTGACCGGTGCCCCCGAAGAGCTGCACACAATGTCCTTGCAAACCTCAGGAAATATTAAAGAACACTTTGAAATGGACAACTTGAATCTCAGCAAGCTGATAGCATATCACACTTACAGATTATACTGGAAAGTAGTTAAATATGGTAGTTATTGCCAACAGATGACTGGTCAAGACTGTATATGCCAAACAAACAAACTAAACATGTTGGCTGAAAATTACATCCTGTCAATAACACCACAATTTAAAAAAAAAAAAAAAACAACAAAACAAAAACAAAATAAAAAAACAAAACAGTGAGAGCTAGTGAAACTTTTCATAGTTGTTCAGTTCCATACTCATATTCTTAGGCTCATAGAAAAAGTCACTGGAAAGGAGAGCTCAAAAGGTCATGTGGGCCACTCCTTCCCCAAGCCCAGCTCATCTGTACTTCTCTCATTCCTCACAGTTGTCTAAACTGGAGCTTAAGGACTCAGGTAACAGACTGTAGGATTTGCAGGCAGTGGACCCCTGAGTTACTGTATCATTATGCTTTAAAAAAAGAAAGAATCTAGTGGTTTGATAGTAATAAAGTTCAACCTGTGTGACTCTCTCTTGCTTTGCTTCAAGTTCATTATTTCTTGTACTCTCCACCATGTCCAATACAAATATTTCCTGCACACCTGAAAACTTTCCTATCTACCCTCAGTAACCTTTTCTTCAGATTAAATTCTAATTAGTTCTTTTGTTCTTCCTTCCAAGTCAGGTTTTCCAAGACTTAGGTCTACATGACAATTTAATACAATTTAATTTTAAATTTAATACAACTTAATAGAATTGCTTATCTTGCTATGAAATTCAGAATAAAATGGAGTACCATGACACAAAAAACAGTCTTGAAAGAATCCTAGAACAGTCCTACACTAAAAGAAAAAATAAATAAAAAAAGGTGGATGTGAGAAATTAAAAAGTTTCTTTGCTCTCAGTATTTTTGCCAACCTCAGTATCATCACAGGTGAAGTAATATATCACAATTTTATCAGCAACTTTCTCTGATAAAATCACGAGCAAAGTGACAAGCCAAATGCTTTTCTCATACAACTGTCACACTGGCAAATTCCCTCTTACTTGGATTGCTCACCTTCCCTCTTCCTGAAGTCCTCATGCTGATGGAACACAAGTACCTGTGAGCAGCACAACCACCTGCTCAGCTCCAGCTCCTCCACAGTTCCCTCTCACCATCCACATCAGGCTATGTCACTTCACTGAAAGACATTTCTTCAATTACAGATCTGTTTCTGTCTCAACATTAAGCATGCAAAAACACCTGACCCACATAAAAGCTGGAAGCAGCTGTTTATTTTTCCAAGATGATTCTTCCAGCAATCCATCATACAGAAATGAAAAAAAGTTACTAAATTTCTTGAAAGCAAAAGTGAATTTATTTTTTTTTTGGTAGATTATTTCCAAACCTTAGGCCATCAGTGTTGAAAATCTGGTCTCTAAATAACAGGTCTCATTATTGCCTGTTCTAGGTCAGAAAAGACTTTTATTAAAAACAACTTGTTTTAACGCCTCAGTTGATTTCTCACCAATATTCAGCCTTATATTTTTGGACACTAACAGGCCATTTCATAATGCAAAGCACACACGTAATTTCTGGTTCTTTAAAAACATATAAACAAAAAATTCTAGTATACTTAAACTGAAAAGGAATACAGAGGAATCCTACTGGTTTTATCTTAATTTTGTCAGTGATCACTGGGCCATACCACGACTTACAACAGCACATTTCTAGATCACCAAGATCATTCCCTACTGATTCCACTGGGAGTAAAAGGAAGAAATAATATTCAGCTCTAGGAGGAACGAGCCATTACAGCACCAGTGACATGTTTTAATACCAAACAGATGTTAACAACGTTTTATATTGCTTGGTGGGGTTTTGCTGTGCTGTAAAGGTGATGAAGATGAAGACAGTGGAGGTGGTTATTGCCTTACTTTACAGGTCTATATCATCTTTGTAGCTCATCAACCATAGTCCAAATCCATTAAAACCACACAAAACTATCAGAAGGCTGGATAAATGTGACTATTATGTTAACCTATGACTTGATCACCATCAGATACAACAATAGCTTTAAATGACAAGTTGACTCCAGAATGAAAATACTTCTATGTCATCTTTAAATTAGGCATTTTCTTTCTGCTGTCTTGAAGTGCAGAGATCTATACCTCATGAAAGCAGCAACCACTTCAGCCAGGAGATCCAAGCCCTGACTGTTGTTTTAACACAAACTTTTAGAACATCAGAGGGTTTATCTGATTTTTTTTTCAGTGACCAGAAAAGAATCTAATAATTTCCAGCATCAATTCCTCACCAAAAAAGCATTCTTCCCCACAGAGGCATACATCTGCCTCAAGTGCATGCTGACAACCAACAATCTTCCTAAAAATTACCCATAATTAAAACTAAATGCAATGCTTGTTTCAATGTTATAAAATCAAGTATGAAACTTATCCTCCAAAAGCAGATGGAGGAGGTAACAAATTGCATTCCTCTGCCTCCTGAGCTCACTCAAACACTTCAAGCAAACAGTTGTATTGCTTAATAACATGATTACCGTGACATAATTCCTAACCCAACCCCCATGGACACACAGACCACACTGCAGGAAACACAGAGAACTGAAAACTGACAGCATTCTTCTTTTGGATTTACTCCTTTTACATGTGAAGTACATTATAGGGTTAACAAAGATAACTGAGTTCAGTCTTCCTTCTATCACCTCTCCCCTCACATCCTCTCCCAAATCCAAATTAAGACTATTTTTTTTTTAAAAAGTTTGGGTCATCTTCTTTAACATCTAATTGGGAAACACCTGATAAAATATTTCATACTAAGCATGACTGTGTCCAAACTTTTATTACATTATTGACTTTATAACAAGTGCATCTCTGAATAGTCTACATCATGAAGTCATTCTGTGTTTAGAAATACAATACCCTGTGAAATACAATACCTTGGAGACTGGAAAGCAAGAACAAGCAAATACAAATGATTAGCAGCTTTATATTGAATCTTGCAATGGCAAATCCACAGTCAAAAAAGAGTAAAATGGAATCATGCCTACTTTGACCAACAGCAACCACACAAATAAGGTGGTAATTTCACATCCCCTCTTGCCTTATAATCTCAGTGACTCTATCATATCCTCCCTAGGTAAGTGATTTACAAAATATCAAAGAACCATCACTAACCATGGAAAAGCAAAGCAAAAAATGGATAAGGAAGGCTCCTCACTGAAGTGGATGTACTTTGCACCAGCTCTTGCTATTTGAAAGCATAATCGTATCGCCAGGCTCAGTGAATTTTCTGCTCTGCCTCAACGGGTCTTAGCAAGCAACTCATCCCCACACCACATGGAAAGGAGAAGATGAAGACAGTCAAGTTTAGAGGTCTAGCACTAAAAGGAGTTGGTGCAAAGATGTTTTCCCTAAAGAGGAAGCATCCCATAGATCTTGAGATGACAACAGAACTTGCTATAGGACACTTTCTGCTCTGAAGGAGCTTCCACTCTGAGCCTCCATCGAGTTCACAAGCATTGATGAGGCTGAACCTTCTTTTTTACCACTATGACAAAAAGAAGGGTAGATGCTTCTTAGACTAATATATCATCACTTCACCTGCAGTCTCAGTCCCTCAGAGCCCAGAAGGCCCCTCGGTATCACCAGCTCAGCACACCCACTGCACATTTGCTGTCCTTCCAAGCAGGTGTCACTGCAGTTCACCTGCACCACACTTGGGCTCGAAGAACTTTCTACTGTCACACTTAACTACTGCTTGTGTGAGTCCATCTTTTGTTTCCTGTTTCATGCTCTGACAGACTCTTCAGGATACACTTTTCCCCCACCCAATACTGATTTGGTGTCCAAAGGAAAACTGGTCTACAGCTATGTTTAATAAGGCCCCATAACCAGTCTAAATATACATTCTGGATAGACTAATCTCACACAGGATTTTACCATTCATCTTTGAAAACATAAAACTTTGAAGACCCTTCCTTGGGTTTTCTTGTGCACACATGCACACAGGACCTCTGAAAACTCAAACAATGGAAGCTTTTGGCCTATCAATTCAAATTCCAGATTCTTTTTGGATCTGGGTTGTGCAATTGGCAACATGACAAATTCTTTTCCCACACAAGAACTGTGACAAAAATTCCCCTTGATGTTTACTTAGCATAACCTTCCTAACTACTCAAGAGCCAGTGCTGCAGAGGGAAACCTTCATCACAAAGTGATCTCTGGGACATGCAGCTGCCAATTGCCATGGATTTTGTGTTGGACAATGCTCTTGCTTGTATGCAATGTTATTTATTTCGGTAGAATAACTAAAAAGTGACAGGATGTTTGTTCATTCTGCTGACAAGCTGCATCCATAAAGCTAAAGAGATAAACTCATTTGACAGGAAAATACTGCTGGAAACCACCTTCTTTGATACATCACTTATTTGTTAAAAGACCATATACTACTTATTTTGTACATATACCAGTGTCATTACTCATAATGGTTTGATGAAAGTACTGCATTCTTCCTTAGAGAATTAACATACACATAATAAAAGACAATTTCTTTGTTACTGTATAGTGATAGTTAATGTGTCAGTATTTTATTTCACTTAAAACTTAAACTGAATTTAGCTTCAATTTAATCTCGAGTTAACTGTCCTATCCCGAGGTACGTATCCAGATGATGAACAACTAAACAAAAAATGAAATGCTAAATTACAATCTACTGCTTTACCCTACTCTTTTTATGAGACCTGTTTTTATTGCCAATCTTGACATCCATGTGAACACCAATTTGAAAAAATACTGAATCAAGCTGCAAACTCCGTAACACTTTCATGGCAGTGAAACCAATACAGCCATTAGCATAAAGAAAAAACGGATTATTTTGACAAGTAGCTGGGCATAACACTAATTCTAAATTAAAACTGTACTGCAAGCCCAAGTTCATGAAATATTTAGCATTTTTTGCTATCAAAGTGCAACAGGTCAAAGCTAGAACTTTACAAATACCTCTTAAAAATCATATTTAAATTCTCTGATTCTTATATCTATTGTTTACACCATACCTTTCACTTCAAGGCTCTAAAATGCATGCAGAAGATGGCTAACAGTAAAAAAAGGCTAATTTAAAAGAAAAACACATCACTGTATAGGTTCCTTACTGTAGGGCAGCTTCTCAGGATGATGGGGCAAATTAATATCTGCAGTGGATATTTTTAGCCACTTTGCAGTTAATAGGCTGGTTTGGATGTTTTTACTGCATAGTCAATGCTTACCATTTACAACAATAGCGACTGTCATTTTTAATTAGAATTGGTAACAGCCTGCTAACATAGAAGTCTTTCTATAGTTACAATAAATAACTGCTGGCTCCTAAAAAGCCTTCAGAGCAACTCCAAGTACTCGTGGCTTCCTGGACTTCAACACATGCACACAGTAACTTCTTCCAGAACTACATAAACTTGGTCACTGCAAACTGTGACCAATTTCAAACTGATTAGGAAAGAATGCTGAAACTACAGGGGGCACACTCCTAGAAATTACTGCGTGTATCTCTAAAAAAGCCTCTTGTGACCCTTAGTGGCAAGAAAGATAACAGAATATCCTGAGTTGGAAGGAACTTCCCAAGGATCATTGAAGTCCAATTCATGAATGGTAAATGGTAACACATTTTAGTAATTACAAGTTTGAAGCCAAATGATGAAATTAAGACAACACCTTTCAGAATACAAGTTAGCCCAGTCTGAATTTTGCAGCTAAGACTCTACACAAACCCCCTCACTTTTTATAACCCAAAGCTATTAAAAGCATCTTGAACAAGAGTTACTCTAAAGAGGAGTTGAAAAATTGACACTGAGTATTAAACAAGTTATTGTTCCATGTCCAGATCACTTCTTAAACACTTATTTCCAACTATGAACTTCAGAATTCACAGTAAATAACATTATGGAAATGGTTGTCACCCAGAGAAGTGGCTTCCTCCAAATGACACCAGTCCAGCTGTGGACGTAACTCCCAAAACATACATCAGAAGAGCACAGCATGGTGCACTGCACTTTTCAGCCTTACCTTCCAAGGGTCACAATGCCATTGTCTCTTCTCAAAACACTCGACAATATTTTGTACTCTCTGCCCTTTGATATAACCTGAGGAACTCCAGCTGACAATACTCTGACTCATCAATATTATGCAGATGGAAAAATGCCAACAAAATCAAAGCACTGGGATAGAAAAGAGCTAGCAAAGAGTTGTCTATTGAGGCAGAAACAAACAAACACACTGAGGAACTTCTAAGACTGTACTGATAATTCTCATTAGAACAGACTGCCCATATGTTAGGACAAGGGTCCGTTCAGTATTTTATCCTGTAGACTTCTACACCCAGAAAACACCCACAGACATCTTCAGGCTTGCTAACAGGTTGTCCCTGTGTCCCAGGATGGACCTGGACAATCACAGGACAATCACCTCAAGACTAGACTCTGTGCCTTTCCCGGTTCAAACATTGCTCCATCTGGTAAGACATACAATGGAACAGAAAATCTTATTGGCATTTCTGAGAAACTTGTGACTAGCAGGCAAAGATACCACCAACAGGCTCTAAATCAGAAAATTATATGTATAATTTATATGTATAATTTATATGTATATGCATTTAGGACACATTACTGCGAGGCAAAACACTATCAATCAAGCACAAACACTGAAACAAATAATGTAGAAAAGAAGGAAACGTAGTCAGGTATAGAACAAAACAGCTTAAAACCACATGCAAGCATCCAAACCTTAGAATGACACAAAAACTACTCAAAGTCTCTGCCATATTTATCGATGCATCTACTAATTTTGCTGGACAGTGTCAATTAGAAACTTGAAGCTATCCACCCTTTCACTTTGGGGACTCTACTGATAACTTCTTGACCTCACTAGGTTTATACTGCTTCCCTCAGTCACAGCAGGAACAGGCAATCCTTTCTACACAAGCTCTTAGCACTTCCACAGGTTAAGTTCTTCCTTAATTAAGTGTGCAGAGATGCTCAAATTAAAAGCAAAGTGACCTAGTTTTCATTAAGCTTTATCCAAAGTACGTATCAGTAAGGTTCAGAAACATTGATACACAGCCAGGATGCAAGTGTGTTTATTTTGTTGTGGTCATGCCAGGATCAGAAAAGTTGTGGGAGTTTTTTGTTTTGGTTTGGGTTTTTTTGGTGGTTGTTTTGTTTTGTTTTTCGTTGTTTGTTGTTGTTTTTTTTAATTGCTCCATCAGGGATGAACACATCTTGGTTTTGATATCTTCAGGATTATAACAATGTAGGGCTGAAAGTAATACAGTGTATCTTAAAAACATTAAAGGATTTTATCTGCTTAACTTTTATGTTGCAATGACTCTACCATAATCTTTACTTTCTTCAAGCTGACTTCCCAGGAGGTACAAATCTGCAAAACCCATTTCCTGTCCCACAGTTATTGAGTAGAATGGGAAATGGCAATTGTTTGTCCAGACAGTCCTTCCCAGATAGTTTGACCTTAAAAGTAAACAGGATCTTTTCTCTCCTTTCTGTGTCAGCATTTGGAGAAACACCTCAACCTGTGCACGAGGTGAGTGTCTCTCTTCCTGTTTCTCACAGTCTGAACTCCACTGGTCAACTCTCAACCCACACTGAAGGATATGAACTCTGGTTTTTGTATCTATTTGTACCAGAGAACCTGAGGAACAATATAACAACTGCATTAGATCAAATTCACATCACTTATGTGGGTAAGTCAAAATCACTGTCACTCCCTCAGTGCAGAGATAAAGGATGAAAGAAGAGAGGATGTTAAAAAAAATGCATGTAAATACTTAGAATAATATAATCTTTAAATATCAACTTCCGTCTCTACTTGTCCGTCACAGTGTAGCACAAAACAAAAAAAAAAAGGCACCAAAAAGAAGATATGCACACATTCTACAGTTTAAGAGGAGATACAAGAAAATGTCATGCCATACTTCTGGAGATATATCAGGAAGGAAAGCAGAGAAATTATGAAAGACCTACACAAAAGGGCATGCAAAAGCTTTCAAACCATCATTACTTCCTTGCAAGACAAGGGAAGATATTCCAGTTTGCACAGTCATTACCAGATCACAGCATTTTCACTGGTTCGCTTTCCTCTACAAAACCCAAGCACAGTTACCTGAGAAAGGCAGAGAAATAACTTAATAAGTTAGAGTGATTTCCACGGAAACACCACCTAATCTTTACTGTCTAAAAGGAAACTGTCATGTAGTTGATGCTCTAAGATTTACAAGATAATAAATGACATAATTTACTAGACAGAGCATACACTCTGTTTCTCAAAGCTACAAGAACACTTCCCCACACACACATTTCTTACTGAGAAATATAAACAGAAGCTGTTTGGATACAAAAACTTCTATTTATTCTATTATTTATGTGCTAAGACATATTCCAGGCACTGAGTAGACAGAAAATACCATTGTATAAACAAATTTTACACACTAAGCCATATTGGCTTGTTCTCCAGATAAAGAAAAATATTCCTGTCAAATGAAAAACTGTTGGAGAAATTTGTTTTTAAGACTACAGAGTTTTTTTAGACTAAAACGGTATTTTTTGAACAATAGAAGTGTATTTTTGAAAATGTTTGGGGCCGTTTCAAATACAGAGAAAAACCCCAGCAAATGGTCATTTTCAGTAACAAAATATTGACTCTGCTGTCTACAAAGGTATGAGTATGTAACTGAAGAAGGCTAACACCTGAAGGAAACTGTGGAAACCTAAGGTGCGATTTGTGCTTCAAACTATGATGTCCTGATTTTTTTTTATCAAATTTAATATTTAACTGCTCTTCTCTGGCAACTGATTAAACTGATCAGTCCTTGGCAAGTCACAAATGATAAGCCTTACTGTGGCCTGTGATGAATATCC
>VXAU01004246.1:374410-400560 GCA_013399695.1 Formicarius rufipectus | reverse complement strand
AAAAAAAAAAAAAAAAAAAAGAAACAAGCAATGGTGGTTTTGAATTTCACAGAGAATGTATCATTTAGTGATTAAATTTAATACATTTTATGTAAAATAGCCACACAATCTACAGGAATGGGGAAAAATTTTTTGTCTCTGAAAAAAAAAGTCAAATGTCTACTTTGAATGTATGACAGCATTTTTAATGTTCACATATTTCAGAAGTTGTTATCTACAAAACTAATGATATATCTACATGCAGGAATTCTTAAGAAATATGAGGATACGTTGAATGGTGGTATACTAGTTATATAAGAATTTAAAGAACTTGTTGCAAAATTATATGACATTTTAATATCTCTTAAGAAGGTATAAGACAAGTGAATCTGGAAAGATCTGTTGAGCATCGAGTGTCAGCCTTTCCCAGATTAAGATACATAGTAAACCATGTATTTACTAACTAGTCTGGTTGTGTTCAACTCCATGTCAATTATAAGATCTTCTCATAATGTTGTAGTGCAGCTATTAAACATCAGTAGCCAGAACAGGTTATGAATGTGTTATAAAATTTACGTGGTAGCACTCAGGATATGCAACACAAATCTCGTTGCATGGGTGTGGTCTTAAATTTAAATACATTCCTTGGTTATGTTTTAAATTCTAAATCCATAGCCAAGTGATCTTCACAGAATACTCATAGATGAAATTCAACCCTATGGTATTATTTACTACAGATCCTCACTCTGTTATTTGTGGTTTCAAATGGGTTAAGCACATTGTGTCTGACCCATACAGCTATATGTCTTCTTCTAAGGAATTCTGTCGTGGCATGTGCGTCCCTGAGGAACTTAGCTGTCTAACATTATCTGTTTGGGATTGGCAAGTAATGTGCAGTAGCTTGGATTGGCAAGTAATGTGCAGTAGCTTGGACTACTGACTTGAAACTGTTCCACTGCCTTAACACTATGTGCACACAATCTCTGATTCTCTGGGCAATAATGAGCCATACCACAGCACACGGTTTTACAGTTGCTGAATTACCAGATCTGCACATATCTCTGGAGGAACAGTTAAATGTTATGACTATGATCACTTGGGATAATTCAAAATCTGAAGTGTGAAAATACTGCCTACACTACTTCACTGAATTTCAGCTTGGGCACACAGAACTCAATGGACCCTGGGTTAAATAACAACCTACACAAAGGATAAATTTATATGGGAATAATTAGATGATCTAAAGTTGAAATGATCTCTTCTATACTAAATTGCCAGTGTCTCCCAACTTGGATTCTTCTGGAAGGTTAAGAGTACAAAGAGAAACTAGAAATGCAATGTTTTGGGTAGATCCTAGTGGTTGCTGAGGGGTAAAGTGGAGCAAACCTGAGTATGAGGACCTATTTATGGTCATTCTATATAATAGCCCTATGCTTCTTCTATGGAAATAATTTCTTCATTTCCCTTTGGCTATTTTAGATCAGCTGTCCTGGAACTTTGTTGATAAGCTTGTTGGGAGAACAAAAAAGGATACACAAGATAAGGATGGTTCAAAGATCTGTGACTTTGGCGACCTAACCAGTCTTTTCTATCGATGTGAAATTAGAATATTTTTCCTTATTACAGTACAAGGTCAATTATGTTAACCTGTTATTGATATAGATTCTTCAAACAAAACTAGAATAGAACAAGAAAACACACTCTAACACCAGAGTGCCCTGTCCTTTCTTTAAAGTTTGACTGTGCAATTTGTTTTAAATACCATTCAAGGAAAACATTTTGCAAGAGTCACAAAGGAGCAATTGCATTCACTCTTTAAGAGTGTTTTTTAATTGTTAGCCTTCCATCTACCAAAAATGATATTGGTTTAGTGAGCAAGGTATTATTCTTATCAAGAAATACTTACTTGGACAATGTGAGCTATCTTCTGATATTTATCTGTATTATTCAATAATACTGATAATATAGATTTTAGCCAAGGTAGAAACACAATTATTTACTGTTGTCTTTTAAATTACTTTCCCTCTGTAACACAGAAGATTAAACTTAATCATTCCAGTTGTAAACAGTTTTGTACTTAATTATAGGCGAGCTCAAAAAAATAATTTAATGTGTTAGCTAATGGTTTATGAAAAAGAGAAAAAAAAACTAAAACAAACAAATATCAGTTAAAGAAGCCATTAGAATTTTTTCAAAATAAATGTTTTGACACCAAAATATCAATAGTTTTGTGGACTGNCGTTTTCATGTCCTCTTGCTTTCTCTTCTTTGCCTTATTTTTTTTTCAGAGTTTATATTTTGATGCTCATTTTTGAATTTATTTTTACTGACCAGAACAATCTTAAAACAAGTTCTTAAAAAAAAAATAAAAAATCTTAATTTCAATTTTCTCTTCTTACTTGGACTCAGGCAGAAATTATTCATTAATGGGATATTCTTTGGTGAATTAGAATGACAAATTTTCTGTAACTGAACCTTTCCAAAACTTTTCATGGAGATTTCAGTGAAAACTTTCTGCACAGAAGACTTTAACATACCCTCTATCTTTAGTCCATTAAGGTCTTTTAAAGACATATGTCTTCTCATAATACTAACCTTGATATATCTACTTATTGCTTAGCATAACAGTATATTTATATTTTTCTATTTTTCTCAGCTTATTGGTTATTTTTGTAATATTTGTAACAGAGGGAGTTAGGAGTAGGACGTAGGAGTGAATTTTGCTGTGGAAATAATTCAAATGCTGTCATAGCTTGTACTCTGTGCCATAGCCCTGGATATTCTAGAGAGCTGTGTCATGAAGGATGGCCAAGAACTCACTCTCCTGACACTCTTTTTTAATTATGAAAGAGGAAGATCTGCTGTAATTAAGGATATGGATTTATAAATCTGGAATTATATAAAAATCAGTACTGTTATGTTTTTGCTAAATAAAACAGGCAAACCTTTCATGCACCAGTTTTAACAGCTTCTGCCTTAGAAAATTCAATGTACTGTACATAATCACATAAATGTAGCCTAGAAAATGTCATTTTATTAGGAAAAGTCTTACTTTTACCATTACAATGTCACACTTTTCCCGTTACAACTGCCACACACACTTAGCATCTCTTAAGATAAAAAGAGAGGCACAATATAATTCCCTAATACCATACTAAATTCTTTTCACTTGGATGACTGAATAGTTTGGAACAGCAGTTACCTTGAAAATAAATGTCTATGCTTAAAGGAGAATTAATTAATTCAGATAAACTAAGTAAACTCTGTGAACTGACTAACATAGCAGAAATTACTGGGTGCTGATACTGCTGTTTTAATTATTAAGTCCACATTAATTCATTTCAAAGCTACCTTTTTTGAAATCTCCAGCTTGACCAACACTCAGAGTATTAAACATGCCCAGTGCCAAATTTTGCATAGTAACACTTCTGCAAAGGCTGAAACTGAGTCTTCATACAACTAGATGTGATGAACATTAAAAGAAAGTGACAGTTTCAATAAAAGACACAGGATCCAAATAATTGTGTGGTACTTCTTTGACCACAGACTGAGAAATGGAATTTGATTGTGTCAACCTATTTCTTTCACAGAAGGAGATGGACTTTTTGCTAATTGTTCATATTGTTCTGAATAAAGGGAACTTAATGTCTCTTTGAGAGTTGCATTAAAATCATGGCTACCTGTTACTTTGCAGAGCTACTAGACACAGTGAGATTCAGTCATGACCCACTGTGAGATTGGAACCTCACTGAACCTGAGCTTTGCATGCCCTGTGCTTCATATTTCTCAGCATGTCTATTTTACTGGTAGTGGATTTTTTAAATATTTATTTTTTTTTTTTAAATTTTGAATGTCTACTGAATTTAATAAAAAATAATTTCTCAATAGGTAGATTTTATAACACATTCATTATAACTATTGAAACAGTGACATACAGTTCCAAATGGGTGAAAATGGACGTCTACCAACATTATGTGCCAGGTTACTTTTAGTAGTTAGTGTTGATGATTCCTGTACATAAGAACATAAGTAGTATAAAATTTATTTATACCACACTTTGTTCCCTAACACTTAACACATGCAAAGGACTGTTTCAGATAGTGTCATGGTTGATGTTTTTATTCTATATTTCTGCTTGGGAATGTTCATCAGGGATTTTACTCTCTATACACTACTCTGAAAAGACATAAAGTATATATATATGACTGTCTGTTATACTGATTAGTTCAATAAATTGCTAAAAAATATACAGCCAGAAAATTTACATCTGCTGCATCACACAGTAGATAAGCAATAACATCAATACAGTAACTAAAAGATACATTCCCACAAGGATTTTGTTCTCTAATCCTTCATCATTTTGTTTCAATCTTAAAATGAAAATGCCTGTAGCAATGATTTCTCCTGACAAGCTGAAAGGCATTGAACAGAGAATAAGTTTAATAAAATGCTTTAATTACCATATTTAGTATACTTCAGCATGTATTAACACCTCTTATGAACATTTTAATCACTTGCTTTTTCTTGCTTTCACTTGAAGTAAATTTAATTTTTTTTGACAACTCTACACACAACTTTAAGGATGAGAAAATAATGTCTTTGAGAAAAACCACAGACAAAACAGCTGTAGGAAAAGCTCTTATCAACACTTCTTGTCATGTACTTGAATTAAAACATTTAATAGCACAAAAACTTCTACAGAAACTTTTAAAAGCAAGCACTAAATTTGCTTTATCAGGCTATTCCTTCTGAGACTGTCTGCTACAAAAATTCCATGCAGACCAAATCCCAGACCAATTAAAAAAAGAAAAAAAAAGAGACATTTTTACTATTAAAGACTTTTAAAAAACCCTTTAAAATTACTTTAAAAAGTACTTTTTACTCTCAAGATAGAAAAATGGAGATTGCTTACTAGTTATCATCATAGGCAAAACAGACTTGACTCAGGGGAAAAAAAAAAGAAAAAAAAAAAGGGAAAAATTATTGCCTGTTAAAAAAGAGAAGGATGGAATTCAACTCCAAAACATACTCTCCCACTCCCACCGTTCTTTCCAGCCACAACTTCACTTCTTTATTCCTGAGTTTTCTACCTCTCCCTCTCAAATGATGTGGGGAGTATGGGGAATGGGGGATTGTGGTAATTCATAGCAGTTTCTCTCTGATGCCATTTCCTTTCCTCCTCAAAAATTTCCACAGCAGTGTGGATATCCACTTCACCACAGTCTCTCAGCAGGCTGTGGGGAAACCGTTTGAATTGGAAGGGACGTTAGTGATCATCCAATTCCAGCACTCCTTATTGGACATCTTTCACTAGGTCAGGTTGCTAAAAGCCTCTCTAATCTGACCTTAAACACTTCCAGTGATGGGGCATCCACAATTTTTCTGGGCAACCTGTTCCACTGTTTCACCCCCTTGCTGAGGTTCACATTGACCCACTTCTCCACAAAAGAAGATCCCAGTGGTTAGCATCCCTTCCCTCAAATATATCAACCACATCACTTAAATTATTGTCATCTCCAAACCTGCAGCAGGAACACTCAATGCCACTGTTTACATAATTTAAAAAAATAAATTAATAAAAATATTGAATATCCTCTTAATTTTGTTCAGTGTTTTCTACTTTTCTTAAATATGTTTTCCTAGAGGATCCACTACTTTGGCTGTGGCTCCTAGCTGTGTCCTACAATGAGTCAGTTGGAGCTGGCTGGAACTGTCTGTGTCCATCATGGGACAGCCCTGGCCACTGCTCACCAAGGCCACCCTGCAGCCCCCACTGCCAGCACCTGGGCACCTTTGCCCAATACAGTGATGTTCCTGGCAGTTTTATAGTAGCATAGTCTATGTAAGTGTGACAAAAAAAATAGACATTAAACATGTAATCTACTAAAGATGTTAGTACCTAACATATATGTTATTTCTCTGATTTTCCCACTATTTTTTTGCTGTTTTCTCCTTTTCTTTATATGAGGAATATCAGGTGTGGTTTGTTTTGTTTTGTTTTGTTTTGTTTGGTTTGGTTTGGTTTGGTTTGGTTTGGTTTGGTTTGGTTTGGTTTGGTTTGGTTTGGTTTTTTTTTACCTCCTTCTATGCATACATCTGTGATTTTGCTGTATTCCAGAAAATGTTGTTACCAGATGAGTTTGCTCCAGTAAGCCTTGTAGTTATAGAAATCTTTCAGATTGTAGCATGTTAAAAATGATAAATTAAATTACCAGATTTTAAACCACACTGTTTATTTTGAACAAAATTAAATTTTAGTTCTGAAAATAACTTAATTTGGAAAAGGTGTTTCTTAGCTAGGAAAAAAGTTAATACTGTGACTAAAAACCTCCTCTTTTTCCTTTTAATTCAAGGAAAATATTTAACTCTACTTGGTAAACGCAGTTTCTATTATAAATAAAAATTTTTAAAAAGTACAAGAATAAATTATAAAAACAAATTTAAACTTTTGCATTCTGATGTAATTACATATTTTTGCAACATAAAGAAAAAAGGAGTTATATTTATGCTGGTAGATATTTTCATTTGAAAGAAATCAGATTTGTATCACTTTTTCCCAAGTCTTAGACATACCCACCTTTTTTGATCTTCTAATAGCTCTTAAATTTAGGAATTGTTGTTTTAATAAGTATCTCCCATATAAAAATATTGGACGCACACAAATCCAGAAAAAATATGGACCTGACCCTAAGAAAAGTTTCCTGAAGTTCCCCGATACCATATAGATATAGCTATCATCTACATTTGCAAGGATACAGCATCTGTTCTAACTTGCAGAGCTCCAGCTTAGAAAAAGGTGGCATCTTATCTGCAACTTTATTTTTTTTTCTGCCTACTCTTAAGTATCAGTCTAGTGTAAATGAGATAATTTTAATTTTTAAAGTAATTTGCCCTTTCTATATGTTTTAATCTATACTTAACTATATGCAGAAATAGTCTGTTCTTCTAAGTACTGGATCGTAACAACTTTTGGTTTCCCAGATGGAAACACTGAACAGCTGAGTTGCTGCTGTTTGCTTCTTGGTACAAGAAAAGGCATTTGTAGATCAAGCAAGCAGCAGATGGAGAACAATTGGAGTATATAATTATTCGGCCTGGACTCCTTTTAAATGGGAAGCCTGAACTCTATCTATTTGGCTAGAAAGAAAGGAATAGAGTGGCACATGGTAGATAAGCCTTTCAAAGATCCTTTAAAATAAATCTAGGCAAATATGTGAAATAACCTCATCAGTTTCCAGGGTCTCTTTTACTGTGAACTCCAAAATCTGGCAACTCATTGTCGGTTTGCTTTTGAAGCTTGAGATTAATACACAGCCTACCCAAACACTTCTGTATTAATAAACTACATTGGTTTCAGTATGTTACCTGAGGACTCCATCTGGTGACTCTCCTTTACTTTGCCAAATTTTGAAAAGCTGCAGCTTTACTGTGATCGAATGCCAAAATATAAAATCCACTATAGGAAAGTATTAAGCCATTGTGATTCTTGTTCTGTGCAAGTGAATAATTGAATTCTGTGACTTTCTGAAACTGCCCTCGTAGGAACACTAAATTTTGTAAGCTGACAGCTAGCAATAAGACTACATGGCAAAATCAGTGTCTAGAGAGCTGTGATTATTTTCATTAATTATTCAAGATTAAATGGACATATGAAGGAAAATACAGAGGGCAGTATTAGGAGAAAAATAAGCCAATCAGAAAAATTAAACAGTAAAATGTGAAATCAGAAAAAAAATAGAGGACAATAAAATATGTCAGAAGAAAAATGGGAAGTATTGTACCTTCTTAAGATATCTAAATTGCCTTCTGAAACTACAGTAAAATCAGAAAGTACTCATATATTTTCCATACAATAATTTTCATGGCAAAGAATTACTAAGGACTGAGAAAAATGGAGGAAGCATTTGTTTATATTAACAAAAATAAAGGTTAGAATCACTGCTACATGTAGTAAAATTTACCTTTGTTCAGAAAATAGGTGCTGGAAACCAAAATAAAATTAATGACTGAAGAAAATTTGAGGATGATTGAAGCTATCATTGTGTTAAAATCTAGGAAAAAGTCAGGAATAAAGCTAGCAATTTAAAGGGAAAGGAGCCAGGAATAAGAGTAGTTAAGCAGTAGTAGAAATATTACCTGCTTCCTGCTATTTTTTTGATTCTGTCTCCCACTTATCTGAAGTTTCCACAGTTCATCCTTTGCTATGAAACTGTGGTGGATTAAAGGCCTCAGATGCATGCACTAGATGATGAAGACTTTGATTTAAGTTTTCTTTACGTGTTCAAGTGTTTAAGCTCCTTTCTTTCTCACTTTGGAAATGCTCTTACTGGAAAATAGGATATTTGTGAATATGTATGAAGCTTCCCTACACAAACCAATTTAAGCTAATTCAGGAAAAGCAGATGGTTCCTTCACCTGTGCATCACAAGCAGTCTCACTGTGTGCTTATTCCTTGCAATGACAAGCCTTCCACAGTTCTCTTGTGGCCTCATTTCTAGATCCAAGTCAGGCAAGACAGTGTTGAGGCACTTAGCACATAAAAACTGAGATGTGACACTTTAGGATACAGATGTACAGCTATGTGCCTTGACATCTTTTGAAGTTAAGGAATGAGGCACCTATGGAATTTAGGCCAAGTACTGATGGGTGACAGAGGTTTATCGACATCACTTAATGACTGGGATGGATCATGTTGCTCACCATTACACCTGATTCACCTAAGTTCACTTTTGGGCAATACAGAATGACTGAGCAAAATTAGATAACTCCCAAATTATGAATCAAATATACTTAAAAATTATATTTATTCATTATAGAGTGAACTAATTAGACAATATTTTAGGATCTTGTTTTTTGGGAACATCATTGTTTTTATGGATGAAAAACAGATTTAATAGCTGCAATTTAAAAAAAAAAAAATCTTTCCTGAAGAGTGAACCTCTTTTTCTGCAAATGATGGTTCAGAAGTGCGAAGGTTATAATCTAATTAACATTTTTCTCACTTTTGAACTTCATTGTATTGTACACTTTCTATTTTATACAATGAAATACAATGCTTCAACTGAAAAATTAAACAATAATACATGCATAAATAGCAAATTTATATCTCAATGAAAGGCAAATTATGATCTAGATTATTTTGTATTTTCTTTCTATAAAGAGGAATGGGTACTATTTTGCTTCAGCCAAGCTGACATGGGTGCATAGACACACACCACTGCACACAGGCATGTTGGCACATACACAACTGCATATACAAACATGAATGGAGGAAAGTATTGAATAAAAATAACAGATGTTAGTGGTCTGTCCTTTCAAGTCAAAATGCTGACATTTTTAAGTAACTTTAACAAAGTGATTACATCTCCTATATATTTAATAGTCTTTACTACCATTTTTATGACTAGAATTTGTATCCCATGTGCATTAATCATAATTGCCAGTGTATAAGATTTGTTCTACCAGAATTTAAATTCTATTAATATGATATATTTTTGATTATATTACACTGTGGAGTAGATATAATGTATAGAGTAGAAATACATAATCTTTAGAATATTTAGTAGACAAAGGGACAGAACCTCACAAATAAATATAAAAAGTTAATCTCAAATAGCTGTCTATCCAGTTTCCAAGTGAGAGTGAGAATTTTGTCTTGATGGTTGAATTTTATATAATCTAAATTACATTAAATAAAAGAGTCCTATAATTTCTAACCTCAATCTTTCACAGCCACATTGGTGCGGTATATACTATGTTACTCCCTCTGTACCAATATGAGGATGTGACCCTTTCGATTTAACACCGCACTTTCTTAGTTTTTATCACTACAATGTCATGGCAATCTCTACATTGTGCCCAGCATCATCCTAACAGTTATTCTGCAGTTTTCTTTTTCTTTTTTTTCTGTTTTTCTTTTCTTTTTTTTTCTTTTTTTCTTTTTTTTTTTTTTTGTGGTTGTACTTGTACATGATTTTTGTGTATGAATTTAATTTAGAAAAATGCAATACACAGTTGAAAAAACAAAATAAAGTTATCTTAAATTTCTTGCTACTATGGTCAGTGATTAAATTCGCTCAGGAGCAGGGGAATATAAAAGATTTAGAGAAAAGCTGTTACATGACAGTCAAATATATAAAGAAAGAAAATATGGTGATTAATGATTCATGAATGTGGATGACAATTTTTATTCAAACTTTGTTCTGTTAAATCTGGACTGTATAAAAAAAGAAATAGGTAGCATGAAGTGGCTACACTAAACATGTAGCATGCAGTTAAAAGAATTAGGACACATTAGGACACATATTTGGCTATTGTTATGGATATAATCACGATATTATGCTAATGTGAAATAAGTAATCTGTGATCATTTTTTGGAGAGGAAAATTAAGTGTACTTAAAGACGCTGATCAATTGTTGTCCTGGTTATAGTAGCCAGGATCAGTTTGTCACTGGGTGGATGTCTATTCTAAACCCTCTATGTCATTTTTTCTCATGAACTGCTCACAGTGGCCCATTCACAGCAGCTGCCCAGGGCTCTCCCAGCCCCTCAGGATACAAACTGGGTGTTTAGGAACTCTTGTAGGATAAGGAAGTTTTCCTGCCTCCACACTCACTTGAAGGGTTGTTGGGAATATGCAGGTAAATGGATGTTTTGTGAACATTTCTGTGAACAATCTATGAAGCAGTTCCCAAGAGAAGCAGGCCTTTGTTTGCATATTTTGGGACACTAGCAAAGGAACAGCTCATAGCTTTGAGACAGGTTCTGATCTGCACCTGATCATTAAAAGGAAAGGTGCAAGTCCTCCAGAATTCCTCTGGAAAGATTCAGTGGGGTGGACTTCAGGTGGAGCTAATTAACACCAAGACCAATGGACTGTGAAGCTTACATCGCCTGAGCATGGACAGTTTGAGCTATCCAATCATTTTATAAAATCATGTAACTGAAAAGCACAGACTGTATACAGGACCATGTGTGTAATAAAGTGTACCTTTTACTGCTGACAATGATGGTCTGTGTGTGTGTACTCACGCTCCCTCGCCTTTAAGGCGTCATGTCCACTAATGGGCTGTTGGGGGTTGTGGCAGTGAAATACAACGGGAAGTCTATGAGAAGTGGAAAAAGATCTACTGCCCCAATGAAAGAAGAAGTGGGAGAATTTTAAATAAAATATAGGACTGTTTATTTATGAGACTAATGGTTTTTTAAAACTTTTTTTAATGTACTTTTCCATGCTGTTATAGGATTTCGTATCTGTTCTGTGATTGGTTAATCTTTGGTGCAGTGCACCTGTTCCATATTTGTTCATGTTCCACCCCTGTGTTACATATAGTGTTGTGTATCCACCCACTCCTACCCAAGTTGGAAAGTTCCCTCCTACCCTTTTCCTTGTTTGTCAAACCCCACCTCTTTTTCCTGAACCTTCCTTTGCTCCTCTATATAAGAGGGGCTCCCCTGTTGAATAAAGGCTCACTTTCCTTCACCTCAGGCACTTGCGAGACCACTTCTTTGAGAACCCTTCCTCTATTGCCACAGATCACGATAGAGGGCCCTTCCCTTATCGTCATTCCCACTGCGGATAATGGGCCATCAGGGATGCCAAAAATATGCCATTATTCACCTCACATAGCAAAAATCACCCACTGTGAAACTCTCCACCCTGGGAGAGGGACTGGGCATTCCCATCAGGACCCAAGCAGAGATAAGCTTGGGGTTTTGGGACTGTGAGCGCTCTTCAGGTCCAGAGGAGGACCAGAATCTGGACAGGACTGAGACTGCCACCGGACTGCAAACATCATTTTCAGGAGCAGGTTTCTTCCTTTCTTCTTACTTTGAACTCAGGGGAGCCATGTGGTATTCAGCACAGGGGTTGGTGAGCTCCATTCTGCTCATGCCCCACTGTGCTGGGCTGTAAATCTGTTTTTGTGGGTCAAACAGATTTCCCTTCTGTATCAGTGTATTTTATGATCTTTCCTTAAGTTGTCATACTGACTTGCAATCCCATTCTGAGTTGGATTGATTTCTCCTGTTGGTTTAACTCTACAACCAGCACAATTATTCTTCAGTGGATGGGACTCATTGATCTACATCTTGATCTATGGACATGGAAGAGGAGAGTTTGAATACTGATCTTAGACTGAACCACAGATAAAAGTAGACATGGTAATAAAGCATTTACTGTGACATACAAGAGGCATTCAGATATCCTTCTAATAAATTCAGTATTCATGAATACACTTGCATGTTATGTGAAATTTTTCTCTACTAGGCTTTATAATGAGTAGATAACAATTGGCAAGAATGCTAACTGCAGCAGATATACTGATTCAAGGACCTGATATAACCTTCCAGAAAAGATAGAATAAGGACAAGATTTAGACAAGGAAGGATATGTTAATAGATTTTAAGAAAATAAAATATCGTTTCAAAGAGGGTTTTTTTCTTTTCTGTATCAGAAAAGAAGTAATGGGCTTAAATTGCAAGAAAAAAAAGATTCATTGTCTAGTATAAGACATAAGAGAAAACACTTTTGGAAGGAAAAGCTAATGAGGAACTAGAAAGTTTGCCAAAGAAACCCATCAACTTTCAGTCACTAAAGGTACTTTTAAGTAGATTGGACAAATGTCTGTCAAGAATGGATTAGTCTTCCAAAACCTTTTTCATGCTTAACACAATATGAAGATTCTGAATTGACTGAAGAAGAAAAAACTTCATTCTCTTTCCATGTTTTCCTCCTTTCAGTCTTAAATATTTCTAAGATGTTTCTTATTTGTTTTTATGAACACCTGAAAATAATTAAGGATAGTATTGAGAACACATACAGTTGATTATATTCTTATTCTCCCTGTGTCATATTTTAAATATTTTATTTTACTTTTTCCTATTTTGTTATGGCTTTTTTTTCTGTCCAGCACATCACTTAGTTTCCTACATAGGTGAAACCCTACTGCATGTCTATAACCACTCTCATATCAGCACTGATTCTGAAGCTTCTTAATATTAAACCTCTATGAACTTTCCTTACTTCTCACTTTAGTATCCTTCTATCTTCAGCCTTTGCTGTGTTTCTCTATAGTACTCAGAAAAGAGAAATAATATCTATTATGTAGCTTAAAATTTAGCACAGATTGCCTATAGCTAATATTCAAATTCTTCATATATTCTCTTATCTTCCTATCACTGTCTTTTATATCAATTCCTTTTGTTGCAATCGCTGTGCATACTGAGATTTACATGAAGTGACATATGCAATTAAATTTTACTGTGAATTAACAAAGTTCTGAAACAAGCTTTTGTTTGCTGGAATTATGTAGAACAGACAAAATAAATAGGAATATAAACAAAACATGCAAATGGTCATGAGCTATGTTACAAAAAGGATTTGTAAGTTGACAAGAACTTTTATACTCTGTCTTCCTCTTTTTTTTTTCAATTAAAGAAAAATGAAATCAACAAATTTTCCCTTTCCCCAGTATAAATATTAAGTACAATCTTATAAGCAAAGGTTTGTAACACTCAACAAAGGAACAATTTTTGCATTTCAACAGAAAATATAAATGAAAGTTAAAATATAAACTCCACTCAATGTCTTATTAACATGCTAAACACACCATTTACAGCTGGATTTGTAAACCAACAGAATGAGAAAACACCTGTGAATTGTTGATCTTCTCTATATTCTGTAATACAGATCAGTCTGATGATACATCTGGGGAAAGCTGAAGGTGTGAAGTCTGCATATATGCTCTGTATATTTAGTTACCAACTCATGCATTAATTTCTATAATTTAAGTATGGTGCTGTGTAGTATTTCTGATAGTAGTTTCTATGGCATATCGCATGAGAAAAAATCTGGAAAAGTGGAAACATATCTGTAATAAAACTTGACATATTTCTATTTCTACTTGTGCTCTTATGAAATTACTAAAAATTATAAATTATATTGCTAAAAGACAATATTGCAGAAGACTGTTAGCAGCATATCTGCAGGGAAGTGTGTATGTTCATGCATGTGTGTAGTCTTCTCAATGGAAGTGAAGCAAAAGTAATCAGGTAAACAGGTTATGGTTCATTAATAATTGTCAAGTAAAGTAGAAATAAATGGAAAAATAAGAAGTCAGACACTTCCACTACTGAATTAATCTAAAATAGAGTAATCCACTAACCCACAGAATGGTTGAGGTTCAAAGAATTCTCTGGAGGTGCCCTTTGTTCAGACAGGGCTACACAGAGCCAGTTACCCAGGACCTTGTCTAGAGAACATCTTAGTATCTCCAAGGTCATTGACTCTACAACCTCTCTAGTAAACCTATGCCAGTGCTTGGTCACTTATAATCATGAAAAAGTTTTTTTTCTGTTCAGCACAATCCTGTGTTTTGGTTTGTGCTCACTGCCTCAGGTCCTGTCATTAAGAAAAGCCTCTTGTAAGAGTCTCTCTCTTCTTTACAGATTCCCTTCAGATATTTGTACACGTTGATGAGATCTGTCCTGAGCCTTCTCTTGTCATGTCTAAACAGTCCCAACACTCTTAGCCTTTCTTCCTATGGCAGAAGCTCCAACTCCTTCATCATTTATCTTTGCTGGACTGTTCTATTTCCACTTGTACTCTTGCAGCTTGGAAATGAACACAGTACTTCAGTGGTGGCCTTAGCATTGTTGAGAAGGATCATTTCCCTTGACCTGCTCTCAGGATTGCTGCTTATGCAGCCCAGAACAGTGGTGGCCTGCCTTGCCACAAGGGCACAGTGTTGGCACATGTTCAGCGTGCTGTCTGTCGTTTGCCCCTGACAAGTCCGTTTTGCAAATCTACTTCTACTTTACAGAACTGAGCTGTCACCCTCAGGAATGCTGCACAAGGTCCTTGCAGGCTGAAGGGGGTCAGTGCCTCCATTGCTGGAGAAGTCAGTACAGGATGCAGGGCAAGAGCACTTAAGGGTGTTCAATCATTACAAGAGGATATTGCTCAGCAGATTGTGGAAATGTGTGAGACTCATCTTAGGATGTCTGGGGGAAGATCTAAAGATGGGAGAATGGGATAGGACTGTCTGAATGGAGAAGGAAGTAGCATGGAAAGAGTAAAAGTAAGTTATGTGCTCATGAGAAAATCAAGTTTTGAGAGGATGCCAGGATGTCCAAAATGAAGCATCCTGCTTAAAGCACTATCTTCCAGAAGGTGTGACAATGTGGTTCAGGGGTCTCTGGACTGGTCTTGAGAAGCCCCAGGCATGCAGACAACACAGCCTCTCTGGGCACTCTGCTCCTCTCTGGACTATCTCCATGGGCAAAATGGTTGCAGTTTCTCTCTAGAGAGATGTCTTATTTGAGGAGAGATGCACTGCCTGTCATCCTTCCAACATGCACTGCTGTGGAAAACCTGGCTTCATCTTCTCAACATGCAAGTTGTAGCCTTGCGACCAAATCTACTCTGGGCCTTCCTCTGGGCACATTTCCACTAAAAAGACACCTCCATGCTCTTAAGATTCATTGTATGCCTGCACCAAATGTAGGATATGGTCCTTTGCATGTTGCTTTATATCAGGAACCCTTCCACAGAGATGCTTTGGTACATGTCTGGCTCTGAGAGTGAAGGAGTTGAACTATTTTTGGACCAAAGCAAACCATAGGGACAACTCACTCCAGACCTGGTCACTAGGGGCAGCCAGGTTAGTGCCAATGCTGAGCAATCTCTTGGGAAGCCTTGTAGAAACAAACCAAAGAGAAATGTGCCTTGTCTCTCATTGTTGTTTACAGTTTGTCTTCTGTATCAGCGCCTGCATGTTTATATCCCTTTACAATGGCTTATAAGGAAAATACAATTTTAGATAGTGTATGGATTGATCCTTTCTAAAAGCATCACAAGCATTTTTGTTCAGGGTTATTATGTACCTCTGCATTTCTGTGTGACCTCTCATGATGGTGCCAAAGTTACATATTGTTGATTTTCCACTGCTTTCTTTCTGGAAACAGTCAGTCCAGGTTTCACCTTCAAAACAGGCTCTCAAACACTACTTCTGAACTCCCATTTCTCCAGGGCTTTTGCTCTGGGGGGAAGACTGTTCTGTTAGAATGTCAATCTCCTTCTGGATTTCTACTAAAAATCCAGGATGCTTGAGGTTTGGAGTTTTGCTTTCTTGAGAGAGATCAATCCTAAGCACATGGACTAACTAAAGGACCTCATTCCCCTGGGATGGGTTTTGTGACCCAGGAAACATGTAGTCAGAAAAGCAGAGAAAGACCCCTCTTGCCTACCAGTCACAGCCCTTGGCAGGAGGGAGAGAGAGCAGAAAGGAAAGCCTGGCTCTCCTTCACACTTTTCCAATGCTTAAATTGAATGGGGTAAGACACTGTTGAACTGTCAGAAGGTCCTGGGTGAACACCTGGAGTACCCAAGACTCCTCTGAGCCCCCACACTGCCTTCCAGTGACCTGGTTTAGCACAGGAAGGACATAGTCAGGGGAGGCACAGAAAGCCACTGGAAGACTTGAAGTGCTGGTCTCAATACACTCCTTTCACACACAGCCTCAGGACAGCCTTTGTGTGGGACCCAAAGATACTCACAGTTGAGCAGATAGGAGAGGACCATTGAAAGAGGCTGCCTTTGCTCAGTGCCAGGAGCTACTGTTCTACACCAAGCCAAAGACTTAGAACCAAGACCACGATCCTATTGGAGGCTGCATATCCTATGTGTGTGCCAGCAGAAGTTCTGGAAAAAATGCAAGCGGACAAAACCCATGGCTGCTGAAAAGCAGGTAGGTTGGGTAGGGACTCAGTTACTCTCTGACTTCACACACTTTCCAGAACCCACCCAGCATTGTCCATCCAGCCAGGGAGACATGTATCCCAAAGAGAGAAAACCTACTTTGCAAGATATTTGGCATCTTCAGGCCTTGCAGGTAGGTTTTAACCTCAGGCTTATCAGGTCCTGTGATGAGAAACTGGTGGCCTGTGCACAAGCACCCGGCAATGGGAAGCCCAGCAATGCAGGTGGTGGAGCCCTGGTGACCTCTTAGTGCTAATAGAGTGCTACTTGGCTCCTCTGATGGCTGTCAAGAGAGAAGGATATACCCCTTGTCTCCAGAGGGAAAGTCCTAGAGATGACAGTAATTGAGATTAGAAGGGACATCTGGAGGTCACCATGTCCAAACCCCAGCTCAAGCTAACTCACCTAGAGCACACTGCCTGTGTGCTCTAACATGCATAGGGCTTAGCATTGTGTAGAAAACCAATAACAGTCGAAAATAATACTGAAATTAACATAAGGTTGTTTAAACTTTAAAACTGAAAGTTTACAGTGGTAAACAATTTTTAAGCTTCCTGCTAAAGTCACAAAACCTTACCAATGAGGTGGTGAGGCGTTCTGGATGCTGAGAGAACAATTCTTATTAAAATTGCTAGTGATCTGGTTTTGATGAACTTAGCATAAGGTTCCTTTCTCGAGTTTCTTTACTGAAAATTTCTTGTCAAATTGTGTTTGTGTGTAGGATGAGGAAGTAGATAATACCATCTCAGCTGTAGGACAGATCATTTATAATGTATTAACAAAACACTGAGATTCAGCTTCCTTTGAGTTGTACCGGGTAGACCTAAGGAAACTTGATAACTTTCTTTTTTATCTTTCAGGTTTTATTCAAATCCCTCCCCAAATCTGATTGTGAATGTAATGCTCCTGCTCATCATGCCACCTTTTGGGGCCTGCCCCAGCTCGTGTTACAGGCGTGGCTGCAGTGCCACGTTTGTGTCATTCGGTGGCAGAGAGGAAAAGGCGAGGTCTTCCCCTGGTGCTCTGACCCACGTGGGCTCCCAGGATTTCTCAACAGCCTGACATTATTGCTTTTCTGTTTGTTTGTATGTTACACTTGAGAGGCGGCGGGCGTTGGCTGAGTGGCGTAGGCCCCCGCCTGTGGAGCCGGCTCCTCCTCTGAGGACGCCGGTTCGAATCCTGGAGGAACTCGCTGTCGCCGTCCGAGCTGCTCGGCCGTGGCAAGATGAGCCTCAGGAGTAAAGGGAGTGGGGCCAGTTCTGCGCACCCTGTGCCTCACTTAAAAAATCCATTGCGCAGGCTTATCCCAAGATCTTCGTTCGCAAAGTCCAGCCAACAACAACAACCTGCCCATATTTTACCTATTTTATCTTCCGTATTGTCTCTTAGTTTAATCTTCTTTTTTTTATTTATTTTTTTTTTATTTTGGGAGTGGAATAATGAAAAGTCAAGCTTAAATTTAGAAGATATAAAGTCATTAGGCTGTTTCTGGGCACTGAGCTTCAACATTCAATTGTTATTTAAATTTATAATATTTTACCTCTGTTTCTGAATTCTGTAAATTGACATATGCTTCCCAGCTAAAACTTTATATTGGTGAAGCTGTATAGATTTTTTTTGTTCATCTGCTGTTTATAGCAATTGCCATCAATTCTTTAGAGCCATCTCCTCCATTTTTTTCCTAGCCAGTAGGCATGCTTTTTAAAAGTACTTTCCCTTCTTTCTTCCCCTTTGTAAAGCAAAAGTATTTGGGCAAGGCCTTTTTGTGCTGCTATTTCACAGATTACTAACTATAACACACATAATATAATGAAGAATAAGTTATATTTTCTATACATACTCAAGTATTTAATCCCTTCCTTTGTCACTTTGGAAATGCTCTAACTAGAAAATAGGATATTTGTGAATATGTATGAAGCTTCCCTACACAAACCAATTTAAGCTAATTCAGGAAAAGCAGATGGTTCCTTCACCTGTGCATCACAAGCAGTCTCACTGTGTGCTTATTCCTTGCAATGACAAGTCAACAAGTCAACAGTACTCTTGTGGCCTCATTTCTAGATCCAAGTAAGTCAAGACAGTGCCTGACAGGCAAGACATTTAGCATATCAAAACTAAGATGTGACACTTTAGGATACAAATGTACAGCTGTGTGCCCTGACACCTTTTGAAGTTAAGGAATGAGGTACCCATGGAATTTAGGCCAAGTACTAGGTGACAGTACTCACTAGGTGACAGTCTCACCTAGTACTTAGGTGACAGAGGTTTTTCAACATCACTTAAAGACTGGGATGGATCATGTTACTCACCATTGCACCTCATTCACTTAAGTGCACTTTTGTGTCTAGCCAAGATGCTAAATTCCATGTCAGGGAATTCTGCATAAGAGTGGTTTCATATACTGTGATGAAAAAATTAATATCTGATTGCTTTGACAATATTAATAACGAGTACAATGGTGGTCATACTGGCTTTTGTACATCACATTCTTAGCAATCTATTTCTTCACAGGTATTGTAAATTTGAACAAGTATCAGGCATCCAGTTAATTACATCATAGGAGATGTAGCATAAAACCAGCCCAATTTGAGTTTAATCCCCAGACTGAAGCCTTCACAAATAACTGTAATGAAACTGTTTTTTCTGGCACCCAGAGTATACCTCAAATATTTAGCCTGATTAGCATGTTTGCTAATTCTTTAATGCTCTATGATTATAATTTTTATGCTCTTATGAATTTTAATTTTGTAAAACAAAATAACTGATAATATAAATAAAAAGTGCATATGATATTTCAGCAGTGTAAATTAATTTTCAAAGTATATTAAAAGTTGTCAAGAGGGTCACATTCAAAGTCTTATTGAATGCTGTTAAACTTATTCCAATTCTATTTGTGTGAGTAATGGAAGGCAGGATATTGTTTACAGGTCCTAATTAATTTGTCAGTAAGATTTTATAAATCAATCTAAAGTCATGAGAGGTCAATGACTGTGTAACCAAAAAGTAGTTCTGAAGCTAAGTAATCATTTAAATACCTAGGTAAAAACTCTATCATTTCTCTTCTCAGACTTACTACCTATTTACAGTCCTTTTCCACTCAGTCATGCCAATTTACACAGATATCTATGCATAAGATAACATACTCTAATCTCTGTTAACATAAACAGACCTCATTAGTTCATTTGAAATTTAACAAGTTCATTAACACAAGCCATCATTATATAAGGAAAATATATTGGATTGAATATTCATTCTGTAACTACAGTTATACATTTGTAAATATTTAAATTATTTACTATGAATGAAAAAGTAATATTAGAATTTTGCAGATATCACTTTTAGCATTAAGTCCTTTCAATATAAGGATGGTCTAGATTAAAATTCATGCATGTTTTTAGTAGAAGACAGGAAGATTTTTATTTTGAAGGACAACATTGGAATGTGAGGTTGAGATACTGTGGATCAAAGAGCTGCTCTAGAATCTCAGGCTACCCATATGTTTCTTTCAGCATCTTCAGTGGTCAGGCTTGAGAAGCCAATGACTCTCTGCACACCAGTAGATGCTGTTAGTAAGTAAACAAATACCACAGAACATATTTTGTTTGTTTGTTTTCATATTATGCATAATCTTTGTTTTTTTACATCTTTGTTTTTCTTAAATAGTGTTGCCAGCACAGTCCATTTGTGTCAACAAAGCTATCTGATTCATGTTATCCAATAATCATTTTAGATTAATTCATTTAGTTTTGAAAGATCTTTTGAAAGATTAAAAAAGTCAATTAACAGTTAGTGGAATATGTCTCCGAACTCTTGCCCTTCTAAATGTCTCCATCCACTGATGTCTTGTTAGGTTTTGAATTTTAGCATAAATAGACCCTCATACAGAGCTAGATGACATGATGATTAGGTCACATGTTGGAGATGTAGGCACAATTCTCTTAGGACAATCAACGTGTGTTTTACATTTATCACAAGCTGTTGTAAAACTGCACTATGCGGTGAACTGGTGTTGTCTTCCTCCATGCTCTTCCACTGCTGTAGCTCCATGGATATAGGTATCACTAAGTATGCATGCATGTGGCCTATAATGTCTAGCTCAAGATAATAATGAAATAGTGTCCTTATACTCTCCAGTAAGTACTTTAGTCTACTTTATGTATTACCCGCAGCCCAAGGCATCTTTATCAGACTGAGCCCAATGAGGGAGACACACAAGGATCTAATTTGTGATTCATGATCAAATTTGAAAGTTAAGCTATTTAGTATTTTACAAACATTTCAGGCATGCCTGTATGCCATTCATTACAAATGCTTCTGTAAGTATGTGGCAACATTATGGAGTATGTTGTGATTTCAGTTTGTGATTTTCGTGTTTGTAGTGTGTCATTTAGACAACTAAACCTCAGCTCAATTCTTTCTGTTGATCTGGCTGTTATAATTCTGAGAAAGAAAAGAGATTGTTATTTTTAGAAGTTGCAAATTAAGAAGGACAGAGACTAGTTTTGCTGGGCATAAACCATAAAGCCATGTCAGCTGTTACTCTGTGAATGATACTTTGCTCTTCATGCTAATTATTAAATGAACATTTAAAGATGAGATTGTCTCCACCTTTATGCCTAATGCATTAGAGAATTTACAGAGCTGTTTTGATCTGGTTTTAGTCAGTTTTACAAGCAGCTGATGAGACATCAGTCTTTGTCAACCCAGAAATAAGATGGTTTTTGACACTGGGGTTTTCTCATTGATTAAATTGTCATGGTATATTCACAGCCTAAATGCTGCCTTCTGGTCACTGTCCTTTTCTTGTGTGGAAAATGACCTTTGTGAATAATTGCATGTCCTAGATGTGTCAAAATAAGGACGATGAAGCAATCCAAAGGAGTAACACCACAGAAAGTATTTATCCACTGATTATCTTGTAAAATGGGGGGAGGAGCAAAAAAGAACTAGATGTATTATTTTGCCATTTTATCATTGAAAGGTAATTTAAGATGCATTTAGGAAATGTTATTTGTACCTTGTATTTTGCTTTAGAATACTTTAGTGATTGCTTCATGTTTCTTGTAAAGATAAGTCTAAGTACCTTTTTGAGCCACAGGTTCAGAGATTGCAACTGTCTGTTTTTTTAAGTACCTTTATGCTTCTATTTGTGAGGTTCTCAAAGAGTTATAGGTAATTTATAATTTTAGGATATTGTATTTCATGCCAATTTAGAAACATCCCTAAGAGTCGCTATTCTGAGTGGGAATTTACAGATGGTAGTGTATTCTGGCTGTATTCCATCATGCTTCAACTTATCATCTGTGCTGTAGGACTTAAATTGAATATCAGTAAAATTATATAAAATTTCTTCCTTTACCTTGTTGAATTATCCATATTCAGAACTGATAAAACCTCTACAACTACTAATTCTTCTCTGAAAATAATTAATCTGATGCAAATAAAGACTTACCTTGCAACTGTGTTGACTTAACAGAAAGTTAACAAAAACAAAGCAGATGGGTAGGTTGGAAGGTTTGCACGAATGCTTGTTTTTCTGTCAACTCACATACCAGTCAAATGACTGACACGTGGTTTCCTTGGCTCTTTGATATCACACCTGTTTGGGTGTGGGCTGCCCAAGTACCTGGGAGCTCTGGCTAAGTTATAGTACAACTGGTAGTATATAGGAATCCCATGGCTTCATGGATAACCTAGGCTGTACAGTTTCCTGGGCAGACCATTTCTTGGCTACTATCGGTTTTTCTGGGTCTCTTCCCAGAAAACAGACATTGTCCTAGTTTCCCAAGCTAGCTGGACAGATCTAGATTGGTAGCTTACAAATGAGAGAAAATACACATTCTGCCTACTCTGAAACAAGTTTTTCCCAAAACATTATTTTTGTTAAAAATTCACCTTTTTCATTCTTTAATCTGATTCAAAACGAAAAAAAAAAAGATGTGGCAAATTCTAAAGTTTCTATAGAGTCAAAACTCCAGTTCCAGAATTGAATGACATTTCAAAGAATAAAGGAATTTATTTCAAGAGTGAAAAGCTAGAATCAAACGAATAATCAAAACAGATGACTACTAAAGGCATTTTTATTTAGAATTATGTCCTTGTTATAGTAGCTAGGATCAGTTTGTCACTGTGTGGGTGTGTATTCTATCTCATTTTTCTCATGAACTGCTCACAATGGACCATTTGCAGCAGCTGCCCAGGACACACCCAACCCCTCAGGCTACAAGCTGAGTGTTTAGAAACTTCTGTGAGATAAGGAAGTTTTCCTCTCTTCAGACCTATGACTCATGTGTGATAACCCCACTTCAGGGAGTCATTAGTACCTTCACACCCACCTGAGGGGTCATGTCTGCTCATGGGACATGAGGGATGCAAAAAATATGCCATGAGTCACCTTACAGAGTAAATTACCCATTGTGAAACTCCTCACCATGGGGGAGGGACATGGCATTCCCATCTGAGCCCAAGCACATATAAGCTTGGAGTTTTGGGACTGGAATTGCTTGTCAGATCCAGAGGAGGACCAGACCCTCAGCAGGACTGAAACTGTCACTGTTGACTGGACTGCAACCATCATTTTCACCAGCAGATTTCTTCTTTTCTTTTTACTATGAACTCAGGGGGACCACGTGGTGTTCAGTACAGGGGTTGGTGAGCTCCATTCTGCTCGTCTGCCACGGTACTAGGCTGCACATCTGTTTTTGTGAGTCAAACGGATTTTCCTTCTGAATCAGTCTATTTTGTGATCTTTTTATTAAATTGTTATTCTGACTTGCAATCCCATTCTGAGTTGGATTGATTTCTTCTGCCAGTTTAACTCTAAACCAGCACAAATAGAAATCACAAATAGTGCTGTAAATGTGGAGGAAAATTTAGAGTTGTAACCTAACTATAACTGCAAAGTCACATGGTAACCATGTATTGACAATTCATGGGTCTTACATATTGTGACTTCTGCAGGAGATGATATGTTCATTCCTCTGAATTGTGCCAGCACAAAATTTTTTATGCAGCAGTGAAGTTGAAAAACAAGTACGGACAATGTCTTCATATGCATATGGTGCTTGTGCTTGTACATACTACAGATGCACATGGATTAAAAAAATAATTAAAAAAGTAATTTCTTCTGTTATTTCATAAATCTTAGGCCAGAATTAATGTTTTCTTCTGAGAAAATAATATAGATCACAGAACACCTTAATAAATTATCTCATTTAGAATCCAAGACAGAAGCAACACTCCATCTTATTTTGGACTATCATCTGCTTGGAAAGTGCACAGCAAAAATTATATTTGTATAATATAATAGAAAGGAGCATTCCATAAAACAACTGAATGAAAAAGGTATTAAATAATGTTTTCTTTTGCTGATCTGAATTCTGGCTAAATTTGTAAATAAAAGATCATAAATAAATTTTGGGGGATAAAAACCCAAAACAGTTAAAGTTGAGAAGTTCTCTCATTGATTTTTTTATTTCATGGCCCACTGAGTGAGGAAGTGTATTCAATCAAGCAGAAGTTATAAGGACATATATCATCATCATGGCTAGGCTTCATGAAAGAAGATTTGGGATAAGGACATATAGATGCTAGTATGTTAGGTTTTACTAGGATTCCATTTTTTCTGTTTAATCTTTGGGGCATGTAAATGAATTCATACAGTTTTTATCTATGTGAAATGGAGAAGTTACACTGATGACAAAGCTTTAACATAGACTGATGGACAGGACCTCTTAGACATCTTCACCTGCATAGCATTTTCCATGGCTCCCAGTTATGACAGCACAATGTACTCTGTTTCCAGACTTGACTAGTTCCTGATAAATGTGCTTTAATAACCTGACAAAATACTTTGTGAGGAAATGGGAGAATAGGGAATGTGGGATGAGAGATGGGAAAGGTTGAGAGGTGGGACTTAACACCATATATTCTGAGGTTGCCATAAGCTTAAGGCTTCAAACTCTGCTGAGAGGACAACAATCATGACTTTGATCGCTTTGCAAAAAGTAATACTAATATCACCCAGTTGTGTACTCCTAATGTGGTCTGACATGGAATTCAGTCAACTATCTTCATAAACATGAGCTGCAGCAGAACACAAAGTTCACAGTACCAGAATTAGAAACTTCACAGTGCATTGACAAAATTAGACACCAAAACTAAACAGGGATGCACCTAAGGAATTTACAGAGTAGACATCCATGGGTATATCTGGACTTGGTTGTTATTTGGTGGGAAGTTTTTAAGGGCCTAAGCAGGACATGGCTTGATGAGTTCCAGTTATCTGTTCACTCAAATTGAGCTGGTAGGAAAAAAATTTAAAATACTAAGAAAAAAGGATGAATTTATACATAGTGATATAAATGATGGGGGAAGAGAGGGAAAAGCACAGCTTATTAGATAGCATTAACAGTCTGATTTAGATATTGTGAAGAGAAAATGTATTTATTGGGAGTTTTAGAAGTTATATGTAAAGGTCAAATTAGCTCTAATCTTGCAAAGTTCTCTGTAATCTAGTTGTATTCACTTTTGCAGCAAATACGGCACTTGTCTAGCTTTCAGATGCAGATTGTACATTATTCTTCAAACATTACTAAATAGAATAGTACTTTGAAAAACACATAGAAAATATCCATAAATATTATTTTCTATAAGTTGCGTGGAATATGGATATAACATATGCTAGTCTTGTTTTTCATTTAGACATTAAAATACTAAAGCCATCTAACATTTTCTTAGAATGATGTTGTATGATTCAAATTCTACTTTAGCTCTATGCCTGTAATGTACCTACTCAAAAGAAATGTAAAATTATTAAACTCTGTAGTTCAAGTCTCAGAAAATTTAATGGAGCTTTCATACCAGTCATTTGTTTTTAAAAGTCACTTACAGGAGTCTTAAAAGACTAAAAGCNAATAAGTATTTCAATAAATGTAAGTGCTGCATTAGTAACAATGTGCTTTTACTACATCTGTACTTCAGGCATAGCAGAGCTAAATTCTTTGGGTGACATCCAGGTACGACAGTCTACAGATTAAATATTGTTATTAAATATTATGAAATATTTCACAGAGCCAAGAATAATGCTTCTTGTTTTCAGAGAAGACTGGTTTCTCAGTATTCCATTAGTATCCCTTCTGGTATTGATTTTATTATTCTATAAGTTCTTAATTGACACTGATTTTGCCCATCACTTCTTGTATTCCTGAATTTTACAAAAAAAAAAAAAGAAACAAAATACATCCTTTAGAAATTATCTTTACAGGAATAAGATTTGGTTCTGGAATATTTCAGAGCAGCGTTTCTGCTTTATTCTTATTATACCTGAACCAACTATATTTCTACCACAATTCAAAGAAATATCAATTATAATATTTTGCTTAACAATGAATTTGTTTTCCTTTTCAGAAT